>JAJOZX010003850.1:360000-460372 GCA_023014485.1 Bathynomus jamesi
AGATCACATATACCTCATTCCAAAACAGCTTCAAAGCGGTTAAGTGTGTTGTACCACCTCCGCAGTTTTTTCACCCCAACTGAGTTGCTGTGTCTGTATAGTGGTCTTGTCCGCACCTGTATGGAGTACGCTTCTCATGTGGGGTGGCTGAACCCACACAGCTCTACTTGACCAGGTAGAATCAAAAGCTTTTCGTCTCATTAGTTCCCCGCTTCTTACTGACTGTCTTCAGTCCCTCTCTCTTCGCCGCAATGTTGCCTCACTCTCTCTTTACTATCGCTATTATAACGGACACTGCTTTTCTGAACTCACTAACTGCATGCCACCTCCTTTAAGGAGAGTACGCAGTACCGAACTTTCGACACACTCTCATTATTTTCTGTCCAACTCTCTGACGTAAGGGTTACTCGGTATTTTCCATCTTTCATCTACTCAACCGGTGAACTCTGGAACACGCTTCCTCAATCCATCTTTCCCCCTGTCTATGACTTCCAATCTTTTAAACGCAGAGTGACCAGGCATTTTAAAAACCCTGGACTTGATTTGGCTCTCTTCTTCTATGGGGGGAGGGGGCGTTTTTGCGACCATTCGCCCTTGACCCATCCTTGCTGCATAATATATACATATGTAATGAAAAGTTAGTCCCACAGCATTTTTAGAAAATGTATGTTCGCACACTTTCCTTATACTGCAAAAACATTAAAACGCAATAAATTTTAAGCGCATCAAACGATGACGAAACATTACAAATTAAAAAGAGTTTACTGTAATGGAAGAATACTGGAAACATAATAAACCTATTCATTACATATTACATTACATATTAACGCCCTCCATGCGTGTAATCAAAATATCCACCATGGAGACTATTCCTCGATGTCTTTCTCTCTGTTTTCCCATAAACTTTTGCTGCATTCATTTAAGCCGTTGACGGGATGAAAAAGAAGCAAGCTTATTAAGGCTCGAGAATTGTAAGGGGAAATATTAGCCTTGTCCTCTCGCTTGATGCCGCACCTGCGCCTCAAAAATTGAGACTTTTACCCAAACGAAATCAACCAATGGATAACGGCAGTGGAGGGAGGGGCCTATAACTAACCCCTTTTTAAGGCATTATGAACGCATTTTTCTGAAAAGGAATTCGAGAGTCGGAAGAATATTATTTCAAGGCTTATATTTTTCACACACACACACACACACACACACACACACACACACACACACACACATATATATATATATATATATATATATATATATATATATATATATACACACACACACACACACACACACACACACTGTCCCCCAAAATATGTGGCCCCCTTTTTTACCGGGCTACCAAAACCACAATTCCAAGGATAACTAAGTGAAACGGAAATCATAGTAAAACCTTTATATTGTTCTTTAAATGAGATAGTTTATTTAAATCGGATAAGTAGTCCTTTTTACAAATTCAACATGAAGAATAGTTGTGAAAAATAAAGCTGACAGAGAAGGTCATTAAAGACCTAGTTAAACATTAGAGAAATTTACAATGAACACAAACAAACTGAATAAAACATTAATGCCGCAAGCGTTCAATGTGTCCTCTATTATTTTCAATGAACAAGTGTATCTTTGTTCGACATTGGGGATGTTTAGTTGACAAAGTTTACAGATAAAAAAAATTTAAGCTAACAATTAACTTCGAGAATACATTTTAGAAGCATGGAATGAGCTCGATGATGACACCATTTCTACAGCAGTTCGCCAGTGGCGCATATGGTTACGACTGGGCATTGATAACAATGGAGGATACAGTGAATACTTGCTGCGTTAATGTTTTGATCAATTTGTTTTTGTTCATTGTAAACTTCTTTAATGTTCAACTAAGTCTTTAATTACTTTCCTTGTAAACTTCATTTTTAACAACTATTGTTCACGTTGAATTTGTAAGGAGACGACTCATCCGATTTAAATAAACTACCTCTCATTTTAAGGACAGTGTAAAAGGTTTAATATAATTTCTGTTTCCTTGGAAACAGAAATTATCCAAGTTATCCTGCAAATTGCAGTTTTGTTGGCCTGTTTAAAGGCTAATTAACAGTGAAAATCTAGCAGTAAATTATCATTTGATAAGTGTCAATACCTGTGTAAATATTTAATGCATGCAAAGTAATATTTTCTTAAGTGGTGAAAATACGACATATACCATAAAAAATAAAACAAAGTGAATTATTCTTACTCGATTAGTTCAATCTGAAAATAAGAGAAGAAATTTAAGTGTCCATCCATATGATTGAAACAAGGCACTTTGTTTTTCCCCAAAATTCCTATAGCCATCCACCGATATTCCCCGCGTCCCGCGTCGTTCTTACGACATCAATCAGTAAACATACATGCTGCGTGACAGCTCCCATCCCCGGAGTAGCAGAGACCACTCTCCCTCACCCTCACCCTCATTCCTATAGCCAAGACCCTTGCATCTCACCCTCTCCTTCTCGAGCAATTTTTTCACTCAGCAATCTTTATATAATATTGTTTATAAGTAGCACAGAAATGGGTAACCGATTTCTACAGTTTTGCAAGGTCTGCAACAATGCAACCGATGAATCGAGAGCAGTTAGATGTGATCTTTGTTAATTTCTCTTTGATTTTAACCGCATGAATTGGAAAGATGAAGACATCGCTCGTATAGTAAGTGCCAAACAAATAAATGGAGTAAAATATTTCTGTGAAAGATGCATACGAAAATAAATTCATTTACAGTTTATAAAACAAAAAGTAATACTGAGGAAACAGCGAAAGAAGAGAATATAAATGATGAGCAGAAAGAAACAGGAAAGGAGACGAAAGAAAGTGAAGCAGATACAAACATGTCACATATTGGAATACCGACATACAAAGAGAGCGAAAAAATTATTGTAACAAAAGCACTAAAAGAAACGCACGTAGATCAACTGGAGAACACTAAAGTGAATAGAGTAAATAACGAAAAACAATTGGGAAATCACGATCATAGATTGAGGTTATCTCCGAAAAAGGAAATAAAGCAAACAACAAAACTAAAGGCCCCGAATGATAATGTGGAAAGAACTGTATATATGAGCACCCCACCATATGCAATTTCTCTTACAATAACGGTCACTGTTGTAGTGTTTAGATTATTAAAGAACCTATTTAGCCGATATATTAGGGATGCAACAGGTAATTAAGTATCTGTCCAGCTATAACAGTCGAATTTAACACCGACACAACCTTAAGGATTTTCGAAAGAATGCACCGTTAGGCTTATTTTAGTTTTTATTGGAATACTAAATTAATTTACATTTACAGGTTATTAGGGCGAGGTCGAAAGTAATACCTAAAACAGCACCGAGAGAGAGAATTTGGTAAATTTCGATTTACATTAAACTGACAAGCTATACTTACAAAATTTTGAGAGCCCCAACAACCTGCGATCTTGCTTGAACAACCTCTAGAATTCAACTCCCCGCATGTAGGAACTTATGGTACCCTTGTAGAGGGTTTTCCCCCTACTTCTTCCCCCAATTTCCCCATACCCAACCGATACCCCCACACCCATATATAAAAACCGTTACAAATCTCTGAGAAGTTCCAAAACGACTATATAAAAACTATATTAAAAGTTTAATTCGAAATACTCAGCCATTTCTCTCGGTGCCCTTTATTAAATTTATTACAAATCATTATAATTTCAATAAACAACCCAAAACATTCTCATCAAATACAATTTCAATCCAAACAATCATAATTTGAACATTTATAAAAAACATTGTAATCTTTAAGAAATATCATTATTAATCTTCTTAACTAGGCATTACTACACTGTAAATTTGGTGGCAACTGCAAATTTTATCATCCCACCATTTGCAAGTACTACGCAAGGCAGGGGGTCTGCGAATATAGTAAGAAATGCTACTATCATCACTTCCCAACAAATTCTGGGCCCAACTCTAGGAAGGCGTACGGTCCTGATGGTGTTTCTCCTGTTGTTCTGAAGAACTGTGCTTCTGTGCTGACACCATGCCTAGGCAAACTCTTTCGTCTTTGTCTCTCATATGGTGCTTTTCCTTCCTGCTGGAAGTTCGCTTTCATTCAGCCTGTCCCAAAGAAGGGCGACCGCTCTCAACCCTCCAACTGTCGTCCGATTGCTTTGATTTTTTGCCTTTCTAAAGTTTTTGAATCTCTCCTCAATAGAAAGATTTTGCTATTGCGCTAGACATATCGAAAGCGTTTGATAGAGTCTGTCACAAATTTTTAATTTCGAAACTGCCCTCGTTCGGTTTCTCTCCTTCTATTTGTGCCTTCATCTCTAATTTCCTTTCTGGCCGATCTATAGCTGCGGTTGTAGATGGCCACTGTTCTTCTTCTAAAGCTATTAACAGTGGTGTTCCTCAGGGTTCTGTCCTGTCACCCACTCTTTTCCTTTTATTTTTTAATGATTTTTTTAATTCGCACTTCCTGTCCTATTCACTCCTGTGCCGATGACTCCACTCTTCACTTCTCCATCCGCTTCACAATGCGTCCCTCTCAACAGTCACTCCATGATTCGCGTAGGACGGCTATGGAGCACCTGACCTCTGATCTTTCTGCTATTTCTGATTGGGGCCGAGAAAAAGTTGTGGCTTTCATTGCCTCAAAAACTCAGTTCCTCCATCTGTCTACTCATCACAATCTTTCACACAACTATAATAATGTTATGGGTGTGATGTAGTAAATATATATTTATTTATTTATAATTTGAACACTATGTTTTGTATGTTCTTAAGAAAATCCCTAAATTTACTCGATTTTTGTTTATTTTTGTAATAAAAAATTGAACTATGTTATCATTATCTTTCCATGGATAGACCTCTTGCTGGATAATCATTTGCTGATGATGCATGGACTTTAAACAGAAATGTTATTGTCCGGAGGAAAAGTCGATACTACAACTTATCTTACATTTTAACTATAACATGGCCACATGAAAATCCTATGATTGAAAGTTTTTAAAGTATCCCACGTTTGTGAAATAACCTAACTACTGTATTCCCTAAATTTAGAAATAATGCATGAATGAAATACATAGTCGTCCTAGCATTACTACCAAAACTACAGTGAACAATATATTTATTCAGTCATTGGTTTTCAAAAAATAAACGTATTATTATGACAACACCTGAGAGGGGAAGGAGGAGAGGAAGGGAGTGAGGATGGGGCAGAAAGAGGGACTGCGTTTCTTCCACATCTCGGAGAGGGTTGCACAGGGGTGGAGCGCAACTATTGCAGGGGACTGTGCATTCATATCACCTCGCTTTTGCTCTACACAAACTGGTCCAAGAATTCGGAATATCTTTAATTTGAAACCCTCCATTTACACAGGCTTGTGTTTTGTTTCACTGAATAAATTCATACTGCGTTTATTTTCATATAATTAAAAAATGAAGTGAATGATGAATATATATACACTCGTAGTATGAAATTAATTTTTTTGTAAGTTGACTATGAATCCACCAGCCATGGGTTCGATTCCCGGCGATGGCAGACGGCGCTCAGTTCACCCAGCTGTTCATCCTTCCACATGAAAGAAAAACATAAGTTGGTAGATAAATGGGTATCTTGGGTAGTCTAGTGGTTAGGACGCTGGGCTGTTGATAGGGAGGTAGTGAGATCGAGTCCGGGCGAGAACTTTGTAATTTATGACTACACATGGTGGGCATGGTTTAGATTCCATGTTAAGCTATAGATCCAAGATGGATCAACAACCTTGACCTTTGTTAGAATGAGCAATTCGGGTGGAAGCAAAACCAGTTACCACTATTCACCACTTCGGTGAATGAAAAACAGAGGCACAGCTGTTTCAGAGAAATAAAGTTTCCAACGTCGCCTAGTTACCATGGAAACCAATATATACGTTTTGAGGAAATCATTTACTTGAAAGCACATTTCAGGAAATAATGCTTATTATTTTATTATAACAACCGAATGTCTTTTAATTTAAAACAATAACTGACACTGTGTATGCACTGTCTTTAAAATACAATTCTAAATACACAATTTCCTCCGAAACACATAAATTCGTTTCCATGGTAACTGAGCAAAGTTAGAGAACTTACATTTTTGAAATTGCTCCGTCTATGTCTTACATTTAAAGAAGGAGGACAGGATTTCCGAAACCGAGTATATATATATATAATATATATTGGTGTATTAGTTAGCATTGGTGAATACGAATCCACTGGCCTCTGGTTCCATTCCCGGCATGGCAGGCGGCGCTCAGCTCGACCAGCTGTTCATCCTTCCATAAAAATTGGTTGATAGATAAATGGGTACCTTGGGTAGTCTAGTGGTTAAGTCGTTGGACTGCTGATCGGGAGGTTGTGACATCGAGTCCGGGTGAGGACTTTGTAATTTCTGACCTTCCGTGGTAGTAGGACATGGTTCGGATTCCACATTAAGCTATAGGCCTTAGGTGTAGAAACAAGCTTGACCTTCGTCAGAATGAACAATCTGGATTGAAGCGAAACCAAGGTTTTGCTAATATACCTGCCCGTGTGTATACTACATATATTCTCTTAATTTGAAACTACTTTTCGCTCATCTATTACCATTCCCATGAGTATAGGATCACTAACGAACATTGTACACAATATCAATCTAAATCTCCGTATAGTCCTCTCAATAAACAACAACATCAATAATAACACAAGGTAAAAAAAACAACAACAAACTTTTACTTTTATTTCCAAGGAAGAAACTGACAAGCGGTTCCCGTAAATAGAGTACCGTGATATATATATATATATATATATATATATATATATATATTAAATTAGATGGTGTTTAGAATAAATTTCATACCCCTTAAACTGGTTTAAGTTGTATAATGCAAGATACGTAAAAGCTTTGCATTTCTGTTAAATTATGAGAATCTTTTGTCAATTGTACTTGTATTCATAAGGCATGAAAGCGAAGGAGCGTGGGTTCTTTATGTAGGTCAACTACGCCTAATTTCCAAGAACAAGATCAATATAATTTAAAAATATTAAAAAAAAAAAAATAAAAAAATAAATAAAACCAAAGTTTATAATTAAATTAAGATATAATAAAATCATACATTAATTTATTTACATAAACAAATGTAAACATATTTTGAAATTCTTTTTATTCACGGGAATGGAAACGACACCAAAACTATTAATGACAAGGAACGCGCGCGCGCGCACACACACGCGCACGCACACACACACACACACACACACACACACACACACACACACACACACACAAAGAGAAAAAATAAGTAAGAATGCCAAAGAGCGGATCGTAAACGAGAAAGAAAATAAAAAAAAACGAATAGAGAGACACAGAATGAAAGATGATATTTTTGTTGATACACTTTCCTCGAGTTAACTTAGTTCTTCTCCTCCTTCACCTCTCACAGGAGTTGCAGACAAGGTGTAACAAATGAGTTCCCGATAACTTTACGATAACTTTTTAGTTTTGGTTCGTTATGCGATGATAACTTCATCATCGATGAAAGAGTAGACAACAGAAGAAATGCGCAAAGGCGTGAGGGAGACACTGTTGCGTGCAAAATCGATATCGATGTCCCATGAACGCATCAAATTTTTTTGCAGTAATATATATATACACACACACGTATATATGGGATGAATTTCAGACTTAAACACGTAAAATGAATGAATGATGCAAACTTACAGGGAAAAAGAAAAAATTATTCCAAGGCCTTTCCTGATTCCCTGACGAGGTGTACTGCTGAATACATGAAAGCCTTGGGATAATTTTTTCTCTTTCCTTGGGGTTTTCATTATATATATATATATATATATATATATATATATATATATATATATATTAACTGCAAACAACACACAGTATAATTAATGTAAAGAACGACGCTTGTGTAGAAGAGCATTCCGCACAAGATGAGGAGGGAGAACGAGCAAATGAAAAATGAGGTACCTCTCAGGAATCGAACCCGGAATCATCCAATTGCCGGTCGGATATGTTAACCACTACACCAAGGACCTCGATTAGTCAGTACTCGTATTCTCCTACATACGAGCGGAATCAAATGCCCTGAGGGGGAACCTTCGCATGCCATACATATATACAAGCGTCGTTCTTTACATTAATTATACTGTGTGTTGTTTGCAGTTAAAATGTATATATGTACGGCATGCGAAGGTGCCCCCTCAGGGCATTTGATTCCGCTCGTATGTAGGAGAATTACGAGTACTGACTAATCAGGGTCCTTGGTGTAGTGGTTAACATATCCGACCGGCAATTGGATGATCCCGGGTTCGATTCCTGGGAGGTACCTCATTTTCCATTTGCGCGTTCTCCCTCCTCATCTTGTGAGGAACGCTCTTCTACACAAGCGTCGTTCTTTACATTATATATATATATATATACACACACACACACACGAGGTTTGTTCAAAAGGTATCCGGACTGATGCGATTATAGACAGAATATGGTACTTACAGGGTTTGTGGCTTAATCTTCCTCAAAGTACGCTCCTTCTGAAGCCACACACTTTGCCCAACGATCTTGCCACTTTTGAAAACATTTTTTGAAAGCACTTTTCATAATAGCCAAAAGCTGCTCCGTCGAATTTCTTTTAATGGTTTCAACATTATCGAATTGGTGTCCTTTCAGGGTTTGTTTGAGCTTCGGAAACAAAAAAAAAGTCGCATGGACGCAAATCCGGTGAATATGGAGGCTGCTGCTGTACTTGGTGTGTGCGGGGGGGGGGGGGGGGGGGTTAGCGTTTCTGGCCAAAAATTGCTGGACAAGTTGCGACGAGTGAGATGGCGCGTTATCGTAATGAAGCATCCAATCTTCGGACTCCCACTTCCGGGGCCGTTTCCTCCGAACTGCTTCACGTAAAGTCTTAAAATTTCAATGTAAAATTCTATATCCGCAGTTTAAGGTCGACCTGCGGTCGACCCCTCTGCAGTATCCTACCTCATTTGCGGGATTTGGTGGAGGAGAGAGAGTTGGTTTCTAGTCTCCTCTTGCCCTCGTAGCCATCTACGCATGGCTGGTCAGGGACTGCATAATAACCTGTCCAGTTGGATCTTGAAATTATTGAGGTTGGTGTGCTGGAGATTCATCAATTCTTTCGGGAGCACGTTAAAGAGTTCTGGGCCACGTATTCTGAGAGTATTTTCAACCCTACCACAGATGGGACAGTACAGAATCTACCTCTTCTCTCATTCCAGTGTGTTTCTATTTCATTCCTAATTTTTGTCACACCTCCCTCAAATATTTCCTATACGAACGATATATTATCGTGTATCGCTCCCGTCTCCTTTCCAGGAGTTGAGTTTCAGGGATTGTAATTAAGACCCGTAGTTTTCATCTTTCGTTTCCTTTATATTAGACGTAAAAGTCCTTTGTATGGTTTCTATGTTTTCAGTGTGAGTACTGAGCAATATTCAGTTATGGGCTGGACTAAACTCTTTCATAATATTAGCATGATGTTTGCTTTTCTGCTGCTGAAGCTCCTTCAGATAATGCCCAATATTTTTCTAGCTGTTGCAATTTTAATGTAATATTCTCTGAATTCTGCACCCGGTGACATTGTCACTCCAAGATCCCCAACTCGTGAATTTAGTGTTAACTGTTTGTCTTGTAGTGTTATGTATCCTTTATTTTGTAGCTCCTTTTTAGTTATCATATCTTATAAGCTGGATCTTTTCTTCGTTGAACCGTATATTGTCTTCCGCCCATTTGAATAATGTTTCAATGTCGTTTTGTGATTTTTCTATGTCACCTCCAGTTGATATTTCCTCGCATATCTATGTGTCATTCTTGAAACACGATACGACACTGTCATTAATATTTGCATCAATGTCTGTAATCATATGATAAACAGCAAGGGTGCTAATACCCTACCTTGTGGGACAATTGCTAGCGATTTCTCTTATTTCAGACTTAATTAACTCCATTTACTGCCAATATTTGTGTTCTTTGAGTCAAAAAATTAAGTATGCATCGTATCAACTTTCTAGTAATTCCTGTATTCTTAAGTTTGTGTGCTATAATTTAGCAAAATCGGTTTATAGTACATCTCTATTTTGACCTCGACAGTGTTTCTAGTATTTTCTCTTAATAGTCTAATAACTTGATAGGCATGTTCTTTCAGCTCCGAAGTCATGTTGATTTGGCTCGAATGAATTCTTTTCTTGTAGATCGTAAATATTGTTTCTAATTACACGTTCAAAGTACTTTATAAGGTGGGAGGTGAGAGCTTCTGGTCGATAGTTCTTAGGTATTGTTCTGTTACCTCCTTTGAATGAGGGAACAATGTTCACGTTCTTTAATGGGAGTGAAATTTGTCCTGTGTCGAGTGATTTTCTCCAGAGTAAGTTGTACGCCACATTTCTTGAGAAACACGACACTCCACATGTCTGGGCCTGGTGCTGAACTTTCCCGTGTTTGTGAGAGAGCATTAATTAAGTCCTCTTCCAAGAATTAAGCAACACGCTCATCTCTCGAAAAAATGTATTATTTTCACCCAATCATACGGCTCTAAAGCTTCCATCAATCAACATCCAAAACTTCATCAATGAACTTTCGACATATACATACATATTAGGACGCCGACGAACTTTCCTCCGCAACTGTATATCGAAGCAGAATTTGTGATATAAAGACTCTGATCTTGAAAGAGGCTTTTTATAATCTCCTTTGAAATATATTACATTATAACCTGTTTGTGCCTTTCAATTACTGACTAGACAATCTCATTCCATTCTAGGAAAAGTTTATCTCTCTCTCTCTCTCTCTCTCTCTCTCTCTCTCTCTCTCTCTCTCTCTCTCTCTCTCTCTCTCTCTCTCTCCTATATATATATATATATATATATATATATATATATATATACACAGGGTGTCTCATAAGTCCGGCATCATAGGAAAAATAATAAAAAAGGCAAAACAAAAGCTTTTATTTATAGAACGTGCTCAATATGTCCACCATTGTTTTCAATACACAAATTCAGACGTGATACCCAGTCAGCAAGCACACGGTGAATGATGTCAGGAGTAATGGTGTTACATGCCCCAATAATGCGCTGCCGCAAATGTTCAACACTCCTAATTTTCTCTGCGTATACCAGCGCTTTCAAGTGACCCCAGAGATAAAAATCTAGTGGCGTGAGATCCGGGCTTCTTGCTGGCCATTCCACAGGCCCTCGACGTCCTATCCAATGACCAGGGAATTGTTGGTACAGATATTCCCTTACTTGGGTGCTGTAATGTGCAGGAGCGCCGTCTTGCTGGAACCATGTTGGGAAATTTCCTTCGTTCAAGACACTGGAAAATGCTTCTTCCTTGAGCATACGTAGGTAGGTGCCTCCAGTGACATGTTCATCGAAAAAGAGGGGGCCTATGATGCGATCCTTCCAAATGCCACACCATACCATCACCCGAGATGCACCTTGTTCCTTTGAAGAGGTATACCAGTGAGGGTTGTTTTGAGACCAGTAGCGGGTGTTCTGTCGATTTACCTCACCATTTCCATAAAAAACAGCCTCGTCACTGAACAGAATGGTGGACGGGAAATTGGCATCCCGAGCATAAGAAAAATATGAATTATGGTTTGTAGAAATAGAAAAATATGAATTTCTCCTATGATGCCGGACTTATTGGACACCCTGTAATATATATATCAGGTCATCCCATAAGCAATGTCGTTTTTCACGATAGATTAAGTTCAAACTAGTCCTACTCGTTTTAAGCATAAATTTTCCGAAGGTTATATCTAAGAGGAGATCTATCGTGTTTCGCTACATACTTTACAGACCTTGACCAGTGAAGACGGGTGTTTTGCTTGATGTGAACCTCTCATAAACATGGCTGTATCAGAAGAGCATATCAGGCATATAATGCTTTACGAGTTCAAAAAGGGAATAGTGCTACTGAAGCAACGCGAAACATTCAGGAAGTTTATGGCAACGATATTCTGCATGTGAGGAAATGTCAAAGATGGTTTCAAAAGTTTAGGAATGGTGACTGCTGTTTGACAGATGCAGCAAGCTGTGGAAGCCCTGCTGAGTTTGATGATGACCTGCTGTTAGCCGCACTTGACGAAGACTGGGATCAAATGTAGAATTCGGACCCCAGCCTTCTTTAGTTAGCTTTATAAGGCTAACTAACGAAAATATCACGACCTAACCTAACCAATCGTTAGGTTAACTGTACGCCCTTGACGATTGGTTAGGTTAGGTCGTGATATTTTCGTTAGTTAGCCTTATAAAGCTAACTAAAGAAGGCTGGGGTCCGAATTCTACATTTGATCCGAAGACTGTTCAACAACTGTCGAAGAATTGGCCCAGAAACTCGGTTCATCCCCTTCCACCATCCATCGACATTTGCAACAACTCGGGAAAGTGCCTAAGTTAGGAAAATGGGTGCCACATGAATTGTCGGTCGACAATCTGAGGGTGCGGGTAAACATTAGCACAACTCTTCATTCCCGTGAACTCCAAGATCCGTTTTTGCACCGTTTAGTGACTGGTGATGAAAAGTGGACACTGTACCAGAATGTTAAGCGCCGTCGACACTGAGTTTGTGCCGGAGAACCAGCGACACCGCAGCCAAAACCAAATCTTCACCCTCGGAAGGTGTTGCTTAGTGTTTGGTGGGATAAAGGTGGTGTAATACACTTTGAAATCTTACCACACAACCAAACAATCACCGCTGAAGTCTACTGTCAACAACTGGATCGATTGAACACTGCACTAAAAGAAAAGAGACCTTCTTTGGTTAATCGGAAAGGAATCGTGTTCCACCACGACAACGCACGTCCTCATACTGCTCGGATCACTTCTGCAAAAATTGAGGAGCTTGGGTGGGAAAAACTTCCACATCCTCCATATTCTCCAGACCTTCCGCCTTCAGATTATCATCTCTTCAGGAGTCTGCAAAACTATCTTGACGAGAAACAGTATACTTCTTTGGATGACCTGCACACCAGTCTTTGTACGTTTTTTGCCTCAAAACCGCCTGAATGTTATAAACATAGCATTGAAAAGCTTGTAGGACGTTGGCAGAGTATCATTGATTCCGATGGAAAATATATACTAGATTAAAAAGTTTCAGTTTTTTTTTTTTGTCCTTCATATTCCGATCTAAAAAACGACATTACTTATGGGATGACCTGATATATATATATATATATTTGTTTCGTTCTCTCTCTCTCATCTTGCGCGGAATATTCTCCTATACAAGCGTCGTTCTTTACGTTAATTATACTGCGTGTTTGCAGTTAGAATGTATATAATGTACGGCATCCGGGGGGTGCCCCCTTGGGGCATTGGTTTCTGCGCGTATGTAGAAGAATTACGGCATTTGATCGAGTGAGGCCCGTGGTGTAATGGTTATCATATCTGACCGGCAATCGGAAGATCCCGGGTTCGATTCCTGGGTGGTTACCTCATTTTTTCATTTGTTTCGTTCTCTCTCTCTCATCTTGCGCGGAATATTCTCCTATACAAGCGTCGTTCTTTACGTTAATTATACTGCGTGTTTGCAGTTAGACTGTATAATAAATATATATATATATATATATATATAAGCAAAGAACCACAGGAAAAAGGAAAAGGAAGCACGAAATCCGAGCGCTTTCGTGATATATTCACATCTTCAGGGACAAGAAAGAAATAGACAGAATTTACCAAGTAAATGAGTTAAATACACGAGCGAAAAAAATCCCCAATAGGCAACTCAATTTAAAAACAACAATAAAACAATCTAAAGATTTTTCCCCAATAGATAACTTAATCTAAAGGCTACTAAATTATTGAATACATATATATATAGTTTTTTATGTATTCAATAATTTAATAGCCTTTAGATTAAGTTATCTATTGGGGAAAAAATCTTTAGATTGTTTTATTGTTGTGTTTTAAATTGAGTTGCCTATTGGGGAATTGTCTCGCTCGTGTATTTAACTCATTTACTTGGTAAATTCTGTCTATTTCTTTCTTGTCCCTGAAGATGTGAATATATCACGAAAGCGCTCGGATTTCGTGTTTCCTTTTCCTTTTCCCTGTGGTTCTTTGCTTATTAAAAAGGTCACGTGTTGTTCTGTGATTTTATTGCATATATATATATATATATATATATATATTCAATAGCGAAATGAAAACTTTTCTTTGTTCGTGCTCATCGTGTTCAGGTATATTACTTCAATTTTATATTACAGCGGCGTAATTTTTTCCACCCATGAATTTATTTCGTTACTTCAGTTCAAGTGAATTTTATCGGTTGGCGACCATAAAATTCATTCTGTATAAGGTTACAGTACATAAAAGACAAAGATTTTTCTTTCATAACAAACACAAGTCCAAGAGTCAGTATGAAAACAACACGCATCCTTTGACAGAAAAGCACGCTTCAAACGTGTAAACTGTCCACCAGTTTCGAAAAAGTGCATGTTATATGTATACAAATAAGACAGAGCCATCCTGTCCAATATATATATATATATATATATATATATATATATATATATATATATATAAGGAAACAAAGACACTTAAATTATTTTATTCTTTTGTAATTTTTATCTTTTTTGCATTTGCTAACGACCAGTTTGAAAATAATTATATATTAAAGAATCTTCGGCGTGAATAACTTCGATGTTGCGACACGAAAGGGATTACAATTAGTCACAATTAAAGCATCTTTCAAGTTATATGGTCGGTAAATGTAAATATTTGTCAAAGTACGGAAAATATTCTGAGAAATCCTTTTTCTGAAAAAAAACTTTGTTTATAAATCACCATAATTTTGTTGAATCTCGACTAAAATAAATTCGTTGAGGCGAAGTTTTATTTACTGAATTCCGAAGAAAGAGGCATTTTTGCTACATAAATCGATATTAAAAAAATATAAAATATAAAACAAATACTTTTTATTTATGATTAAAAAAGCACCATTTAAGCAACACTGTTTATTAGGGAAGTTTGTGTTCTTTGTCTGTTCACTTCTTTATGTAACTTTTTAGTCTTTTTTTTCGATATGTTTTTAATCAAGATTAATTTGCTTAATTTCCCAAACTGTTATTTTTATATTACAATTTTTATCTTACCGTTAGCTTTAGCTAGCGTCCCTAGCTCAGTGAGTAACACCGTTTCCCTATACGCGAAGTGAAAACATTCAGGGCAGGGATTGGATTCCTGATGGTGATGGTAATGACAATCTAGAATTTAGCGCAAGGGGCCGTATTAGTTGACCTGAGCGTTGTGCCAGTTTCTGGCCATCCTCACTGAATTATTATTACTAGCAAACCCCCCCACCCACTACCGACGGGATATTTTTGCTAGTTCCTGCGTGAAGATATTGTTACTATTCGGGCAATACATATTTATTGTACAGTCATGGTACAAATATGTGTTGGATTATAATCAAGAATATTGTTTTAGGAACACATGTTTTATTATTGACAAAGCGATGAGTGTAAATATTAAGTTTTCCAAACATTCCACAAATTTTTTTTTTTTTTGACACAATAATTAAGCAATAAAATGTAATGAAAATATTTAATAAAATTTTCAGCGAGATTCAAGATTTACAATTAGCTTAAGAATCATAGATTTTAAATGCAGCTTCACAGATTTTATTTGAAGTTCACGAAGCAACTTTAAATTCAAAAAACCTTGCATTTTTTACTTTGATGCGTAGCTAAAAATTTTGATGGTATATTCTTTTCTAAATTATTGACCAACTTCATTTTCTTCATTCTACGAAGTGTATGAAACTCTAGAAACGTGTTGAAACGTGGTTTACTTGTAGACTTTAGGCCAAGGTTACACGAGCGACTTTGTCACTGGGTCAGAGATGCAAGATGTCGCAGAGACACAATCGCAATGGCTGTTGCATACTACATGGGCTGCAACAAGTCGCTGCGATTTCTTCGTTTTTAGTGCCACGTGGCAGTGACGTTGTCTGCCGTGTAGCTTGCCCCATAGGAAACAACAGTACTATTCTTTGCGATTTGTCATTACAACTTCGTCGCAAAGACAAAGTCGCTCGTGTAGCCTTGGCCTTAATGATAAGAAAGGCCACCAGTCCACGCTTCTATAAAATTTTATATTTTTCTTATAGCCAGAAAAGATCAACAAATTCACGAAAGAAAGCAACCATCAAAATTTTGAGGTTCACATCCCAAGACCAATGGGCCAAAATCTTAAAATTTAAGTGTTTCGTGTTTTAGCATATAAATTGGGATAATTTTTTTTTTAGGGACACCCAAGCTGAAAAACAAGTTGCTAAAACATTCCAGGGATCCCAAGCAGTGTTGTCACTAAGTTTCATGAAAATCGGTCCAGCCATTTGGGCCTGAAACAGAGACAGACATACAGAGGGAAAATTATTATTACTAGCTAAAGTGGGCCCTACGGGCCCATTTAGCTAGACCTGCAGTGCTGGGGCCTTCGGCCTCGGTGATTGGGGGCCTGCGGCCCCCCAATTACTGGGGTGTCAATTATAAAAAAGAACGCAGCCATGAAAATCTTAAGCTTCACAAATCTTGATGCAATAGGTTCGGATGTGAATCTTAAGATTTTCATTGTTGCGTTCTTTTCTATCGTCTTATTGACCGAATAAATGAACCCTCAGTAATTGGGGGTCAATTATTCGGTCAATAAAACTATAGAAAAGAATACAGCAATGAAAATCTTAACGCGCCAAAGTAAAAAGTTGAAACAAAGCAAAACGCGTTTATTTTTATGTTCAGAATCGCTTAATAGTAAATAGATGGTATACTCATTACTGTACATTTACTGTTTTATAGAAAAACATAATGACTTTTAATCCAGAAGCTGCAATGCAATTTTTTTCATTTTTCATATTCCAAGAATGTATAAATATTATTTTTCCGAGTGTACAGTATGAAGTAAGTTGTATTAATAATGATGTTTAGAATTATCCGTTCTATTAATCAATATGACTAAATAGTACGTACGAATTAAATTAATTAAAATTTGCCTTGTTTTAGTGTAACTAAGTCATTTAGGCCTTTTCCGAAATTTGGACTGTTTCCTATTTTTTTGAAAATAAGATATTTAATGTAGATGTTTACGCTGATTTCAAAAATGTAAGTGTTGTTTTGGAGAAATTATTATTTTAAAAGTTACACGGTGTTCTAGTTTACGTATAGTCACTATTTTAAAAGTTACATGGTGTACTAGTTTACCTATAGTTACTGTAGAAAAATCTTTTGCATGTATATATTGATTTGTCATATTGTTAATACTATTTTTGATAAATTTCAGCTTTTCTATAGGTATTAGATAACGTTAAAACTAACGAAAATATCACGACTTAACCTAACCAATCGTCAAGGGCGTACAATTAACCTAACCGGGCATTCAATTAACCTAATCGGGCATTCAATTAACCTAATCGGGCATTCAGTTGACCTAACCGGGCATTCAGTTGACCTAACCGGGCATTCAGTTGACCTGATTGATACCTACTTGTGTGAATTCATGTGGCGACAGAAAAATAACGGTCGAAATCTATTCACACAAATACTTAGTGACATAAACCAATATTACTAAAGAATACAATAACTCTCGTATTAGTTTTCAATTGTATTGTTATAGTTTTTGACCTAATACAAAATTACAATAACAAACATAATTTTTGAACCGCTCATTTCTCCAAAAAACGACTTATATTTTTTAAATCAGCGTAAACATCTACATTAAATATCTTATTTTCAACAAAATCGGAAACAGTCCAAATTTCGGAAAAGCTCCAGTCATTTAACATACTTTTAACTACATTTAGTTTATAAGTATATACATTAAATAAATAATCAAGGTGATGATTCACATGTCATAAATAATCGACGGTGATGAATGAAGGATGGATGACTGAAGTAATAATTCCTGTTTAAGTTATGAGACTTTAAATTGGTCATGTTTGAATCTCACTGTAAATAAAGCTTTTAACACGAGGCACTGCAGCTTTGCATATCTTTATTATAAACACATTAAATTGTAATTACTTCTTTTATTATCCCGTTCGTTAAGTCACTCAGTGTGTATAAGAGTGGAAAAGTTATAAATTCTGCAGTATTCTCTCAGAACACAAGGCATTAAAAAAAGATATTAGGTCGAAGTATTTCCAACATAAATGCACTTTGCCGAATAATAATTTCCATCGCGTTCAACAAAATTTTCTGAAATTTCCTTACATGCAATTGAAGTATGTGAAATAATACTATAGGCCCTACATCTAATTCTGGTGAATTTTCACTTGACAAATGAATTTTAGAATTTGACCTAAAAATAACCATCGTTTCGAAACAAAATACATTGAAAAATGCTTTAACATTATGCATTTTGTTGAAAATACAAAGTTTAACAGAAAATACACTTTCAGTGTTGGACCGATACATTACTGCACATTCAATTTATTTTAGTTTGTACTTTTCTGCTGCGTTTCCACAACACATTTTCTCCATGTTTCATTGCAAGTATCTTTTTAATATACTGACATTATTAATTACCTGGGATTCTGTTTCATACACTTAGCTAGCAAGCTAGCAATGTACTTATAAGTATGCTGATCGCTTAATAATATCCTATTGCACCGAGAAATTCAGGGACTAAATGTTCCTCCAAATGAAACCCGTTTGTGGGTTTACCACCCGGCAAACGCGTTTAATTAGATGTGACACTCGATCGGTGGGCTTGTCTTCTCTTGTAATTTGATGAAGAAGGCATAGCACCCTGAACGACGGTTTCTTAAATTTTCTGAATTCTTTATGTTGAAAGTGTAATACATTTACTCTTTTCTCAATGTTCTGCGTAACAATGGTTGTGTGGCAGTGATTACAGTTAGCGTATTTCATTACATGCACTAAGTTCTGCGACTCATTCTTCGTAAATTTTGAATTTTGAGAACCATCTTTGTTAGCCTTGGCCTGTAAACATAATTTATGTGGTTATGAGGTTAATTATAATGTCAGTGTTAATTATTTTCTTTATGAAACGAATCAACAACAAACACTACATTTTGGTCGACGGAAGGCAATTGCAAGTGTAAAA
The DNA here is from genome assembly GCA_023014485.1 of Bathynomus jamesi. NCBI lineage: Eukaryota > Metazoa > Arthropoda > Malacostraca > Isopoda > Cirolanidae > Bathynomus > Bathynomus jamesi. The sequence goes on from JAJOZX010003850.1 coordinate 379,083, forward strand.
TCGGAGGTGCGTTGCAACATTTTAAGCCCCCTTTTCCCAACTCCAATCCCACCTTTTTATTATTTTGATGGTTGCGAGCAATGGTAAGCATTATTATTAACCTCGTTAACCTCGTTGATGTTCCGTGTGTTGGTCTCTCTTCACACGAAGGTCAAGCTGGTGGCCCCGCCTCTAGGTCTGGCTTGGTGGACGAGCGAGTTGCTTTGTTGCGGTCTCCACCATACATAACCAGGTACACCCGGCTCATCTGGTACCGTCCTGATCCAGGCATCTAGTGTTCTCTTGAAGACTTCAACTTTGACCCCTGTAACGTTTCTGAGGTCCTTTGGAAGCTGGTTAAAAAGTCTTGGCTCCCTGACAACCAAGCTATTTTCCTTCGGTGTTGAAGAGGTCCCTTGTCGGGCCTTTAATTTGGGAACACTACACATCCTGCCTTTCCTATTTTCCAGTGTTGTTTGAATGGTAATTGGGTTTAGTTTGAGGTTTGGTACCAGTTTTTCGATCACATATATATATATATATATATATATATATATATATATATATATATATATATATATAATATATATATATACAGGGTGTCCGAGAATTATTTGTACAAGTTTTGGCTGTTATTAAAAGTCAACCATGAAGGGTAGAAATTCCAGTGTATCCCATTTTACAGAGAATCTCATTAAGTTTTTTCTGATACCAAGTTTTGACAAGTTTTTTAGGAATTCCAGTGTGTCCGAAAATTATCTGTACAATTTCATCTTTTAATAAAATTCTTGATAACACACGTAAAATTCTTAAACAAGATTATTTAGAATCTGTATTTTCAAAAGTTCTTTTATTAAAGTAACGTTGTTACAAACATTCGATATGTGCACCATTAGTGATTCGCAAAACATCCAATCGATAATCCAAATGTTGCCATGTACGTACGCTGCAATAGCAGCTGTGATTCTTGCTTTTAAATCATCAATGTCTGTCACCCGCGTACAAAAAAGAAAAACTTGTCAAAACTTGTTATCAGAAAAAACTTAATGAGTTTCTCTGTAAAATGGGAGAACACTGGAATTTCTACACTTCATGGTTGACTTTTAATAACAGCCAAAATTGTACAGATAATTCTCGGACACCCGATATATATATATATATATATATATATATACACACATTTAACTGCAATGACCGCGCAGTATATTAACGTATAGAAACGACGTAAGTATAGAGGAGTGTTCTGCACACGAGGAAGAGAAATAACAAACAAATGAAAAATAAGGCACCCGCCCGGGAATCGAACCCAGGATCTTCCGATTGCCGGTCAGACGTGCTAACCACTACACTACGGAGCCACGATAGTCAGAAGTTGTAATTCTCCTACATAGGGCAGAAACCAATGCCTTGAGAGGGCACCCTCGCAAATCGTGGCTCCGTAGTGTAGTGGTTAGCACGTCTGACCGGCAATCGGAAGATCCTGGGTTCGATTCCCGGGCGGGTGCCTTATTTTTCATTTGTTTGTTATTTCTCTTCCTCGTGTGCAGAACACTCCTCTATACTTACGTCGTTTCTATACGTTAATATACTGCGCGGTCATTGCAGTTAAATGTACATATTCACGATTTGCGAGGGCCCTCTCAGGCATTGGTTTCTGCCCTATGTAGGAGAATTACAACTTCTGACTATCGTGGCTCCGTAGTGTAGTGGTTAGCACGTCTGACCGGCAATCGGAAGATCCTGGGTTCGATTCCCGGGCGGGTGCCTTATTTTTCATTTGTTTGTTATTTCTCTTCCTCGTGTGCAGAACACTCCTCTATACTTACGTCGTTTCTATACATATATATATATATATATATACCATGGATATACCTTCCTTTCAATTCTTTTTCACATATTTTTCACACAGGCGTGTATCCAAGAGTACACACATACACACAACCATCCATACCATTTTTAGTAATGTGAATTTTTTTCAGACCTGACTGGGATTGAACGTTCGACCTCCAACGGATACGAGGCCAACCCACAACCGATCAAATGTTCAAGAAGCCAAGGAAGAATAAGGTAAAAGAGCTATTTCTACCTCACGCGTTGTAGGCAGAGCTTACATCATCGCATATTGTACAGTACTTATAAGTTCCATGCACGACCGTGCATGGAATAAGGGAACTCTTCTGAGATATTAAATCCACTATAGTTCGAGTAGGTAACGGTAAATGGCAAAAACTGAAGTTTTTCAGTGGGTTACTGGCAAAGAAGCCCCAAAATATAGTTTCCCCCACCAGCTATCTACTAAGCAGACAGGACCCAGCTTTGGGTATATATATATATATATATATAATAAATTTTAGGGTGATTCAAAAAAATCAAAGTTTTTTTTTTAATTGTTCAACCTGTATTTTTGTTCCCTATGACAAAAAAGTAGTGTATGCCAAATTTGGTGAATTTTAAATAAAATTTACTATGTGCTACCAGGCGTCAAAGTTTCCCTCTTTTTCAATTTGTTTGTTTTTACAACTTATGATTTTATGTTTAATTGTTTATATTTCAGAATTTTTAATTAATGGTTTATATACTAGCTTGCTTTTAATTGTTGCTTGAAACTCGTAATTTTTATACCAATTAATCGATTATGGAAGCTAGGCCTAACTCACCATCACCCAGTTGCTCATTTGGGAGAAGTTCTACAAGAAAAGAAACTGAAGTATGGCTAATTGGGCAGTAGGGTGGAGCGAAAAATACTTTTTTTCTAGTATGAAGTTCTAATAGTGATTAAAAGTTGCATTTACTGGACCAAATATGCCTGCCAAAATATGAGTTCATTTGTTTGAAATTTTCAGCTGCCACCAGGGGGCTAAAGTTAACACAATTTTGTGTAAAAAGGAAAAAAATGCTTCTATTTTAGGTTTGTCAAACTATTATAAACTTTTATCTTAGAATTATCTAATAGTTTGATTAAGATTCTTAAATGATAGGAATTCGTTATGTAAAACTGCCTTTTCATATGCTTAATATCTTCAGCTGCCACAAGAGAGCTGAAGTTAACACAATTTAGAGTAACTGAGTCATGTTGAGATTACACTGAATGTTGTGGGGGAGGGTTGTGGGGAGGGTTTTGGTGTGAAGGAATTTCTTTCTGTGAGTCATTAGAACAGTGTGTTAACACTTGTCTTCTTAGGTAGTAGGCCTAGTCGCTCAGTTGATCGGAGAGTTTTTTAATATGATCGGAATATTATAAAACTTTATTTTAAAGTGATTTATATAGAGATAATATTGATTTTATTATAAAATGCTTGTTATAATGTATTACATAATTTTAGTTTATTTATATAATATATTATATATTTATGTAATATATTATATATACTTATAAAATATATTATATATATTAATTATATAATGTTTTGATGTTACAGGATATTTTGTGATTGTGAATTTTTCTTAAAAATATTATGGCATCAAATACTAAATATAAACATTTCACTAGAGAACATATGAAGTGTGCCATATTTGAAGTACCTTGTGAGATGAGTGATATGCAACTACCAACTTATAACTGCATTATGAAAGATTACCTGTTCACAAAACATTTAGTGAAGGAGCAGATGAATAACAAGGAGCCTTCATTTTCTGAAATAGCAGAGGCAGTTTCCAAAAAGGTAGAAAATATTTGGAAGAAGGCCTCTTTGCCAATAGTTTCACATCCACGCGTTTTACAGATGATGCGAGTGTACCATGATAAATACAGGTCCTTATTAAAGCCATACAAGTCACGCAAGGATCAGCCTAAGTACAAAAATTAGCTTGAAGAATTTGAAAACTCTTCAAAATGCACTTTGTTTGACATCTGCACCTGCAAATGTAAGGAGTTTAGGAGATGCTCATGTGAAAAGAGTAAGAAAGTCCCTCCAAAAGAGCAGGATTTTTTAAATGACCAACGAACACGCAGAATAATGGTGATAGGAAGCATTGACATAGCACACACAAGACGATTACAAGCAAGAGAACATCGAAAGGAAATGGAAAAAGCACGTCTGGAATCCTCACAAACAACTAGTGCTGCTATAACCAATACGTCCAACTTACAAATCGAAACAGAGACAAGTGAACTTCAACAACTAGAAGAGATATCTGAAGATAATGAGGAAGATACAACCTCGACTCAATATGTAATATCAGAACAACAGATGCGTGAGCCACTGCCTTCATTAGCAATTACTTGTGATAGATTTAAAATGTCGGACAGAGCTGGGGCTGCTATTGCTTCTGCAGTATTGGCAGATCTTAAAATTGTTACTCCCGAAGACAAAGGAATATTATAGACAGAAGTAAGCTAAGACGTGAAAGACAAAAACAGAGAAAGGAACTACAACAGATAGGAGAGCCAAAAACCATGCGGGGATTATACTTTGATGGCAGAAAGGATAAAACAATGATTCAAGTCCAGGAGAGTGATGGCTCTAACCACCAAAGAACCAAACGCGAAGAGCATATCAGCATAATATCTGAACCGCACACTCTGTACTTTGCACATGTGACACCTTCCAGTGGCAAAGCTAAATACATTTGCACAGCGCTAGTGAATTGCTTGAAAGAAAGGAATGTTGATATAGGGAACATCGTTGCAGTTGGCTGTGATTCGACAGTGGTTAACACTGGTAGTATTGGAGGCACAATAAGATTACTGGAAGAAGCCTTTAATAAGCCATTGCAGTGGCTGATATGCCTTTTACACCTTAATGAACTTCCATTGCGCCATCTGTTTCATCACTTGGATGGTACCACTACTGGACCAAGAGCATTTTCAGGAGAAATTGGCCGAGCACTTTCAGACTGTGAAAAGCTTCCCATAGTTAACTTCAAACCCATTGAAATTCAAGAGGACATGTGTGAAGTTGATGTAGCTGACATAAGTACCGACCAGAAATACCTTCTTGAAATTCACAAGGCTATATCAAGTGGAACATTCTCAAAGAGTCTTAGTCATAAGAGTCCAGGCAATATATCACATTCAAGGTGGCTCACCACAGCAAACAGGACTCTGCGGTTATATGCAAGCACAGAGAATCCTTCAGGCAATTTACAAGAATTAGCTACTTTCATTGTTAGGGTATACGCACCAATGTGGTTTCAGATAAAGCGTAAACCATTATGCCAATATGGTGCTAAACATATGTGGCATATGATTGCAAGAAGCCGGTATCTCCGTGAAGAGCTTAGGAGAGTACATGACTCAGTCATTCAGCGAAATGCATATTACGCAAATCAAGAAAACATTCTCATTGCAATGATAGGTGATGAAAGGGAGCATGTGCGTCAGTTGGGATTTAGGCGTATCATAAAAGCAAGGGCATGCATTCAAGAAACAGATGTTATCAGGTATTTTAAGGTGCCAGAAATAAATTTTTATGCCAAAGACTATACAGATCTCATTATGTGGCAAGATTTTCAGATAGCAGAACCACCGATAACCAAAGGAGTTTCTCTTGATGATATTGAATCATGCATCAAACATGGTACTACTCTTCATTCAGAATTATTTCAGTTTCCATGTCATACACAAGCCGTAGAGAGATGCGTCAAGCTCGTTACAGACGCTGCTGGATCAGTCTGCGGACCTACAAACAGAGACGGTTGGATTCGTGCTACATTAGAATCAAGGAAAAAACAGCCAAAATTTGACACAAAAGCAAATTACTAAATAGTCTTCAGCAAGAACCCTTTCAAGAGGGAGGTTGGTTGGGGAAAGGGTGGTAACTCCGCTAAGGCACGAAATAACGTTTCTTAACTGTCTCAAGCCAGTATAAAGGAGGAGAGACATCCTAATTTATTACTGTTCCCTTTTTCAAGTAAATACAGAATCATACTTAATTGTCATTTTTAAGTTACCTTCAGCCCTCTTGTGGCAGCTGAAGATATTAAGCATATGAAAAGGCATTTTTACAAAACGAATTCTTATCATTTAAGAATCTTAATCAAACTATTAGATAATTCTAAGATAAAATTTTATAATAGTTTGATAAACCTAAAATAGAAGCATTTTTTTCCTTTTTACCCAAAATTGTGTTAACTTTAGCCCCGTGGTGGCAGCTGAAAATATTAAACAAATGAAATCATATTTTGGCAGGTATATATCGTCCCCTAAATGCAACTTTTAATCACTATTAGAACTTCATCCTAGAAAAAAAGTATTTTTCGCTCCACCCTATTGGGCAGCCCTCCGCAGTACTAAAAACATCCGTATTACCATCAGAGAAGGAAATGATGGCCCTCTTCATGCACTACAGAAATATTAAAAAGCAAGACATTAGAGAATCATGCTGCTCTACTGCAGATGATGTGCTAGCAGTTTGGAAAAAAGCAGGAATACCAGCAAAACAAAGAATACATGTAGTAGATAAAATTCAAGGAATACTGAAGGAATGACAGCTGCTTAAGAAAAACAAAGCAAACAAATTGAAAAGATCACAACATTTAAATAATAAAGAAGAAAAATGGAAAGATAAACTGGAAAACTTATTTGACATTGCTCATGAGAATGCTATGCAGCTTATAAAAATAGAAGATGATAAGAAATTCTTGAAAATGCAACGTGAGAAAGGACGTCATGGAAAAATGGGTACCATTGATAAGGCTGTTGCTAAAAAAGAGCAAAGAGCAGCAGAAAAGCAACAACGTTATGAAAAGAGGAAAGCAGAAGAAGAGATCAAAAGAAAGAAGAATGAAGAGGCTGTCATACTCACCAGTACATCATCAGAATCAGAAGAGAGTAAAAGTGATGAATCTGGTTTCTGTGCTGCACAACCTTCAACATGGAAAAGTAAGGTTGGCAAACGTAGAAAATTGTTTGATGATAAATTATTAGGAAGTCTTGATGTTGCAAAATTGAGTGACAGAAATGCGTCTCTTTTTAATGCAAACAATCAGACATCGCTTGAATGGGACATCTGCGAACAAATAAAATGCATGTGTTTCAATACAACGGCAGCCAATACTGGTCCTAGAAATGGTGCAGCTATTCTTCTAGAACAAAAATTCGACAACGATTTATTGTGGCTGGCATGTCGACACCATATATTTGAAATTATGCTGGAAGCTGTTCTTTCAAAGACTTTATCACCATCTTCTGGCCCAGATATAGTCCTTTTTAAGAAGTTCAGAGAAAAAAGGTCAAGCATTAATAAGGAGGACTACGAAACAGCATTATCAGATCCAGATATCTATGAAAATATTCATGACATCAAAGATGACATAATTATATTTGCAACAAATCAACTAGATACATTCCAACCAAGAGACGATTACCTAGAACTATTGCAGTTAACAATTATTTTTTGGGGAGGTGAACCAAAAGGTGGAATCAAATTTAAACATCCAGCGGGACTTCATCGGGCTAGGTGGATGGCCAAAATTACATATTCATTAAAAATTTTTATGTTCAAATCTCAGTTCAAAATTTCAGTAAAAGACAAAAAAGGACTAAAAGACATCTGTCTATTTGCTACTCGGTTATATGTAAAGGCATGGTTTACAGCTCCTGTGCCATCTTGCGCTCCTCGTCTTGCTCTGGAATTATTACAGAATAGTCTACAAACAAATAAATGACAAAATTGCATTTGTTGCTATTAAAAAACTGTTAGGTCACCTCTGGTACCTATCAGAAGAACTGGTAGCCTTGGCCTTTTATGATGATGAAGTGCCTACTGAAACGAAAAACAAAATTGTAAAGGCCTTGCAAAATACAACAGAAACCCTTCCTGCAAAACGCGCTTTTCTAGATCCTGCACTTATTCCAACGAAGAAATTAGAAGATTTTGTCATCAAATACTCAAAGATTCTTTACAAAAACAGAATTTAGTTCAAAATTTTTACTCAAAGATGCTAAAGAATGGCATAATGATGAAGATTATAACTCCGCTAAAAAATCTATCAAACAGTGGAAAGTCGTGAATGATATAGCGGAAAGAGGAGTAAAATTAATGGATGAATATAATAAAATACTAACACATGATGAAGATCAAAAACAATTCTTGCTACAAGTAGTGAAAAACTACAGGGCTGTTTACCCTGATAGAAAGAAAGAAACATTGATGAAGTAAGGACAGCTAATGTCTCAAATATCATGCTAGTTTAATTATGCATGCTTGTGGTTATGGTAGGACCTACGGGGGAGCTTTCCACATTAAAAAAAGCAATGCGCCTTGTACTGTACCCCCTGGGTGGTGTGGAAAAATTTGACAATTTAAGTCGTTCTGTCAATTTTTAATTGCTGGTAGCAACCCCTAAAAATTAAAAATTTGCTAAAATATTTTAGGATAGTTGGTTTTATGCTGAAATTAACCATTTAAAGGGTTGAACACATTAAAATATAAAAAAAAAATTTTTACCCCCATATTTGAATCACCATAATATATATATATATATATATAATATTTAGGAGAAATCCAATGACAAGGAGAAATGTAAATGCCATGAAAAGTCTTCTTTATTGCGCAACGTTTCGAGCAATACGCTCATCTTCAGGCTGTTTAATAACAATGTGAAATTAAAATCAATATTGAATGAAAAACAAACAGAAATTTCTATAACCTATTCGTAAAGACAAATTTTAAAAGACTGAGAAAAGAGGGTTAAGTTCTAAGTTATACAGATTTACATATAAAAATTAAGTACACTGGAACAATGGAGCTATCTACCTTACACAGCAGTATCCGAGGCCGACTAATTTGAGCTGAGGAAACGGGAACGAAGGATGGCGAGGGAGATAGGGGAAGGAGGGATTATAAGGAATTGGGGAAGGAGGAGGGATCATAGCAAATTGAGAGGGACGGACGATGAGTCAACATTCAGACTAGGGGACAATGCTTTAATGAAAAGGGATTCTAAAATTCTTAGTGAGTTGGGACAAGTATTACAACCAAGAATTTTAAAATTGTCTAAAGTGACATCAATTTTGCATTTGATGCTATGTTCACGAATGCTGGAGGCTTCCTTAGTTTTTAAAATTTTACCTGTTCGGCCACTTATTCCCATATGCGAATAAAATCTAGCCCTGAGAGAGCGAACAGTGCTGCCGATGTAATTCCCAAGGAGACACCTGGGGCAGGTAAATAAATATACAACACCGCTACGCAACGAGTCAGGGGTTCGATCCTTCGCTGAGAAAAAGCTACCTAAAGACGTTTTATTAATAAATATGATGCGGAAATCAGTATGATAAAAAAATTTCCTTAACAATTTTGTAAATTTAAGCTTAAATTCCTTATTCAAGGGACCCATTTCAGGTACCAAGAAATATTTTATATCCTTCGGCACTGTAATACATGGAAGTTGAGGGCTATAAACATTATTTAAGAAGGATCTAATTAGTTTGTCTACATATTGAACAGGAAAACTATTATTAGTAAAGTATGATCTTAGATTATTAAATTCATCATTAAGTAAGGTAAAATTAGAGGTCAAATTATATCCTCTGAGCGTATTGCTCGAAACGTTGCGCAATAAAGAAGACTTTTCATGGCATTTACATTTCTCCTTGTCATTGGATTTCTCCTAAATATTAAATTGAAGCTCTGTAGAAGCAACCCGCATAATTATATATATATATATATATATATATATATATATATATATATGTGTGTGTGTGTGTGTGTGTGTGTGTGTACATTTTAACTGCAAACACGCAGTATAATTAACGTAAAGAACGACGCTTGCGCGGAATATTCTCCTATACAAGCGTCGTTCTTTAAGTTAATTATACTGTGTGTTTGCAGTTAAAATGTATATAATGTACGGCATGCGGAAGGTGCCCCCTTGGGGCATTGGTTTCTGCGCGTATGTAGAAGAATTACGGCATTTGATTGAGTGAGGCCCATGGTGTAATTGTTATCATATCTGACCGGCAATCGGAAGATCCCGGGTTCGATTCCCGGGTGGTTACCTCATTTTTTCATTTGTTTCGTTCTCTCTCTCTCATCTTGCGCGGAATATTCTCCTATACAAGCGTCGTTCTTTACGTTATATATATATATATATGTGTGTGTGTGTGTGTGTGTGTGTGTGTGTGTGTGAAACAAAATTAAACCACTAATTTGACCGTGCTTTGTCAAATGTCAAAGATAAAAGCCACTTAAAAGAATAAAAAGTTGACTTTTGCACCAAAAACTATGACGACATTTCAGGGAAGATGTTGACAGAATTAAGCTCAGACAGCGACTGAAGAAAAAGAAGAAATGTGACCGATGTATCAAAGGCAAGACGTGAAGAGAAACCACCTAAAATTTGTATAAAGACAGATAGCGAGAGAATTAAAAAAAAATATATATCAAAAGATTAAGCATTATTTTTTAACTTTGGTTCATTTTATCGCCTCTTTGCCATTACGAAAGGGTTATTTACTATTTTTTTTTCTCATGGAGCTTAAGATTGTGTGATCTGACGTTGTTGCGAGAAATGAATTTTGCTTTTAATAATTCAGAGATTTACGTTACTCCCCGCTCTATGATAAATCGTACCTACAATCGGGTTCGTGCTGCTTTCTTTGCTGAAAATCCTTCAGACACTACACCCTCTAAAATTTTCATAGAGAAATAAACGATACGTAAGAATAACTGACGATGTACTAGCAAATGCCCAAATTCTAACATTAATAAATAAATTAAATTAAAATCTAAATGAAAATTTAGTAAAATTGTTTCAGTTGATTAGAAATAGCGTAAGTTTTTTACTTGAGAAATATTAAGATATTAACCAAGTTACCAATTCAGAACTTTCAAATAAATATCTTTTTTTTTTTAGTAGTGTCTTATTCATCTGCATTCTGAGTATCTTCTCAGTTATTTGCAACATTTGCTAAAGTTTTTTTTGTTTGTTTTTACCACTGTCTCCCAGCTAAAAGGTATTTACTTTCTTCATATTTGGAGCGTTTTCCCTAAATATCTTGTGTTTTTTCTGCATAATTTACTAAAAGACATTTTTATGGAAGACTGAATTTGTATTTAGCTTTGTTAGGCGATAAGAAAACGTTGTTTATTAATTTCCTTACTAATTTTACTTCTTTATTAATTACAAAATGTAAGGAAATTATTTTCTTTATAACGTTCATTATTTGTGGTTGACACTGCGTCTATTTTAATTTGAGACCGAGTCCAATTTAAGGAAAGTTCGTACACAATCGACCACAGGTGAGCTATGTAAAAAAGCGAAGGAGCCTCTTAGCAAAAGAAGTCAATTTGTCTGAAAAGAACTTTAAACTTCTCCTAGAATGTATCGTCTTAAAAGAAAAGAAACTTTCTTTGTATAAGTCATTTTTGTACTTTAGAAAAACGTTTCAACTTCTTTCGTATTGGAAAAAGAAAGCAAAACTTCTGCTTCAAGAAAAGTATAAAGTTCTTTTTGAGAAACCAAAATAAAGTAACTGTTCTTTTCAAAAGAAGTTATTATGCCATTAAAACGGATATTAAAAGAAATTCTGATGTCCAAAAAGAAGGAGGAACTTCCTCAAGACTGCACCCTCAAAAAGAAGTTATTTCATCTACATTAAGAAGGTTTTGTTTTGAGTGTTGGGTATGTATGAATGGAACTGCGCTTTGGGAAATAATGAAGTCTGTATTTTCTGTCTAAAGCTTAATCTGTAAAACTCTGTGCCCGAGTATTGATTGTGTTAATTGTAATGAACTATGATCATATACTGCAGTAGAAAGACTGAGTGAAAAGTTGATAGTGAAGGTATATAGCATTTGTGGAGTACGAACGAAGGGTATACAAATAAAATAACATGGAATGACTGTGTATGAGGTATTTATGAAATACAAAGTATACTTTATAGTAAGTATTATATATATATATATATATATATATTATATATATATATATATATATATATATATATATATATATATATATATATTATATATATATATATATATATATATGAAAAATTATTTCACGAAAGTAACACGTGAAAAATATTTATGATGAATAAAACCACGAAGGAAAGGAAACAAAATGGTGCTCAAGCGCTTTCGTCATTAGACGAAAGCGCTTGAGCACCATTTTGTGTTTCCTTTCCTTCGTGGTTTTATTCATATATATATATATATATATATATATATATATACACTTTGCGCCACCCTGTATATATCCGATGTCATAAGTCCTGTCTTCCGCAGCCGGAAAAGAAAAAAACATTAAAAACAGGCGCAGCAAATTCAAAGATGTAAGTTTTCCAATGCCACCTAGTTACCATGAAAACCAATACAGTAAATGATTTTTGTAGGAGACACTTATTTAGAATCGTATTTTCGGAAAACGTACAGATTACAGGGTGATTAAAAATGTGTTCTCAGAAATAACTTCATCCTTATATTTTTAGAAACACCTTTATGGATCACCCTGTTTTATTATAACCAGACAATGTTTTTTAATTTAAAACTAACTTTTACAGTGCATGCATTATTTCTTAAAACACTTCCCCATACAAATGGTTTGTTATTCCTACAAAAACAGAGCATGCTCCTGCGTGTCATTTTATATATATATATATATATATATATAAAATAATTTTTCAATGAGATATTTTCAAACATGACCCTTGTTTGTATCAGAATAAAAATCAGAGTTCATTATTATCCCTCTATTGACATCTTGGTCGAATACGAATCGTTTCAAATATACGCATTCAGACTTAATCCACTAAAAACTGGGAGCGATGAGGAGTTATTTAAGTTCAAATTTCAAGTCGAAGTAAACTTTATTACAAATAAGAAAATGAGAACATACGTCGTGTATCACTAATACTCGCGTGTATGTCCTTTCACGACAATACATAAATTCCACAGAATACCAAATATTTATGTTAATCCTATTTATTAGACAGATTTAATTAGGTAATGGTTCTGTACAGAGATTCATTGGACCACAGAGGTTGTTATCACCGCGAGGGACTCGGAAAATCGACCAGAGGCAAATAGATATTCATTTGGAGGACAAGAAGGATGCACCTGGACAGATAGAACCAATGACCCGCGGAAGATGAAATTCTGACCTGAATTAGATTGTTCATTAAAGATTCATTCCAGAGAAGGTCTCATGCAGAACAAGGAATCGCTCTACAAAATAGTATTCACATGCGTGGTTTGGGTTCTTGTAATATATATATATATATATATATATATATATATATATTATATATATATATATATAATATTTAGTAGAAATCCAATGACAAGGAGAAATGTAAATGCCATGAAAAGTCTTCTTTATTGCGCAACGTTTCGAGCAATACGCTCATCTTCAGGCTGTTTAATAACAATGTGAAATTAAAATCAATATTGAATGAAAAACAAACAGAAATTTCTATAACCTATTCGTAAAGACAAATTTTAAAAGACTGAGAAAAGAGGGTTAAGTTCTAAGTTATACAGATTTACATATCAAAATTAAGAAGTTATTTTTAAATACATGTAGTAAATGTGAAATTAATACACTGGAAAAATTACCAATAGTACACTGGAACAATGGAGCTATCTACCTTACACAGCAGTATCCGAGGCCGACTAATTTGAGCAGAGGAGACGGGAATGAAAGATGGCGAGGGAGATAGGGGAAGGAGGGATTATAAGGAATTGGGGAAGGAGGAGGGATCATAGCAGATTGAGAGGGACGGACGATGAGTCAACATTCAGACTAGGGGACAATGCTTTAATGAAAAGGGATTCTAAAATTCTTAGTGAGTTGGGACAAGTATTACAACCAAGAATTTTAAAATTGTCTAAAGTGACATCAATTTTACATTTGATGCTATGTTCACGAATGCTGGAGGCTTCCTTAGTTTTAAAATTTTACCTGTTCGGCCACTTATTCCCATATGCGAATAAAATCTAGCCCTGAGAGAGCGAACAGTGCTGCCGATGTAATTCCCAAGGAGACACCTAGGGCAGGTAAATAATATACAACACCGCTACGCAACGAGTCAGGGGTTCGATCCTTCGCTGAGAAAAAGCTACCTAAAGACGTTTTATTAATAAATATGATGCGGAAATCAGTATGATAAAAAAATTTCCTTAACAATTTTGTAAATTTAAGCTTAAATTCCTTATTCAAGGGACCCATTTCAGGTACCAAGAAATATTTTATATCCTTCGGCACTGTAATACATGGAAGTTGAGGGCATAAACATTATTTAAGAAGGATCTAATTAGTTTGTCTACATATTGAACAGGAAAACTATTATTAGTAAAGTATGATCTTAGATTATTAAATTCATCATTAAGTAAGGTAAAATTTGACCTCTAATTTTACCTTACTTAATGATGAATTTAATAATCTAAGATCATACTTTACTAATAATAGTTTTCCTGTTCAATATGTAGACAAACTAATTAGATCCTTCTTAAATAATGTTTATAGCCCTCAACTTCCATGTATTACAGTGCCGAAGGATATAAAATATTTCTTGGTACCTGAAATGGGTCCCTTGAATAAGGAATTTAAGCTTAAATTTACAAAATTGTTAAGGAAATTTTTTTATCATACTGATTTCCGCATCATATTTATTAATAAAACGTCTTTAGGTAGCTTTTTCTCAGCGAAGGATCGAACCCCTGACTCGTTGCGTAGCGGTGTTGTATATTTATTTACCTGCCCTAGGTGTCTCCTTGGGAATTACATCGGCAGCACTGTTCGCTCTCTCAGGGCTAGATTTTATTCGCATATGGGAATAAGTGGCCGAACAGGTAAAATTTTAAAAACTAAGGAAGCCTCCAGCATTCGTGAACATAGCATCAAATGTAAAATTGATGTCACTTTAGACAATTTTAAAATTCTTGGTTGTAATACTTGTCCCAACTCACTAAGAATTTTAGAATCCCTTTTCATTAAAGCATTGTCCCCTAGTCTGAATGTTGACTCATCGTCCGTCCCTCTCAATCTGCTATGATCCCTCCTCCTTCCCCAATTCCTTATAATCCCTCCTTCCCCTATCTCCCTCGCCATCTTTCATTCCCGTCTCCTCTGCTCAAATTAGTCGGCCTCGGATACTGCTGTGTAAGGTAGATAGCTCCATTGTTCCAGTGTACTATTGGTAATTTTTCCAGTGTATTAATTTCACATTTACTACATGATTTAAAAATAACTTCTTAATTTTGATATGTAAATCTGTATAACTTAGAACTTAACCCTCTTTTCTCAGTCTTTTAAAATTTGTCTTTACGAATAGGTTATAGAAATTTCTGTTTGTTTTTCATTCAATATTGATTTTAATTTCACATTGTTATTAAACAGCCTGAAGATGAGCGTATTGCTCGAAACGTTGCGCAATAAAGAAGACTTTTCATGGCATTTACATTTCTCCTTGTCATTGGATTTCTACTAAATATTAAATTGAAGCTCTGTAGAAGCAACCCGCATAATTATATATATATATATATACACACACACGAGTATATATGGTAGTGCAGTGGTTAGCATCATTGATTATGAACCCACTGGCTTCGGGTTCAATTCCTGGCAATGGCAGGTGGTTCTCAGCTCACCCAGCTGTTCATCCTTCCATAAAACAATGGTAGGTAAAAAATGAATATCCTGGGTAGCCTAGTGATTAAGACGCTGAGCTGCTGATCGGGAGGTCGTAATGTCGAGTTCGGACGAGGACTGTAATTTCTTACCACTCGTGGCGGCTCGTGGTTCGGATTTCACGTTAAGGTGTAGGTCTAATATGGAGAAACAAGCTTGACCTTCTTCAGAAGGAACTATATATTAGTGGTGTACTGATTAATCGGCATCTGCACCGGCAGAATTTTGGGGCATCGATATCGGCCAAATTTAACCGATTCCTCCTACCGATTCTTTGAAATTTAAAAATTTTCATTACAAAACAAAATTCTATTCATAGAAACTTGAACATACAAAAAACACTGTTTATGATAATTTGATAATTTATATTCAATTCAAAGTGTAATTGTATAAAATATATTTTACAGTCACGAAAAAGGCAAAGCTTAATAAGTTAAGTTACCCATAAATTTACAGTTTCTCTAACCAGTTAATTTTTAAATATTATAAACTATTGTAATCTACTTTATATTAATAATTCTATATTGTACTTTATAATTTTTATATTAAACCATCTTATTACGTTGACTTTATTTTAGGTGCTGGTTAAGTATGCGGTCTACCATCTGAGTTTTGACAGAATATTTTCGTTAAAACTAACGAAAATATCACGACTTAACCTAACCAATTATCAAGGGCGTACAGTTGATCTATTAGTAAATAGTAAATACTATTCCAGAAACAAACAATGTTATAATTAATAATAGATCAACTGTACGCCCTTGATAATTGGTTAGGTTAAGTCGTGATATTTTCGTTAGTTTATATTCTGTCAAAACTCAGATGGTAGACCGCATACTTAACCAGCACCTTATTTTAAGTATTTTAATAATTTTATGAACCTAAATTGTATATCCATTTGTTTTTATTCAAATAGGCCACCAAGGCCTTGAGCTTTTAATGAAATTTTTTGTTGTTGTTTACATTGTTGAAGGAAGAAAATACGTTCAAGATAAAGAAAACCATTTTAAATATTGGTATTCAATTTATGAAACTAAAATAAAATTATTTTATCATTTTATTCAGCAATAAAACTACAGCAATACCCCGATTAACGCAGTTAATTCGTCTGCGGAAAGTACCGCGTCATGTGAGTCACAGTTGGTCGGGGAATGTAATCAATGTGAAATAAAGTGTTTCGTTCTCAGTGTTTTTTCAGATTTTTCTTTAGCAGTGACATCTGTTTTTTTGCATGAAAATGAACAAGTTTTAATTGTGAAACAACTGCAAACAATTTAGTTACGAATACAGTAAGGTCGCCTCGAACGCGAGGCTTGTGCCAAGTCAAGATCACGCGTTCGGCAAATTCGCGTTCGGCGAACTTAATAACCTATGGGAAAAATAGGGTTAGGTTAACCTATGCAAGAAAATCGCGTTCGGCGAACTTAATAGTCTATGAGGAAAATAGTATTACGTCAAGTTAAAGTTCGCATTCGAGGAAAATGATACACAAACGTAGTTTCAAAGTACCGGGTGTCCGAGAATTATCTGTACAAGTTTGGCTGTTATTAAAAGTCAACCATGAAGTGTAGAAAATTCCAGTGTTGTCCCATTTTACAGAGAATCTCATTAAGTTTTTTCTGATACCAAGTTTTGACAAGTTTTTTTAGAAATTCCAGTGTGTCCGAAAATTATCTGTACAATTTCATCTTTAATAAAATTCTTGATAACACACGTAAAATTCTTAAACAAGATTATTTAGAATCTGTATTTTCAAAAGTTTCTTTTATTAAAGTAACGTTGTTACAAACATTCGATATGTGCACCATCAGTGATTCGCAAAACATCCAATCGATAATCCAAATGTTGCCATGTACGCTGCAGCATATCCACATCAATTCGCTCAATAGCAGCTGTGATTCTTGCTTTTAAATCATCAATGTCTGTCACCGCGTACAAAAAAGAAAAAACTTGTCAAAACTTGTTATCTGAAAAAACTTAATGAGTTTCTCTGTAAAATGGGACAACACTGGAATTTCTACACTTCATGGTTGACTTTTAATAACAGCCAAAAATTGTACAGATAATTCTCGGACACCCGGTACCTATATTAAACATTACAGTAGACCTGAAATAAACATTTAAATCAAACATACTGTAAACAGGTAAACACAAACACTAACGTAAACAAAACTTCCAGTAAACAGTAAACAAAAACTTCATGTAAACACTAAACAAAAACTTAAAATGAAAAAAAAAACTTATTAAACAGAAGGAAGAGAACTCTCATTCAGAATCAGATCTCTCATCTAGTGGAATTTCTGAGACGCAAGCAGGAGTACGCATCCACTTTTGTAGAGGTGTTTGTTTGGAAGTTGAGGGTTGTAGGTCGTTAGATTCGTTAGCTGTTGCCATTATCAGGAAGTCTGTAATTTTAGCCTGCTTAGCTTTCCTTTGGTGGTCCTTGAGCAGTTCTTTGTAGCAGGATAAACTAGCCTCCAGTTGGCCTTTGACTTTCAATGATCTGCTCATAATAGGATCAACATCCATAATAAATTGACTAAATTCATCGGTTTTCTTCATGATGTCTGTGAAAACTGCTGCAGTTAATAGAGGCTTAGGTGGTTCTGTAGCTTCGTCATCGTCATCGTTTGATTCGCTGCTGCTGCTGCCTATCATAGCTTGAAGGTCTTCATTGGTTGGTTGTGTTTGATGGAATTGCAACAACTCCTCGACTTCTTCTGGCTACATATCATCTAATCCTTCTCCTCCAATTTGCCTAGAGATCGCAACAATTTCTTTTATTAACGCATCAACAGTAGGGAAGCCAGTGAAGTTAACTGCATTCACGTTGTTTGTTTACTCGCGTTATTCCAAATCTCATTCGTGTTGGACGAAGAGTGTCGCAGGTACCAATGCCGCGTTAACACAAATTCGCGTTCGGCAAAGTCGCGTTGGAGGCGACCTTACTGTATGTTCAATTTTTAGCTAAAAGTACGCTCATTATTACGTTCTTTTTTAATCTGTCAAACCATCCGCGAGACCGCGACTAGCAACAGTAAAAGTTTCTCCGTACGTTAACGCTTTCAAATGAATTGTCATCTCGTTACGCAGAATTCTTTTTTATTACAATCTTCAAGCCAAACAGATAAAAGTTGTTCCCTCTTTACCATTGTATACTGTATGTTTAACTTTTAGTTAAAAAAAAATTAACCCCTTTAATTTTGGAAAAAATATGTTTATATTTTCTAGAATTTTTAAAATCGCGCTTATTTTTAAAATTAACTTTGTTCCATTCAACGTTAAAAAATGCATTTGTTTTTAAAATTTTAATTAAATAGTAAATAATAAAATGTGGAGAAATTTTTTGTCAAAAATGTTTGCTACAAAAACGTGCAAGAGCGAATCTGAAGCATGCTGTTCGGGGAATGGTGTCAAGGTTTTATCAGCGTTATGGCGAATCAGCGTTGAACGAATCCGTATTATGCTGGGTATGCCTGTATTTACCATCACTTTAGGCTACGGTATATGAGTAACAAATTCTATAATTTATGAAGGTAATTAATTTTTAAAATCTAGGCAAAGAATCGGCATTGGCATCGGCTAAATTTTTAAATCGGTACATCACATATATATATATATACCTTTGGTAACCTTTGGTTAGCTTCCGCCCGAATTGTTCATTCTGACGAAGGTCAAGCTTTTCACTCCACCTTAGACCTACAGTTTAACGTGGAATCCGAACCACGCCCCATCAGCAGCCCAGCGTCTTAACCACTAGGCCACCTAGGGTACCCATTTATCTACCAACCACTTTCTTTATTGTGTGGAAGGATTTACAGCTGAGTTTTGCTGCGCGCCGGCTGCCGGCTGCCGTCGGGTCTCGGACCCGGGGCCGATGGATTCGTAGTCAGCGACGCTAACCACTACACCACCGAGTGGGCAAAAAAAAGGGAGACCTCGAACTTTGGCTGTAAAATCCAAAGTTATGGTCAGATTTCAATATTTTTTCATAACTAAGTAAATTTCCTATACGGTGAGCGGATTTCAAAGAAAACTAATGAAAATTACGGATTTATTAAACATTTCTTTATGCCACTGGAAATTCTCCATTTACACTACTACTGCATTTTCGGGTCGGCAAAAAAAAAAAAGGGGAGACCTTTTAAATCCTTCATATCTCGGCAAATACGGTACATAGAACCATGAAATTTTAGTATGTTAGTACTAGGTAATTTTATGGTTTGTATGCCATTTTTTAGCATTTTAGCTGAGAAATTGGATTTATGGCGAATATTCCACAAAAATCTTGCGATAATTAAAGCGATTTTAATTAACGTAAGCCAACTGCAGGAGGTTTGGACAAACTTCTCAAGGAAATCTATAAAACAGGAGATGCTAAAAGATGGCATACAAACCATAAAATTACCTAGTACTAACATATTACAATTTTATGGTTCTATGTACCGTATTTGCCGAGATATGAAGGATTTAAAAGGTCTCCCTTTTTTTGCCGACCCGATAATGCAGTAGTAGTGTAAATGGAGAATTTCCAGTGGCATAAAGAAATGTTCAATAAATCCGTAATTTTCATTAGTTTTCTTTGAAATCCGCTCACCGTATAGGAAATTTACTTAGTTGTGGGGTGTGAAAAAAAACAACACACACACACACACACACACACACACAAATATAATAATATATATATATATATATATACAATTTAACTGCAAACAACACACAGTATAATTAATGTAAAGAACGACGCTTGTGAAGAAGAGCGTCCGCACAAGATGAGGAGAGAACGAGCAAATGAAAAATGAGGCACCTCCCAGGAATCGAAGCCAGAACGGAATGACACGCAAGAGGTAAGAGACTATCCTGGAGCTTGTGTTGACGATATCGCGGACTCCATAAACGAGTTTGGTAAAGATGCTGATGAAAATACGATATTTATGGTGCATGGGGATTAACGATGTTAAGATTTCAGGTCAGAGGTGCTAATAGAGAAATACAAGCGGCTGATGCGGACTCTAAAGGATAGGACTAATAATTTTTTTTTGGGGGGGGGGGGGAATTCGTCGACTTGTGGAATCATTTTTCTAATAAAAAGGATTTATTTTAATGTGATAGTTTTCACCTGAATGGCGTGGGAACAGCTCGTCTTCATAGAATATTACACAACTCTGCAATGGCTAAAAACTGCGAAACTCCAACACAAGCGACCAGCCTAACATAAATTTTCCTTACAGTGAGTTCTGGTCCCCGTATTTACGACAGGACATAGATTGGAGAGATTACAGCGACGGTCTACTAAAATGATTCCTAGACTTTGAACCAAATCATACACTGCCCGTTTAGAAATGTTAAATTTATTCTTACTTCTTAAAAGACATATTTGAAGAGTTTTAATTCAGGTGTTTAAAATTATTAAAAGTTTTGATAATGATGACGCCGAAAAATATTTCATCTTCAGAAATGCAGACAAAAGTCGCGGTAATTGTTTCAAATTAGTGGGTAAACATTTTAATTGTAATGAAGCTAAACAATTTTCTTCAATCGTATAGTTAATTTGTGGAATGGATTGCCAACCAGAGTAGTTCAAAGTAATTCGGTCGAGTCCTTTAAAACGAGACAAAATGCTTATCTTGCCTTAAACCCCAAATTGGAAGCATTTGTTGACGCATAAAAGTATTGTAGGGTTTTCGCTCGGATTTCCTCCTCTTTACTTTAAAATTTTCACTTTATTTTTAAATTTCTTTCCTTCCTTTCAACCTCTTTCCTTTGCTTTGCTTTAAAACTTTCACTTGTCTTTAAATATTTGTACAGCTTTTATCCTGCCTTCTTAAACATAGAGCCTAGTAGGGACCAGCCGATCTGTTGCTGTTTGGTGTTCTTTGCTTTCCTTTGCATATATATATATATATATATAAAAGTTAATAATAGTGGACATTTTTGTCTTATTTAAAAAAAATAAAATTATCAATAAATTCCAAATAGCTTTTTATGCTATGATTAGGTGGTTTTGGTAAATAGAAATTGTAAATAAATCTAAATAATAGTTGAAAAATGGGACTAGTTCGCGTAGCGTACAGACTCATTAGATATTTAAATATTTGGGCGATTAATTATATTAGTCAAAATCCATATTGGTCTCCAAATAAGTCTAACCTAACCTGACCTAACCTACCTAACCTAGCTTCACTTACAAAAAACACTTAAATGCGGTTGTATGCCCTGTTGGGCGAGTTATTTGGCCCAATTCAGCTACTATAATTAATCGCCCAAATATCTAAATATCTAATGACTATACGCTACACGAACTAGTCCCATATTTAGCATGGGAAAGCAAAAATTCTAAGGTAATTACTGTAACCTAACCTACAAAAACAACACTTACATGTGATTGTATGCTTTATTAAAAGTCTAGTAAGTAATTTATTTGTTTTAAATAAAACAAAAAAAACCTGTCCACTATTGTTAACCTCACACACACACACACATATATATATATATATATATATATTGCAAAGTATTAAGCAGTTTAGTAATAAGTAATAAGTGAAGGTGTAAATTCTAATGAAATGTATAATGTATCATTGGCGTACTAGTAAAGAATAGTATTGAAGCCTAAACTAAGCGTGCAAAAGCAGTATAAAGTTGAATAACTGGTACAAGATTCAAGGCTTATAATATAATAATAAAATAACTTGGTTACTCGTTCGAAGCGTAAAAGGTATATACTGTCAGGTGAAAATAAATTTGTTAGTCCAAATCCACGTAGGAAATATATTAAGTTTTCAATATGTCTCGTATTTTTGTATACTGTATTTTTTTTTTTTTTTTTTTTTGTATAAAACTGCTTCAGAGGCTTGTCTGGTCAGCCTTGGAATAGAGTTAATAACACCTAAGCCTCAATTCCACTTCGGGTCTATTAACCTCATTGCACCATACGTGTTTCCAATCCGTGAGGGCAAAACAAAGACTTGGTAAACGCTTCTTGTCGAACTCTTATCCACTGGCTCTATTCCAACCGTGTTCAAAATGTAGTTTGACAAAAAAGCAAATAACTCATTAAATTTGATAATCCTCACATAAAATGTGAAATAACTCACATTTATCGTAAGATAATCCATTAAAAAGGTTAAATAACTTACATTTATTTTAAAATATTTTAAGTAAATAATAAAATTATAATTATAACACGACTACAAGTGTAAATTATATATAATTTAATATTAAAATTAAAGATCAAAGTTTATATTTTGGTTAAATTTAGGATTATGTCTCATATTATAGCGTTAATGATTCTTTCTTTTTCATCTGATCATAAATGACTTCAAGAGAAATCTGGTGCTAAATTCAACGCGGCCTTTTATAAAATTCAGTGGTTCACCTTACTAATTTCAGTAAATTATATGTGTGTATATATTTGAGTATATTTGAGTATATTTTAAAACTTTCATTACTTCGTCTCACCGACAGGTCCCTCTAAATTATATTCTCGTAACAATTTTACCACACACACACGTTATATATACATATATACAGGGTGATTGAAAAGTAAGGACCCAATTTCAAATGGCTGTATTTCCTAAACGGAATGTTATGTTGCTACTATTCTTGCACACTTTTAAAGCACAAACATTGCCATTTGAAGCTAATACAATTTTCCTTTTGTTTCGCAGGTGAACAATGGCGCACAAAAATTGACAGTACGGGAACGCGCTCAAATAGCTGCCAGGCACGAGGTGTGGCAGTCTGTGATTCAAGTGCAGAGATGGTGGAGGTCAATTCATGGAAGACACGCTACCCTCAGTGCAAAGGTCATCAGAAACTGTCACACAAAGCTCATGACAACGGGATCTGTGAAGGATGAAGCGCGGTCCGGGAGGCCATCGACATCCCGATCAGAGGAAAATGTTAATGTTGCAGGGAAATGTTTCAGAGGAGCCCATAAAAATCCATACGACAGGCAGCTCGGCTAAGGAGGAAGTGTACCGAGCAAAACCCCGGACACTTGACGAATTGGAACAGCGAATCCGAGATGTTTTTGCCGCTCTGCCCGAAGACTTCTTACGGAAAAGTGTTGCGTCTGTGTCTTCGCGGCTACATAAATGTGTTCAGAATGCTGGGGCTTATGTTGAGATAGCAGAATAAATGGCAATGTTTCTGTTTTAAAATGTTGAAAGAATTTCTGTAATACCACTTTTCGTTTAGTAAATACAGCCATTTGAAACTTGTGTGTATATATATATATATATATAATATTATATATATATATATATATTATATATATCCATTTTAGAAAAAGTATCCATTTTAAAAATTCATGTTATATGGTTCATGTATTTATATAATCCTGTATATTCTTATATATATTTAACTTTATATAATGCCTATACTCATATGTATGTATGTACGTGTGTGTATTCAATTTTACATAAGGACCAAAATCGCCCAACGCGAGTTTGGATAAAATTTTTGATTTGCTTTCTACTTTGCCAAATAATTGGTGACCTGTTGTTTTTTAAAATCTCATAATCATTTTTTTTAGATTTCGCTTAATAAGGAATCCTGCTTAGCTTTGCAATGTTCATATTTTGTATACATTCTCTTTCGTTATAAAAGATGAGATCATGTCTTGCCTAAGCATTTAAACTGTACATCTTAAACCTTAAAATTTTACTCATATGCATATTTTAGCGTAAAGATGCATAGTCCGATTTCCACTTTTAGTTAACTTGGCAGATCATGATAACATCATATCTAAAAAGTCGCGGTTTAAGATAAAAATATGGTTTCATCTTCAAATATTTTGTTTACTCGTTCAAGCCTTACCACAGCTAAAAAATTTACTTTATTTTTGAATATTGTGCAAAAATAATGCAGCCTTTTTAGCATTTAATAATAATGATGTTAGCAGTTTGGGGGTATATAAACCCCAGTAAATATCTTCCATTGTCATTCAGAAGCTAGTTCAGAGGCTGATCACTACCTGTATCTTTAGCCAGTAAATTACAGTAGAAGATAGTCTTTATCTTATCCTTCGAGCCTTGCTCTCTTCAGAAGAACTTAGTAATTAAACTTTCCAGATAAGCTACAAGAAGAATCCGGGAATCTTCAGATAATTTAGTAAGCCTCCCTGAATCCTCCGAGCCACTATATAAGAACTCGGAGAGTAATATAAACGAAAACTACTGCAAATAATACATCCGTTGCTGCCACCTAACTAGAACCCCCGTCGACTTCGAACCAACCCGGGCCATAGACGGAGGGGTTAACATATATATATACACGTCCCTATTCTTCAATGTTTTTACTCATGAATTCTGATTCACTCAATTGTTAGTGTAGGATGTACCACAGGGGGCGTTACTAAAATAAAGGATTTGGCTTATACTAATGGCATAGTGATTTTACTGATATTAGTGATGTAAGAAAATGGATGCAAAATATACACAGAAAATAATGATACATTAACTAAAAGTCGATACAATAAAATCTATTCACATTTAACCCAGAGGTGATAAAAAACAAGATGTGGCAGTTTTTTAACCAAAGGCTATAGGAAGAGATTGTAGACACCAATTAACCAGGGAAGTACTCCGGAGTGGACGCTATGCAGGAGACAGGGAGTGCTGCAACTCCCGCTTCTCCTGCCACTGTCCTCTTTAGCTTGTCTTTTTTCGTGTCTCATCTACCCTGTGAGCAGTCTAGCATACTCTCAACAACACAATTCTCCCTCTATTCTTCACTACACATACATGCATTTTATACACTACACAATCTTTTCAAAATTTATATAAATATAAATGGTATCGTGAGCCTCGGAGACCTTGATTTTAGCTCTCTCTTTCTTATAAAGGGGGGCATTTTTGCGGGCACCCGCCCTTGGCTCCTCCTTTCTACATAAAAAAAATGTTCCTTGACATTATATCTGGACCTCCAAACACTTTTAATTTACAAGAAAAATATTATCTTTCCACAAAATGTTTGACTGCAGTTTATTTCACCCATTAACAATAACCTACGTCACGAATTTGAGCGAAACATTCACTGTATATGCAGTGTTTTTTGGGGAAAACCTGTTTCAGGCTATATATAACCTATAGCTGGAATTAATTATCACTATGCTAACCTGGCCCAAGATTAGACAAAGCTTAACTTAGCGGGGAAATGTTACTGACATACGTGTAATATTGAAAATTATATGTACTGTAGGTTGTAAATGATTTTTACATTCATAAATTAACGTTAATGTTTTCATTAACATCGAGTCAAAATAGTATACGCCCTATTTCAGAATATGTGTGTAAGGTTTTCTCATAAGTTTCAGGTCCATTTCAGAATTTGTGTGTAAGGTTTTCTCATAAGTT
Organism: Bathynomus jamesi; assembly: GCA_023014485.1. Taxonomy (NCBI): domain Eukaryota; kingdom Metazoa; phylum Arthropoda; class Malacostraca; order Isopoda; family Cirolanidae; genus Bathynomus; species Bathynomus jamesi. The sequence goes on from JAJOZX010003850.1 coordinate 404,996, forward strand.
TCAGGTCTTAACAGCCTTAGAATTATTGGACAGGATTAAACCTACTCGCCTTCCAGCTCACACAAAGTGCAGAAATCGTTTGAAGCCTAAACCAAGTGTGCAAGTAGTATAAAGTTGAATAATAAGAATAACTGATGGGGTTGTTTAACTTCCTTCGCAACATCTAAAGTCAATGATGGAGGAAGGGTGTCCAATTTAGGGTTGACTTTTTAATTTTTTGTCATAAATATTGTTTCCTGTATCATCAATCGATGAACTTTTGCTTGAAAACAATAAAAAAGGGTCTAATTCTTCAGAATTAAAAAAAAATGTCACCCCGAAAGCAAATATAGTATATTAGTATATTCGAGACAGCTGCATTGCACCATTCTAGATTGGTTACCTGATGATTATCATAAATTGTCCAATATCTTGCAACAATACCGAAAAGCACTAAATACTCTGGAAAATCACTGGAACAGAGACCCATCTGCAATAGCTATACCAAGGAGCAACCAATATTTATTATTTTATTAATTTTTAATTTTTTATTTTGGGGTGAAGTTTTTTCAAAATATATCGAAAAAACTGTTATTTTCATTGTCAGGGGGCAAAAGTTCATCGATTTATGATACAGGAACATGAGGTTATAAAATGTCATAACCCTAGTGTCCATACGCTCCAGTTTTCCATATTTTAAGAGTTATTAATTATATATTATGCGAATGGAAACTATGATATAAGGTGTGATTATTATATTTAGTATTCATTTACTCTGTTAAAAAGTGGGATCACCTGAAGATCAGGGCCCCCAGCCTTCTTTAGTTAGGCTTATAAGGCTAACTAACGAAAATATCACGACCTAACCTAACCAATCGTTAGGTCAACTGTACGCCCTTGACGATTGGTTAAGTTAGGTCGTGATATTTTCGTTAGTTAGCCTTATAAAACTAACTAAAGAAGGCTGGGGGCCCTGATCTTCAGGTGATCCTATGTTATTTTGGAAGGTAGACAATTTGCAATGAAGATGTTTGACACAATTAATTACAAGTCTCCGCATAAATATTTACCAATTAATGTGTCACTACCTTTTCTGGTATAAAAATACAAGAGGTTTGATATAGTTCGTGTAAATACTTAATCCAATGTCGTAAATCACTTCCCGGAGATCAGCGAAGTTAAGCGACATTGGGTCTGGGTAGTAGTTGGATAGAAGACCGTCCTCCACGCCCAGATTATGTAGCGACCCGTGGTCTGGATTCCACGTAAAGCTGTAGGTCCCCTCCGTCATATGACCTTAGATGTTGTGAAGGAGGTTAAACAACCCCAATAAAAAAAAAAAAAATTTAGAGCTTTTCCATTATATCACCCCCAATTTCTTCTTTTCAATTGGTAACAATTTTGACAAAATTAAAACTAACGAAAATATCACGACTTAACTAATCGTCAAGGGCGTACAGTTGACCTAATCGGGCATTCAATTAACCTAACCGGGCATTTCACTAACCTAACCAGTTGGTTAATTTTTACATTCACGTCTCATTCTAAAGTTGTAGGGCGGGATACTTTTGTTACCCGCACGAAGGGCGGGTCGTGCGGGTTCTCTGCTAGAATATTTTAGGATCTTTTCCTTTTCCTTTCCTCAACGAGTGGTTAGGTTAAGTCGTAATATTTTCGTTAGTTTTAATTTTGTCAAAATTGTTACTAACTGAAAAGAAGAAATTGGGGGTGTCATAAAGGAAAAAATCCCTTCTTTTTTCTTCTTAAGTAAAAGCGTCACTGTACAGTACCGTTACACCTTTTTTACCTGTTTTTACTAGATCTTAATTAGTTTTTAGACATTTCATTAAATTTCTAGGATCACCTGAAGATCAGGGCCCCCAGTCTCAATTACCAAATGATATCTTCGTTAAAACTAACGAAAATATCACGACTTAACCTAACCAATCGTCAAGGGCGTACAGTTGACCTAACCGGGCATTCAATTTAATTTATTATTATATTTGGTACTGTAAAGCAAAAAACAAGAAATACGGGAGCTATTGAAGAATAGGGACCCCAGCCTTCTTTAGTTAGGCTTATAAGGCTAACTAACGAAAATATCACGACCTAACCTAACCAATCGTTAGGTTAACTGTACACCCTTGACGATTGGTTAGTTTAGGTCATGATATTTTCGTTAGTTAGCCTTATAAAGCTAACTAAAGAAGGCTGGGGTCCCTATTCTTCAATAGCTCCGAAATACGTGGGGCCCCTGATTTTCAGGTGATCCAATTTCTAATATAAATCGTATTCCAAGGTATTTCCAGTTAACAAAAAATTTAATTTATTTTTACTTTCATATTTCCATGTGTTAAAGGAGTCACATACCAATCTCCTAAAAAATGAATGAAGTTACACCTTTCAGTGTCTTACGAATTATAAATAAATAAATATATATAATTTTTATAGTTTTGGAATAAATATACAGGATGCGAGTGCAACTGACCTTTCAGCAACGATCCATCTCAAATTACAAATGTGAACCAAATAATTCGATGGGATTTCTCTCACATGATATTAATTTATTCATTTCAATATCTGAATATTATCATCAGATTTTTAACTTCTAATCAATTATAAGTCGTCTGTCAACTTGTCTTTACTCTTTTGCAATATTATTTTCTTAATTTTGCGTGGCAAGTTAATTTTCATGACCAAATTTATTAATTAAGTAATGTAAAATAATTATCAGAGCAAATTTCATTTTAATCTGTAATATTTTCGTTAACTGCGCAGAGAAGGTGCGCATGAAGTTCTTGACATATTTACGAAGGCTTCATGGATGCATTTAAATCAAATATCATTTACTGGGTCAACACGCACGGTACATACGTATACCTTATTAATACGCTCACAATTGTTGAAGTTCAGTATGTAGCGAGGAGAGTAACCTTGCTAAAAATATATGAAAGCGAAGACAACCTTAATGTAAACAATGTCAATCGCATGACTAAAGAGAAGCAAGACCCGTGAACGAACAAAAGACCGTTCGATCACACGTCAGTAAATGCAAATGTGGTATTAAGGTGACGCCCATGTCAGTATAAAAGCTTATTAAATACAGTTTCGGTTTTTATTATACCAAATTCTCATTTCATTAAGGACCAAAACTTACTATTAAGGATACAATAAAACTCATGAATTAATAGGGAACTAATATATTGCGTAAATTATGTTTGCGTGCGCGCTCACATTCACCTCTAATGAATTTAAACATTTTATAGACTGAGTATATATATATTATTATTATTTATTCATTTATTATGAGTAATATCCCTGGAAAGGGTGCGTATAAGTATGCAACTAACTATCTAATAAAGTTTCTCATCATTAGCAGAATACAGTTTGTTGGCAATAAATCTCCGCATAAAGGATTGATTCATGATCAATGTGAGACCATTATGTAAATTAGAAATAGTAGGTCTTCATTTCATTCGTGTGGATGCCCCGTTGGGTGTGTCCAATTTTTGTTAAACTGATGGGATGGCGACCAAATAAAAGAGGATGAATGCTCGTCTCAAGGTAATTAAAGCCGTAAAAATTTCCACCTAAAACTTAAATTGAGTCGACTCTATAATAAATATTAGCTCTATGTACGTCGTTATCAATTAGGCTATAATGTAGATTCGTGGGGCTTGAGAACAGTCATTCCCTTAATGCATTATTAATAAACGAATTTGGTGGAGGCTTTTACGATGGAATTTAAGAATACTGGAATTAGATTTTATGTATCTATTATCAGATACACAGATACACCTCTCTACGTGTGTACAGTAAAATGATTATTATGACCTCGTATACTTTACTGAATTGTGTGTATTATTACCCACACAAACTTTGTATTATTAGGTTTGCAGGCGCGTATTTCATACGCGGTTATATTATAAATTGAGTAAAGAAAATACAGATATTTCACGCCATATAAAATTTGTAGTCTGATAATTTTTAAGTTTTGTATCTACATTTCCACATTTCGTTCACATTTTGTGTACAGCAAATCGTAAAGAAAGGATGAGTCATTTTCTTCTTGTTTTTACAAAGAAATAATACATCCACATTTATGTAAATCTATGTTATGCTTTGACGCACATTAATTTACAATTTTATGCCTCTAATTTAATGATTTTACGCGTTACAAAATTTAATGTACAGTATTACAAACAGAGCCTTCGGCTCACTGCCCTACGGGCGGGGCTTGTGCTTCACAAACTCGCCTACGGCGAGGGCATGTTAGGGTTACTCCTTTTGGGGGAGGTCATTCTCCCTCCCCCCCAAACCCCCTTATCCCCCCTTTATGCAACTTGGGGGCTAACCCCCACCCCTTGTTGCATAACCCCCCTCCCCCATTACCCATTTACCATTACTTATTCGGACTATAGTGGATTTAATTATCCCAGAAGAATTCCTTGTTCCATGCACGGTTTGTGTGTAACATAAAAGTTTCTCAGGGGACCATTCTGAGTTATATATATATGTTACAGTCAGTATGTAAAATTAGTCAGTTTATAAAGTGACTGAAATTCAGGCAATGTGTCAAAATGTGATACGCACAAAACCTAACCTAACCTAACCTAACCTTTCTGGTAATGCTTCATATGCATGCATACCCACTGGTATTTCCCAATATGTTGTCTAAAAATTTAAGAAATTGCCTAAAATTTTAGTCAATTTACAAATTGCCTGATTTTAGACATTGATTGTAACACACGTATATTTACATATATGCGATAGAGAATTCGATAAAAATAAACTCATTCACAAATTTTAAATAAACTGACATGGGAAATGGCAAATATATTAAACAACTTCAACTACATAAAAACTAATGAATTTATTACGTAGTAATTTGGATATGTAAGTCATGCATACATAGTATGAATACATGTGTTCACACACACACACACACACACACACGCACATACGCACACACACACACACATATATATATATATATACACTGTGTGTGTGTGTGTGTGTACAGATAGAGTATATGGAGAGAGGTATGCAAAATGAATATGGGGATCATATGGGAGTGTAAACACAAGAGAAATAAACTGATATTTCATGAAAATAGAAGCGCTTAGGTTATAAAAGTCGTTAGTCGGTATACTACAAAAAAAAAAATAATTTCACACAGTAAACATAATTAATGAATACGAAATTTGGGGACAATTAAAAATAGATAGGCGAGCGAGGGTGTAAGACTACATATGTGAAATACAGTTCCGGGGCACAGCAAACGGGATAAGGAAGTGCGAGCGTGAGGGAGGTGGATCGAGAAATAGTGGAACGATGAAATTTCGGAAGTGAGCAGTGAGCGGGGTTGAAACAGTCGAGGGAGGGTGAAAGCTGGGCAGTTTGAAGGCGAAATTGAGTGGGAGCGATATACGGGGCTCCAATAAACCTTAGCCCCCCCCGCCCATGGCCTGAACCATTAGAGGTACAGTAAAACTAAACATACCTTACAAAAGAGAATTTAATCCTGCATTTAATGAGAAACAATTAAAACTTGGTGTTCCCGCCATTGGCTTCCAAGACAGCCTGAATTCGCTTTGGGTAGCTTGCCAAAAGTGACGTGAATCGATTTTGATCGTTACGCAAATTTGTTAAAACAGTTTCAATGTGTTGCGTCATTGTATCCTTCGAAAATCGATTTGCTGCAGGTTCTTGAAACAAGAGACATTCAACCTTGTCCTTTATAACTGATCCAATGTGTTCACAGACGTTCAGGTCAGGAAAATTTCCTGGCCATTCTTCATTTCCATAGAAATCGATCTCATGGTTCCGCAACAACTGTTGAGTGGTTAATGCCTTAATTAAAGCAGAGGGCCTTATCGTGCAGAAGTGTGACTTGATCGACATCCATAACATTGTTTGGGTTTCTTAGAAAAGGAATGACATGCTGGGATAGAATAATATCACGAAAATACTGTCCATCCCAACTCTGACCATTTGGCTTCAGCACCCACATGAGCTTCTTTGCAGTGAACAAAACTAACACACCAACACAGTCTGGACTTTTTAATAATTCGCGATAATGTTCATTGTCATCGATTTCATCTGGTGTTGTGGCCCACACTCGATCATTTTGGTAGTTAGGCCGACGTGTTACGTAAACAAAAAATTCATCGGAGACAGCTAAATGCATGAAATCATCCACATCCCAATCTTGAAGATAATGGGCAAACCACATTCTGTCATCGATGTTAAGTTGAGTTTTTCTTGGCTTTGGAAGTTCATGCCAAGGCTTTAAACCAGTGATGCACAAACCCTGGCCCGCGGGCCAAATGTGGCCCCCACGGGTCTTTTCAGTGGCCCCACGGGTCTTTTCAATTAAATGAAAAAGTTAGAATATAAAAGTACTTTTGAAAACGTTTTCTGTGAAGGGAGATGGAAAGTAAGTAGGCTAATACATTTAGTTATTTTCTTCGCTTGGCCCTCACATCAAAAAAGTTTGTGCACCACTGCTTTAAACCTTGCCTATGACCGTACAGTCGAATGATCTCACCACTAACGATCTTTCCTCTCAACACTTCGATCTCTCTAGAAAGTTTAGCACAGCTGTTTTTCCGCTTACGCGTACCGCTTTCAATGATGTCCTTTGTTTCCTGAGAGATTGACCAAATTTGGGCGCCCAGATTTGGTTGTATCCATTTCACATTCATCCAAAGTTTTATTCCAATTTCTTTTGACGAAGTTCTCACTTCTTCGCAACTTTTTGGCAACCCATGAATGTGTTATAAAGGTGGCTCCAGCATCACGAGCTTCCCGAAATGTTATTGCTCGTATGCGATCTATCATACGTTGCCTCTCCGAATCACCAATTAATTGAGAATCCATTATATTATCACTTTATCAGCTAAAGTAATTTTAATACCTGCAATAAATAAAGAATTTTATATATTTTTATAATCACTAAAAACTATTTCGATATAAGTAAACATGTAAGCTGCAAATGGGGGGGCTAAGGTTTTTTGGAACCTCTTAGGTGTTCTGTCTAGAATTAATAATAAAAAGAATAATAACTGTATTAATATTGATAATAATAATAACAATATTAATGATGATGATGATTATGATGATAATGGAGAGGATGGAAGTAAAAAAAAACTCAGTGATATTTGCAGGAAAGAAGACGAAAGGAGTAAGCTGGATTATAAAGGTGTATATTTAAATCGCGACCGCAAAACAAAGAAAAGGTAAAGTTTGTCACAATTAGACTCTGAGGTTGGTTTTTGGAAATCATAAGGCGTAGTTCTTCTTTAAATTCTGTTCAATTTGTGTTTACAAAAACATTTTTTATATGTTGAGTCTACAGATATATATAAAAATTAGTATTATAAACGAAATACAGGCCCGTATACGGACGTTTTACGATTGCGGTTTTTGGTTCTCAACCTGGGGTACGCGAGGGAATCTTAGGGGGTACGCGACAGGGTCCTAAAAATATAACCCTTTTAATTTTCTATACGATTTACAAACGACCACGAGTCACACGGTCATAAGGAAAGTAAAAATCGTCTATGCCTCTCGAAAATCTAGAAAATCCCTTGAAAGAGCTCAAGGGGTACAGAAGAAGAAAAAGGTTGAGAACCGCTGGTGTAGAGCAAGCCTAAGGTAGTACGAGTGTGACTGTGATTGATGTGGGTAAATTTGTGCTGCCTTGGGAAGGAAACGCAAACTTACGGTGCATCTTATTCCGAAGAATCATGCACCAGGACTGATAATAACTGGGGGTCTGCAATACAAACTAACGAAAACTGCGATCAATTGAATACGATTACGGATGCTCTTGGGACTGGAATAACATGGAGCATTGTTGCTTTCACGGTGATGAACCACGTACAAAAGCTTTGTCAGTACTTTCACCCCCACTATTTGCTTGGCAATGCTGCTGCGAGCTGTTCGGACCCTGAAATAGGCGAATGGGCGGAATGGTGCTCTGTAGTCTGTGTGAAAGAATGACTCTTCATACTTCCACTTAAACTGTAAATGTATCGATGATTATATATATACAAACTCAGAATGGTTCCCTGAGAAAATTATATGTTAAACACAGACCGTGCATGGAACAAGGAACTCTTCTGGGAAAATTAAATCCACTATAGTCCGAATAAGTAATGGTAAATGACAAATACCATAGTTTTTCTTTTTCATGATGTTAGCCCGACGTGGGCAACGGGTCTCTCGCAAAGAGATCCCATAAATATAGCTTCCCTCACCAGCTATCTGCAAAGCAGACAGGATCCAGCTTTGGGACATGGATCTAGGGTTTAAAGCAAGCCTAGACCCCCTACATTCAGAACCTCTATATAAGTAAAAGACTCGTTGCATTCACGTCAGATTGAATAAATGCAACGAGTCTTTTACTTATATAGAGGTTCTGAATGTAAGGGGTCTAGGCTTGCTTTAAACCCTAGATCCATGTCCCAAAGCTGGATCCTGTCTGCTTTGCAGATAGCTGGTGAGGGAAGCTATATTTATGGGATCTCTTTGCGAGAGACCCGTTGCCCACGTCGGGCTAACATCATGAAAAAGAAAAACTATGGTATTTGTCATTTACCATTACTTATTCGGACTATAGTGGATTTAATTTTCCCAGAAGAGTTCCTTGTTCCATGCACGGTCTGTGTTTAACATATATATGAGGCGGTTCGCCTCATTTTTCATTATTCGTTATCTCTCCTCCTCGTGTGCAGAAACGTTCCTTAACACTTATGTCGTTTCTATTCATTTATATACTGCGCGGTCATTGCAGTTATATGCGCATATTCACGATTTGCGAGGGTGCCCTCTCAGGGCATTGGTTTCTGCCCTATGTGGGAGAATTTCGATTTGTGATTGAGTGAGGTCCGTAGCATAATGGTAGAGCGTCCGACCGGCAATTGGAAGGCCCTGGGTTCGATTCCTGGGCGGTTCGCCTCATTTTTCATTATTCGTTATCTCTCCTCCTCGTGTGCAGAAACGTTCCTTAACACTTATGTCGTTTCTATTCATTTATATACTGCGCGGTCATTGCAGTTATATGCGCATATTCACGATTTGCGAGGGTGCCCTCTCAGGGCATTGGTTTCTGCCCTATGTGGGAGAATTTCGATTTGTGATTGAGTGAGGTCCGTAGCATAATGGTAGAGCGTCCGACCGGCAATTGGAAGGCCCTGGGTTCGATTCCTGGGCGGTTCGCCTCATTTTTCATTATTCGTTATCTCTCCTCCTCGTGTGCAGAAACGTTCCTTAACACTTATGTCGTTTCTATTCATATATATATATATATATACACACACTAGGGGCACTCAATATATTTTGCCCCACCCTTTTTCTTAGCTAAATAATAGGCCATGGAGCTGAAATGTCTTTTGGGCCGTAAGTTTGAACTTTCTGCCCTTCATATAACCGGATTTTTCCAGTTTGAACCTCCCCTCCTTGTATAAAACCGCTTTTAAACGCCCTTGTATAAAATCGATGGTTGACGCAGTTTCGAAAATGGCGTCTGACAGCGATGTGCGTTGTAAACAGAGAGCTGTTATCGAGTTCTTAACCGCATAGAAGGAAGCAGTTGGAAATATTCACAAACATCTACAAGACGTTTACGGAGATGCTGTTGTTGATCGAAGCACAGTTGGACGCTGGTCTAAATGTGTGAGATCATCGGAGAGGGGGAGAGCCAGCCTCGATGATGAGCCACGCAGCGGTCGCCCGGCATCGGCTGTGACATCTCACACTGTGCAACTGGAGCTAGGAATTAGTGAAGGAAGTGTGAATACGATAATTCAGCGAACTGACTGAAGATCACAAAGCCCAAAGAAAAGAAATTGCTTCTGAATCGTTGGTTCGACAAGAGACAGAAGGGGATGACTTCCTTTCATGAATTGTGACTGGGGATGAGACTTTGGTACACCACTGTGAACCTGAAACAAAACGCCAATCCATGGAGTGGCATCACGCAGACTCCCCACGCAAGAAAAAGTTCAAAATGGCTCCCTCTGCAGGAAAGGTTATGGCCACCATCTTGTGGGACATGAAAGGGGTGATTCTGGTGGACATTATGAAGAAAGGACAAACAATCAACTCAGAGGCATATATTGCTACCCTACAGTCTTTAGAGACGTAAAAGCGAGTTCGACCGGAAAACTGGAAGACGTCCTTCTTTTGCACGATAACGCAAGACCACACAACAGTTTGCAAACAAGAGAGGCCATCACAAAAATGCGCTTGACTGTGTTACTCCACCCTCCATACAGCCCGGATCTGGCACCTTCAGACTTCCATTTGTTTGGGCCAATGAAGGATGCTATTCGTGGAAGAAAGTTTCAGAGTGACGATGAAGTTGTTGAGGAGGTTAAGAGGCGGCTCCAGCGGAACCCAGCGGATTTTTACCAGCAAGGCATAAAGGCCCTCGTTTCGAGCTGGAGGAAAGCCATAGAAAAGGATGGAGACTGAGTGGAAAAAATAAAAACTTGTAAAAAAGGTATGTAACTACTCGTGTACAAAATTTCTGGAACTTACAAGGAAACTTGGAAAGAAAAAAAAGGTGGGGCAAAATATATTGAGTGGCTCTCGTACATATAAATAGAACTGTTCACTAGTTCATAATATCGCTATTCTTGAGTCGATCTGGAATTATCAATTTAATAATTTAATATGAAAGATACACGCGATATTTTATGACATTCATCACAATTTAGTATTCAGCTTCATCCTTGAATAATTGCATAAGAAGAGATAATAGAATGGACACAAAATATAAGTTCTTATTCATTATCAAAATTGTGACATTTGATACTTACTAAAGTTTTTGAATTCATTAATGTTTCTGTCGTCGTTTCCGAGAAGGATATTGAAAGAAAAATGATTTATTTCTCGGGTCGACTTTTTACGTAGGTCGAAACCGATTTTCAATGGTATTGACTCATTATTGGTTTCGTGAATTAAATAACAGCTAAAGGAAAAGGTTTAAAACAGGAATGGATTACTACCATCTGTTTTACCATACCTTATATTGTGAAATAGTTTTAACGTTAAAAGATGTATGTTAATATGTTGGAATGTTTTTTTTTTTTGTTTTTAACTATTTATTTGTTTTCCAGTTTCGGATAAACCAAATAAATTGGGTTTAAGTTTTTTATAGTGTATTTGGGGTGTTTATAGAATACAGGAGAAGAAATATACATAACGGATTGCCATATATATATGTATATACACACACACACATATAAATAATTCAAAGAGGGCTTTTACCTTATTTATTGACCTTCCCAGTTTTATGTGAAATATATATATATACACGTGGTCCACCCTCACTTCCACCTTTTTGATAGATATATTGAACAAAAAGTTAGTTAAAATTTTAAAATAACTCGCATCATCCTTTTAGAATTGTCGGTGATTATATATAATTCTCATTATAATCGATGATACATAATAGTCAATAATAATAAAATAGCGTAAGGGAGAGAGAGAGAGAGAGAGAGAGAGAGAGAGAGAGAGAGAGAGAGAGAGAGAGAGAGAGATGAATGGTAATCCTAAAATAAAAATTCGAGATGAAAATATGACATTAAATATTCACAAGTTTTCAAGTTGGCGAAAATATTTTTCGTAATACGGCAATGATGTCATTAGAATAATCCTGAAATTTATCAACTTCCTCCCGAGACGAGTTTGAGGCAAGAAAGGAGAGAAGAAGCGATTCCTTTGACACTCATAATTTTATATTTTATCGCGACGCACAGCCATCATGCATACAAAACGAATGCGTTCCACTCTTACGGAAGGGGACTGCTGTGTACTCATCAGTGAATACGTATATATTAAATGCCTACGACGGTTTACGCAGTACATGGTCCTAATGTAGTTTATTTATATATATATGAGTGATTTGTTTTTATGTGATATGCAGTCAGAATATGTGCTTTGGGAATAAAAATGTTATGTACGTGTTCAGTTTAGATTTCTGAAAAATTTTGTTTTTCACTTTTACTTCACGACAAGAGAACAAAATGTTTTACCCAGTGTCTAAAGTAAAAAATTCGAAATAATTAAGATAGTATTTTGTCGAGGAAACAACAGAGAGAGCTCGAAAAGTGGTGATGTAGAGCATGCACTCAAACCTTTTATCGGCTGCATTTGCCCATGCAAATGGACCATTCTCAATTCTGCTAGTGACTGCGCTAAAAGAGAACTGCAAAGCGGGACGAATGTAGTGTACAGTACATTTGCCTTGGTTTGTATGTAGTTTATCCTTAGTGGTCTGATACCTTATTGGGGATTTGAAAGTATAGTGTAGGTTCATACATATTGCAAAGAAAATTTATTCTGCCTTATATACGAGTATAAGTATACTGTAAAAGATTTCCTATTAATTGGACCAAATCATTTGTACAGGTCTCTGCATTAGCTAATTATAATAAATCTGTTTCAAAATGACTGTTTAGAAAGTGGAAGTGTAAAAGTTACCCCACATTTCGAACTCGTCTACCTATGTTAATTAAACTGTTTACAAGTTTACACATTTATTGAAATTTTTTAGCATATCACGTTTCTGATGTTTTACCTAAAACATTAGACCCTTTCCGGCCGAGTTTTGGTCGGAAGCTCCTTCGGAAGACATAGCTTTCCTGGCTGCTCCCCGGGGTTAGGTGAAAGACTCCAACTCCTCCTTTTCCAGCCCAACGGGCCCATATGAACCCAAGATCGTATAATTTTGCCTATTGACTCCATTTCGATCAATGTGTCACTTGTGGAAATTAACTACCGGGTTGGTAGCCCTGGAAAGCGCTGTATAGCTTATCTGTTCCCCTTACAGCCTTTTTGTGTGAACAAAAGCAACGTTGGTCTTACAGAAATAAATGTAAGAAGGCTGTGTAATTTTACTGTTGCAAAAATAAGTGTTGTAAGAAGGGGCCACTTAGAGTCATTTATAGTTACTATAAACATTTATAGTTATATTTATTATTATTATATTATATTTTAAAAAACATGTTTTAAGACTTTCACTTATGTTTCATTCTCGTCATAATATTCTGTTTCTAATTTGTACTTAGATTGGGCTTCGAAGAGTTAAAAAGAGTTAAAAGGTGAAATGCTAGATCTTTTAGTTCAAATTTTAAATAAATCTTTGTCACAGGGGTTGTTCCTTTGCGAATTTAAGTTAGCTAATGTAACCCAGTCTTTAAAAAAGTGGATACGTGAGAAATGTAGGCCTATCAGTCTAACTTCTGTTATGGAAAGCTTTTTTAATCAGTTTTTAGAGACTGTATAGTCGAATATCTTGAAAACAATAACTTATTAAACATAGTCAACACGGGTTTTATAGAAATAATCTAGTTTAACTAAGTCGTTAGAATTTTTCAATGACGTCATCGGTACTTATGATTGTAATAGGACGGTGTATATAATATAGTTAGATTATCAAAAGGCGTTTGACAAAGTTCCAGATAACGATTGTTGAAAAACTTGAAGCTCACGGAATAAGGATTGAAGTTCTTAACTGGACTGATAACTGGTTAAATGGTAGCAAACAAAGGGTAGTAATAAATAGGGAAGTGTCAGTGATACCTAAATCTTTTTTCTTTGAGAGGAAAAAGATTTAGGTGTCATTGTTACAAAAGATTTAAAGTTCTCAAAAAATGTTCGGTCGCAAGCAGTAAAGTTAATAAAGTATTGTGTTTTATTTCTCATGATTTTCAGTATAATTCCAAAGATATTGTTTGGCCATTATATAAGTTACTTGTTAGGTCTCACTTAGAATATGATGTGCAGGTTTGGTCGTCATACATGAGTAAGGTTATAGAAATGGTAGAAAAAGGTTGCAGCACAATAAAGCTTATTCCATCATCATGTAATAAACCTTATTGTTGCCGGTCCGTGGAAAATTTGACATACAGAGGAATACAAAGGAATACAAAGGACGCCAAACAGCAACAGATTGTTTACTTTTCTAACCTGACCAGATCAGTATCTCCCACTACATTTATTGGCAAAGGGAACAGTACTATTTCTATTCTCTCCTTACAATCCCTCCCTCAAGCAGCTCCCTTTTAATAATGAAAAAAGGGAAGGAGCAGAAAACAAGAAAGAAGCGGGGAGAGTAATGGCTTCCCATAATGATTTAATGTAGCTATTTGGAGGTTCGACTCCCGAGAATTCCCATCTACTAGAAACACGTAAATAAAAATTAAAGAAAAAGTAAAAAAATACTATCATTTGAGAACTCCGAGCGCCCTAATACCAGACCTGATCAGTGCCTCTTACTACTGTACTACATTTACGATTAAAAGGGAACATCACCATTCCCAACTCTACCCCGATCAACTCCCCTTATGACTCTCCTTTGTAGTCTTATTCAGAAGTTTTGAGGAGTTTGACAAGTGACATTGCCGGTCATCTAAAATCTTTGTCTGAAAGCACGATGTTTACTTTCCTGCAAATGAAGATCCGAGGAACGGTAATGAATGGGTTCAAAGCCTTTTTAACAAGTTTCAAAGAACCAACTTAACTACTGTGCAAGAATACAAACTAATAGAACTGGCAAGTGATAAAAAATTGGAAATGATTTTTCAAAATGGAATAACACTCCCAAAATTTTGGATCAAATATCGGCCTAAATATCCAGAGCTAAGTGGTACTACTTTCGGAGCTTTGTTGCTATTCCTCTCCACCTATCTTTGTCTTCAATCAAGACAAAGCATAGAAAAAGGCTAGATATTCGGGCTCTACTTCGCGCAGCACTGTCCGACATTGAACCATGCCTTGCAAAACTTGTCAGGGAAGCAGTCACAAAAGTCTCACTAGGTCAGTAATTACATCCGTATCGTCTTGCTGCTTGACTATTGATCCTCTTTTATATACATGTTCATATTTCAATAATTTTCAGAAATGGAATTTGAAAACGAAATGTACAGTTATACATTTCATATTTTCACTTTGTTCTGAATGATTGTTTATTTTTAAGTACTTAACACTATGTTGCATATTTAGGTATAGGTTTCAGATAGATTTCTCATGAAAATATATTATAAGCCTTAAGGTAGAAATGAAAAACTATGACTGGTCCGTCAAATTTTGGCACCAATAGTAGCGTAAACTTAATATAAAGGAAGGGTTAATTGGGATATTTAGTTTAGTATAGGATGTTACTTTTGTAATCAGTAAATGTAGTAGGAGGCGCTGGTCGGGTCTGGATGCAGAATAGTGGTAGTTCTCAGGTGATACCCCACTGGTAGAGAGGGGAAGCTTGATAGGAGCACTTGGGAGTTAAAACCTCTGAATAGCTAATTAAAGAAAGGCTACTTTGTTAGGTATATAGTTATGTTAGAGACAAAAACAGTGATATCCTTTTAGGTGTAAGTGTAGTAGGAGGCACTGATCGGGTCTGGTTACAGAGCACTGGGTGTTGTCAGTGTGAGAATGCTTGGGAGCCAAAATCTCCGAATGAACCTATATAGGAAGGCTATAGGGGGAGTTGGTTAAGGTGAGGTTGAAGTTGGTTATGTTCCCTCTTACTTATACGTGTAAATGTAGTAGGAGGCTTTAAAATTCGAGGGAGTCAATACCTCCAAATAGCTATGTTAAAATTTATTTGGGAGCCACTCTCTCTTCCCCCTTTCTTGCTTTCTTTTGATCCTTCCTATTTTCTTTCCATTAATGTAAGAGAGAGAGAGAGAGAGAGAGAGAGAGAGAGAGAGAGAGAGAGAGAGAGAGAGAGAGAGAGAGAGAGCTAGTTAGGATAAAGCAGAAGTAGTAATGTTTCATTTTGTCAATAAATGTAGTAGGAGGCGCTGGTCCGGTCTGGCTCCAGAGCACTGGATGGGAGTTCTCAGATGAAACCCCAGTAGTAGAGAGAGGAATCTTGATTGGAACTCTCGGCAGTCAGAACTTCCAAATAGTTTTCAGTTTCAGGGATGTTACTTGGGGGTACAAAATAAAATTGTTAGGCTTTTGAGGAAAATCGCAGTGTATTTAAATTAGCTAGCTGGAGCAGAATTTCATAGCTATAAATATTTAGCTAATATTTCGTTAAAAAAAATGACATGATGTACATTGTCGGAGAAATTCTTAAATTGGGGTGTGCTGACCAGCTGGAGGTGCCTCTGGAACAATGTTTCTTTATCCAAGTAATTTCAATGCGAAAGATGCAATATATTGTGAAATTTCTTTAAATAAAACAAATAGAAAGGAGGAAAATGACATACATAATGTACACTTTCAGGGGAATTCTTAAACTGGGGTGTGCTGTTGATATCAGCGATGAAATAATGGATTCTTGTAAAGTTGTACGTGATAAGTGAAAAAAATCCTTAAAAAAGTGCATAGTGTAAATTAGATTAAGAATTGTGTAGTGTTTCATGCTATCCTTTACCTTCCACTGTTCACTAATGTTTAATTGGGTACAAGAGATAAGTATACGCATGGTATGAATGAACTCTAAGGCTATTCTTTTCATTATACTTTTTCTTACATTCCTTACTCTCATTTCACAACTAATTTCTGTCAGCAGTGACTAGCGGAGGAGGGGGAGCCTTGTCTGTTTTATACTTTACTAATATTACTACTACTATTGTTCGTGTGATTAACACGTTTATAAGTGTAAGCATGATAGGAGTGTTTTCAGTATTCTTTATTTTCAGTTGTTTGTTTTTTTTCTTTTATCACTCTTCCTTTCTATTTCTGTCTTGGGCTACCCTAGAGTTGATCTTAGGGTCTTTGTTAGTTCCTTTGTATATGTATTTAATCTCTTTTTACACCCAAGAGTTCTTTGTGTAAACCATATACTGTATACAAATTTTCGTAGTGTTTTCGTAGTGTCGATAAGTTATTAAAGAAGTTTTATATATAATATATATATATATATATACACAGTGCTGTGCTCGTTACTTTATAAACGTAATGCCGTTACCGTTAACGTTACTACAGTCTAAATGTAACGCCATTATCGTTACAGTTACCATTTTTAAAAAGTAACGAGTAACGGCACCGTTACTCGTTACCGTTACTTTTAATGAAATCTAAATATATTATATATATGCATAGGTATATTATAATTTATATATACATAACATATTATATTACATAAACATTCGCTTGTGCGAGTATGTGTTGGTTTGTATCCACTGGTTA
Source organism: Bathynomus jamesi (assembly GCA_023014485.1). Lineage (NCBI taxonomy): Eukaryota > Metazoa > Arthropoda > Malacostraca > Isopoda > Cirolanidae > Bathynomus > Bathynomus jamesi. Next base: position 422,132 of record JAJOZX010003850.1, read on the forward strand.
ATGCATAGGCTATGAAGTCTGTGCATGCCTTCATTACGTCGGTATGACTTATAAGGCATAATATTTAAAAAAAAAAGTGAAGCAAATTTACTGCAAAATTTATTACTAGGAATTGCAACATAACAGAGGATGTAGCATACTATTGATACTAATTTACTGATGCTAGAATATACCAGAAAAGTTTAGTTTTGCAAAACAATAATACGAAATAGTAAATACTAAAGAAATGAATCAAATGAGTTATTGTGCATGGCAATGATAATTGAAATTTATTAGCTAAATATACAAACTTAAGAACTATTATTCAAAAGATCTTTATTGGCCTATAAGAAAAGAAGCTTCTCAAAATTTGCATCTAAGAGCGAGCCTCGTTTCGGACGCAGTATATCCTTCCCTACTGAAAAAAACCCTGCTCAACAGCGGCACTAGATGGTATAGGAGTGTTGTTTAATAAACATATTTTTAAAGTTAGTGGATAGGAAGGATGCAGAGCTAACGTGCCGTGAAGGCCCAGATGAGAGGAATGACGAAACCTCTGTTGAACTTAGGTCCCTCCCTGCTCCAGGGTTCTTTGCCTTTTTACTTTGACAGTGCTGTCAGTGTAGGGGGAGAGGGTGGATGGGGGTAGGCTGCCAGCATGCCAACGGCCAACATGCACACCTCACTCATTGTGAAGGGACAAATTTTTAACGGTTAATGAATAATGAGTGAGGATCGAAAGAAACTAATTGCGAGCTACGATAAAAAAGTAACGAGTAACGACTAACGAATGTATTTCCCTAAAAAAGTAACGTCGTTACTGAAAGAATTACTTGATTTGAAATGTAACGCCGTTACTACTACCGTTACTAAAAAAGTACCGCGTTACGTAACGGCCGTTACTGCCCAGCTCTGTGTGTGTATATATATATATATATATATATATATATATATGATGAATAAAACCACGAAGGAAAGGAAACACGTTACTTTCGTGAAATAATTTTCATATATATATATATATATATATATATATATATATATTTGAGCTACCGCTTACCCTGTGGACACACCCACCGCACGCCACTGATATATATATATATATATATGGGATTGAACTCAGAATAGTTCCCTGAGGCTCTTTCATGATATACAGACCCTGCATGGAACAAAAAACTCTTCTGGGAAAATCAAATCCACTATAGTCCGAATGAGTAATGGTAAATGACAAACACTATGCAGTAGTTTTTCTTTTTCATGATGTTAACCCAATTTGGGCAACGGGTCACTCGCAAAGAGGCCCCAAAAAATAGCTTCCCTCACCACCTATCTGCAAAGCAGATAGGATCCAGCTTTGGGACAGGATCTACGGGTTACAGCTACACCTAGCCTACTATAAGCAAAAGACTCGTTGCATTCGCGTCGGATCGAATACATCAAAGAAAAAGGGGTAACTCTTGTATTTTTAGCCAGAAACCAAAACTTAAACCTCAACTGGCAAAATTGAACATCCACTTTTCAAGGCACATCGGGCTAACATCATGAAAAAGAAAAAACTACTGTATAGTGTTTGTCATTTACCATTGCTTATTCGGACTATAGTGGATTTGATTTTCCCAGAAGAGTTCCTTGTTCCATGCACGGTCTGTGTGTATCATATATACACACACACACACACACAGGATATTATATATATATATATATATATATATATATATATATATATATATATATATATATATTAGGGTGTCACTTATTTTTCAACTTTTAAGTTTCCATGCTCTGACCCCATCAAAGTATACCATATGATGTAAAAACACTGTGTACAAAGTTTTATTGAGATATTTTAATATTTAGAGGTCGCTCAACGGCTTCGAAGTATTGGATACGAGATTCTCAGAAAGTGTGAATATAAACAATTTCCAAATGTATTTAAACAATTTATTATGTTCCTACATTAGCAGGAAGTGCACAAGACATTATCATAATAGTAGGATGAAGTACATTAACATCAGACAGTAGCATAATTATTATGATTAATCATTATTTCCACTCAAGGTATGCTTTTGTCCCCATGTGCAATGCTTGCGATGGTCTTCAACAACCTGGAGAAGAAACTGGAGTTGTTCTTCATCTTTGGTTAGGTATCCAGAAAAATCCTGGATGAGAGCAACTCCACGTTCAGCGAAGTCATTTGTTACAGTTAGAGTTTTTACGGTCTCTTTCGCAGTCTGGTAATGGGTATCCTCTTCCCATTGCTCAGAGGTTTTCTCGAAGAATTCATCTGGGAGGTTGAGCTTCGTGAACAATGATTTTGTGTTTTTTTTACAAAGTTTTCCAAGCTTTTTTCTTTCACAGTATCGAGGTCAACAACCACACGCTTTGGAGGGTTCTCTTGTCCATCAACACTAGTCATTGATATGACCATGCGATTTTTTATATCAGGGAGGATATCGTCATCGAAAAAAGCAAGACCCACCATCTCTTCAGACAAATACTATAAATGAGCTGCCATCTTCTGTGAAGTTACCATGGCAATGCGTGGATGGATGTTTGAATACTTTATTAGTGACTGTAGGAGATGAAGGTCATTTTGGGGAGCAGCACTAATGGCGCAAGGGCACGTGGTCCAAGCTTTCACATAGATGCATACAATAAAAATTCAAAAGTCGCGAAGTCCTCTTTCCTCACGGTTTGTTAACTTAAATTGTGATTTGAACATCCAAATCTTTAAGGAATAGATTGCCTTTGACATCCATCGTGCCTGATGCATCGCTCCGGGAGCATGAAAAACTACACCACGATTAGATACAGCACCAAGAAACAGACATGCCAGTTCAAGTAGCTCCTTATAGTCATCTCGCGGAATTTTTGTAGTCATTGCAGATTTAGAGAAGCTAATGAGACTTTCCTTTACATCAACGACAGCAGAAGTGACAATTTCATCAGTGGTGGAGTCTTCATACCGCTTTGGATCAATGTCGTCCCACTTTCCTTGAAATCTCTTAAAAAGTTGGACATCTGTAGCTAATGTAGAACTGTTGTGAGACCAGGCGTGATGACTTCTTTTCTTCCCCGCTTGAAAGGGGGTTTCTGCTTACTTGTTCCAGGAACAGCTTCAGGTTCTGAGTCCTCTTCCTCAAACGTCGATGAACTGCTGCTCTCTAGTGTAACATAATCTAACAATGAATCCTTGCTTTGTTCTGCCTTTCGCTTTCGACTTTGTTCGCTCAACACACGTTTCTCCTTCTTTGCCTCCTTCTGATGTAGCGCAATATCAACAGAAGACATTGTTCCACGACGGTCTTTTTCACGCTGAGCAATGATAAACTAATTATCTTCCTCCATTTTGATTATGTCAAAGACATTTGCATGAGCGATATCAAAGAGGTCGTGAAAACAGTCCTTGAACATGCTCTCATTCTTAGCCTGTACTTCTGATTGCGTCCTGTTTGTGTTGAGTTGGAATTCGGGCACGATTCCAAACCTCAATTTTTTCAATTGTCATTGACGAAGCCTGTCTTATCGTCGTCTTCTTTTTTATATGTAAATGAAGGAAAAATGACAAAGCCTGAAGATTTGATGGCAATTTACCACCTCTAATATGATTCTCACACTTGTTAATAAAGTAAACCTTAGATTTCTTTCGAGTCTCCATCATTAGATAATTAATAAATGTATTTTGCTATATAAATTTACACCTGAAGATAAAAAATAAGTGTTATAGTTATTATGCAATAAAAACACTAATACACACATATGCTACTATTAAGACTAAAATAACACACTACTGCAAACACACCCAACCATTAAGGCGACTGAAATGATACTGGGGTGAGGTATAGAAAGGAAGCGCATTTCAATTTAGGAAAAGTAACGACACGTCATCAAAATTTTAATGACCTTGAGCGACCTCTAAATATTAATATTTTCTCATGAAACTTCATAATCAGCGTTTTTACATGCAGTCACATTTCTAGAGGGTCAGACCGAAACCTCTTGATGGTTCAATTCTTACCATACAATTAACACCCTAATATATATATATATATATATATATATATATATATATATATATATATATACATTCAACTGCAAAGAACACGCAGTATAAATAACGTAAAGAACGACGCTTGTATAGGAGATATTCCGCGCAAGACGAGAGAGAAAGAACGAAACAAATGAAAAAATGAGGTAACCACCCGGGAATCGAACCCGGGATCTTCCGATTGCCGGTCAGATGCGATACCATTACACCATGGGCCTCACTCTTCCAAATGCCGTAATTCTTCTACATACTCGCAGAAACCAATTCCCCAAGGGGGCACCTCCCGCATGCCGTAACATTATATACATTCAACTGCAAAGAACACGCGCGGAATATCTCCTATACAAGCGTCGTTCTTTACGTTATTTATACTGCGTGTTCTTTGCAGTTGAATGTATATAATGTTACGGCATGCGGGAGGTGCCCCCTTGGGGCATTGGTTTCTGCGAGTATGTAGAAGAATTACGGCATTTGGAAGAGTGAGGCCCATGGTGTAATGGTATCGCATCTGACCGGCAATCGGAAGATCCCGGGTTCGATTCCCGGGTGGTTACCTCATTTTTTCATTTGTTTCGTTCACTCTCTCTCGTCTTGCGCGGAATATCTCCTATAGAAGCGTCGTTCTTTACGTTATTTATACTGCGTGTTCTTTGCAGTTGAATGTATATAATGTTACGGCATGCGGGAGGTGCCCCCTTGGGGCATTGGTTTCTGCGAGTATGTAGAAGAATTACGGCATTTGGAAGAGTAAGGCCCATGGTGTAATGGTATCGCATCTGACTGGCAATTGGAAGATCCCGGGTTCGATTCCCGGGTGGTTACCTCATTTTTTCATTTGTTTCGTTCTCTCTCTCTCGTCTTGCGCGGAATATCTCCTATACAAGCGTCGTTCTTTACGTTATTATACTGCGTGTTCTTTGCAGTTGAATGTATATAATGTTACGGCATGCGGGAGGTGCCCCCTTGGGGCATTGGTTTCTGCGAGTATGTAGAAGAATTACGGCATTTGGAAGAGTGAGGCCCATGGTGTAATGGTATCGCATGTGACCGGCAATCGGAAGATCCCGGGTTCGATTCCCGGGTGGTTACCTCATTTTTTCATTTGTTTCGTTCTCTCTCTCTCGTCTTGCGCGGAATATCTCCTATACAAGCGTCGTTCTTTACGATATATATATATATATATGCCAACTGACTGATTCTGGGGAAAATAAATAAATAAATATATATAATATATATATATAATTTTTTTTTTTTTCAACTGAGACTTTGGAGGAATGCGTATTAAACTTCCACATTTTCAACTTCATGATTACTTTTATCTTGTAGAAATGACTCGCGTAATAGAATTTTTTCATGCAGGAACGAGGGGTCAAAGGCGAATGTCCACAAAAACGCCCCCCCCCCCCACCAGAGAGGAAGAAGAGAGCCTAAATCAAGGTTCAAGGTTTTCGAGATGCCTGGACACTCTCCATTTTAAAGATTGGAGGTCACAGACAGAGGAAAAGATGGATTGAGGAAAATTGTTCCAGAGTTGACCGGTTGAATAGAAGAAAGACTGAAAATACAGATAAACCCTTGCGTTAGAGAGTTGGACAGAAAATGAATGAGAATGTGTCGAAAGTCTGGTACTGCGTCTCTCTCTCCTTAAAGGTTGACAGCGGTCACTCTTCTTTGGGACGGGCTGAATGAACTTCCAGCAGGAAGGAAAAGTGTCACATAAAAGCCAAAGACGAAAGAGTTTGCCTAGGCAGGGTGTCAGCACAGAAACAGTTCTTGAGAACAACAGGAGGGACACCATCAGGACCGTACATTCCTAGAGTTGAGTAGAGATAGAGAAAAAAAAAAACATCTTTGGAAGAGATTCTAATTTCATATATAATTAAGTCAGAAGGAGGAGGAGATGTAGGAACAGCACCGGAATCATCCGGGTTGAATTGGAGGCAAAAGGTTGAGCAAAGAGTTCAGCTTTATCAGGAGAAGAAACGGCAACTGAGCTGTCGGAATGGAAAAGAGAAGAAAAAGAAGAAATAAAGTTGTTGGAGAGGTTCTTGGCTAGATGAAAGAAAGAGCGAGGAGAATTAGAATTAAATAAGGTTTCACATTTTTGTCTGATGAAGGAATTTTTGGCGAATCAAAGAACTGATTTTGCACGATTACTTGCAGAAATATAAGCTAAGTTGGAGTCAGGAGTTGGATGGCGACAGCACCTTCTGAAGGCTTCTTCTATGCTGCGGATAACATTAGTACAAGCACAGTTAAACCATGGTTTTTTCATCAGTAGTAGGAAAAGAACATGGAATGTATGCCTCCATGCCTGTTATTTTATTTATTTGTCGGGTTCAAATTCCCAGCTGAGCCGTGAACGGCCAAATTCTAAAGGGCCAGTTCTATCTGAAGCCCAAGTTAAGCTAAATTAAAACTTACGGATTTGAGATCCTATTAGGTCCTACCTCAGGGTAACCTCAGGGTTGCTGACTCGATGCGGGCCTACCTTAGACCTTAGTTACATGAATTTTAATGTAAACAAAAAGGGTACTATTTATGGTCTTCTTTCTCAACCTTGCAACAACAACGCAACCTGGACTATTGCACGGTGCAACAATCTTGTATCTAAACAACCAAACTGAATTGCAAGAGAGCTCTCTACAAGACCACACCCTGTACGTACGACATCCCACAAACGAGTAGAAAAGACGCGCAGCGCCCCAAATGATGCCAACAGTGTGACCAAACAATGATGCCACAAGAGCTCAAAAATGCTAGCTCTAAATTAAGTTAATTTTTCACTAACCTTACAATTATGAGATGGATATACAGTATATACACCTTAACTTAATATATACAAGCAATGCTGCATCAATCAGCTTAGTCATCATATCGCCTTGGGACAACAATGGTTCTTCCTCTTCTAGATTTTCTAACAATGCCCGAGAGAATCACCTCCGTGATGTCCTCAGCGCCCTCGGAGGGACCCCGGCCACGGAAGCAGTAATTAGTGCATGGGAAATCAGAGAAGTACTGCCTAAGAACCTCCAAGTCAGCGGCGCCAAAGTGCCAAAGCCGCTTCCTCTTGGGAGGATCCAAAGGCCGAACTGAAACGATGGACAGGAAACAGATATAAGATTGTGGTCGGAGAAGCCCAACGGAGAAAACAGTTGAGCAGAGCAAGAAGAAGGATGAGAGGTGAGAAATAAATCCAGAATGTTGGGCCTATCTCTAAGGTGATCGGGGATACGAGTAGGATGCTGTACAATCTGCTGTAAGTAATTCAGGATAGAGGCATTGTAAGCTAGTTTACCAGGGGTGTCGGTGAAGTGGGAGAAAAGCCAAAGGTGGTGCTGAGCACTGAAATCTCCTAAAATGGAGATTTCAGTGAAAGGAAAGTGGGATAGAATGTTTTCCAATTTGGAAGTGAGGTAGTCAAAGAGTTTTGGATAGTCAGTAGAATTAAGAGAAAAGTAGACAGCGCAGATGTATTTAGTTTGGGATTGGCATGTAATCCGTAACCATCGGCGTATGGAATGGCACTTTACTGGCGGGAGGGGGGGGGGCGGAAAAAATTTGCCCTAAAAAATTTTCATTGAGGAAGAAAAGGTGAGTTTTAGAAGAGGAGAGGTGGTGTTCAGCAGACTGAAAATTTGAGGAAAGGCCACGAATGTTGCAGAAGTTTATGAAAAGTGAATCAGGCAGAGGCCCAGAGCATCTTGAACGGGCAGTAGCAGAACCAGCCAAAAATGGAAGCCAGAAATGGAAACGCTTATGGTCCCCTTCCCAGAGGACTCTGAGACTCTTGAGGTTGATACCATTTTGTTTTTTTAATTTTGAAAAGATTGTGTAGTGAGATGTATGCATGCATAGTGAGGAATAGTGAGAGAAGTGTGTGTTTGAGAGCATGCTGGACTGCTCACAGGGTAGATAAGACATGGAAAAAGATCAGCTAAGGAAGACAGTGACAGGAGAAACGGGAGTTGCAGCACTCCCTGTCTCCTGCCTAACGTCTCCCTCTTCCCGGAGTACTTCCCTGGTCGATTAGTGTTTACAATCTTCTTACAAAATAGTACGAAAACAAGTTTTTGAGAATGAAAAACATGTATTTCACAGAACAGATAACTACGAACATAGAATGGGTGACTCAATATACGTATGCAACCTGAGTTCATCGAGCTAAAAAATGGTGGAAAGTTGAACTCTTACTATTAACCTGCACACACACACACACACAGAGTGTGTATATATGGTGTAGTATCTAGTATCGCTGACGTACCTATACCCATTTCGTTGACAAGACCAAAACATCGACACTCTAAAAATAACAACCTAACCTAACTTAATCTAACCTAATAATAACTTGTCGATAGAATGTCAAGTTGGTGAGATGTAAAGCGGTCGCTAGCTATGAATCCATCGGACCCTGGTTCGACTCCCGGCGAGGGCAGGCGGCGTGCAGCTCACCCCGCCAAAAAATTGGTTGGTAGATGAATAGGTACCCTAGGTATCCTAGTGGTTAAGACGCTGTGCTGCTGATCTCGAGGTCGTGAGACAGAATCCGAACGAGGATATTCTAATTTCTGATTTCCTTGGAGGGTTGTTGTTCGGATTCCACGTTAAGCCGGTGGGTTGTAGGCCTAAGGTGGGGCATCAAGCTTGACTTTCTTCAGAATGAACAATTCAGGCGAAAGCAAAACTAAGGTTATTAAGGTAAGCTAAACTAAGGTTATATATATATATATATATATATATATATATATATATATATATATATATATATCCTATTTAGAAATGCATAAAGTAAGACATCACTCGAAAAATTACAAAATTAATTTTCTTGGTAACCTTGATTTTGCTTCCGCCCGAATTGTTCAATCTGACAAAGTTTGGTTATTAATTTATTTCTTTATCTAACTAACTATATATATATATACACTAGGTGTCCCTCCAAAATGTTCTTATTTCTAAATAAATGTTTTAAGCTAAAAAAATGAATCTAGACACAAAGACAAATGCAATAGGTACGTATAATATAGGTTTATTAACCTTGATTAAACAACATGTTCAGTGTAATGTTTGACATAATTTTTGGAAATAGCTCAGCTGGAATGTTGTTGATTACTTTATAGACTGTCTTTTTTAGGTCTTCAAGTGTCTTAGGCTTGGTAGAATACCTTTCAACCTTTCAGATGTTCCGTGCGACAATTCCTCATTTCACGGAGGTCAGGCTTGTTGCCCCTCCTCTTAAATAGATTTTGTCTTTTATATAACTCCACAAAAAGAAGTCAAGGGGTGTGAAGTCAGGTGAGTATGGGGAACCATTCTACTGGCTCATGAAGGGAGACTAGTCGCCCGGAAAAATGCTTCCTCAAAAAGTTACGAGTTTCACAAGCATTGTGTGTGGAGGTGCTCCATCTTGCTAAACACTAAAGCCTTAGCTTTTCTTGAAGACTATAGCCTAGTGAGGCCTTACAAGGCTATAGTCTATTGGTAGCAGTATCATCTTTTCCTAATTTCGACTGAATTAGGAAAAGTTATTGCTTTAAGTATGAAATGGTAAAAGAACGGTTTAATATACAATATTTATTAGTTATTAAATAATGAAAGATTAGAAATGTATATGTATATATATATGCATATAGGTATACAGTACGTATGATAAACACTCCAATCTGTTACCTTTCTGACGAAGAAAACCCGATAATAAAATATATATCCATTATAAAATAACAGAAAATAAAAATAGGGACATTTTTGGGTGAGACACCCCATACATATCTATATAAATAAGTTCATGATTTACGCTAATGTGGTCGAAGTATATATAAAATAAATTTAAAACAAAAAATGCTTGCTTAAAACTTTAACTTTATAAAGTTCTTCACAGAATCAAGTAAAAGATCGATGAACTTTAACTTTAAACGCAAATTTCAATCTTTGTTAAGTGTGATAACGACAATGCGTGACGATAACAACAATATCTATTTTGTCATTTTTAGATCAGTGCTTATTTACCGTTATACATATTCACATCAATATTATTATAAGTACTTTGATTTTGCTGTTGTAGTAATTTCCTGTCGAATCTAAAGGAATTATATAAATGATACTAAAGATTATATAGAAAATATTAAAAATTAACCAGATAATAAAATTATGATACCGAAATCTTGGAATGTAAAAAGATTTGACCTTTTTGTTTAAACAGTGAAGGAATTATTATTGATCTTTATGGTTTTTTTCTTTGTGGAGAAACTGAAAGGAACGCTTATTCTCGCTATCACTTTATCAGTAATTTCTAATTTATTCATGGATTTTTAAACAGTATCACTGTAAACAAATGCTTCCAACTTCTCGTACGTAAAAAATGGATTGGTTAATAAGAATTGGCATACATTGTCTATAACCACTTTGTCAATAGATCATTGAGAAACGCTTGAACTTTCATTTAGATATGCCTATAAGTGTTTCTGTCTCTCTCCCTTTCTCCTTCATTCGTCTTAGATCGTCGAACTCCTCCTAGCAATCACCTTTGATTCCGTATCTTTTTTTAGTCAAAAATGCATTTTCAAACTGCTTCCCTTTGAGAGTATGTGAAAACGCGAAATGAAGACGCGATTGATAACAAATTGGTTTACGCGTGAAAGGAGAGAAGGGGCTCGAACTCTGGGTTTGCGGAGGCATCGAAGCGATCACTGAACGCCAAATCAAACAAGCAAATTTGCATCCCATTAAAATGGAGCTCCGACGGCGTTCACGAGAAAGGTTCGTCATCATCTGAAAAGATTATCACGCGTCGTGTCTCGGGCGTCGCGCGCTGTCTTCTTCTCTTTGTTTCTTTTCTTTTGCACCGCGTCTCGTCATCATTTAAAAGCAGTAAAGCAACGTCAAATAACTTCAAAGAATCACTAAATGATTTGTGGTTGTGCATTTCAAAACCTAAATGAAAGAAGATCGAAAGCAACTTCTTAAAATTATGTGTGTGACGTTTATGAAGGATATTTATTCGAATTAGTTAAGCCGAATCACTTAAGAAATAATGTGACACTCTAACTAATGTTGTAGTGAATATGTCATAATTATGACATTATGCACGCTGCGAGACATAATAACAAAGGCATTTATACTCACCCACGCAACTCAGGAGAAACAGCGCACAGATGAAAAAATTTCTTGAACTGAATTTCGATAATCTACAGAGACCAAATCTTTGGTGACGAAAATTCATACGTTCGACGTGGATATTCATTCTCTTTTTCTTTTGTTTTACGATATCAGAATTTCATACTTCATTTTTTAATGTTTACTTACGCAAGTTTTGAAAATTTAGTCCATGACGCGAGAGGGTCACGAAACTGTACGTAGAGAAAACTCCTACAAATTTATTACGTGCTTAAACTCAATATAAAAATAGGAGTAAATGTTTGCTGTTTGTAAATGTCATCACTTTTACGTTTACTTTTATTATTAAGCTTTTATTGCTGTAAATATTTCAACCTTTTTTTATTTTTTTGTTGCAATGAATACTGAAATAGTTGTGTTAATATCAGTGCGTGAATGAAGGAAATTATTCACTAAAAATTCGTCGTAATAATGAAAATCGAATGAGTATTCAGTGTTTCCATTTGCCGTTCATGTCAAATGTGGTCCTTTTGCAGATCTGAAATGAAAAAAACACGCATGGAATTAAATTAAATATTAATTGTTAGTATTAATAGTATTAGTAATAGTATTAGTATTAAGTGTTAGTTAGTATTAATATCTAAACTATATTATTTACTTCTGTAGTAATGACGAGTTTAATTAATTTTACGAAGTTTACAAATTTGCTCAGTTATTACTTAAATTTAATTATTTATTGTTTATTGAATGGCTGATTGCTTGTTACAGACTGACAGATAAATTTTAGACAATAAATACAATGAGACATTTTCGAAAGAAAAAATATTAAATATTAAATTTTCTATAATATAGACTCTCATGCATGGGGAATATGAAATAAAATGGCGAGGAATAATGCGGTAAACATACACAAACACGCACGCACACGCACTACATACGTGTCGTATATGGAAGGGGTGTTGACAAAAGTAAATAGACACAACGATGATTGTCCTCGAGAACAGATGGCAAAGCTCACCAATGGGATGCCAGAACGTGTGTCACCTTTACATAATGCAAAGAGGAAGGTAACACGATTCTAAATCTATTGATTCAATAAATCTATTATTATTTATTAACTCTTATTATCAAATCAAAATGGGTATATTTACTTTTGTCAACCCACTATATATATATATATATATATAATATATATATATATATATATATATATACAGGGTGAGTCAAAAGTCTCCATACATAGTCAAAAATGGTCACTTTATTATGCAATCACTTGTAAGTCACAAAATATGCTCTATGTGGGCACCATTACACTGAATGCACATACGGATGCGTTCCTTGCCTATGTATGGAGACTTTTGACTCACCCTATATATATATATGCTCAAATAATGAGCTCAATGTCCTTTTCTTATTCTTTTTTCTACATACCACTCCAAATACCACTTAGATGATGATAATAAATATGATAAATGAGAGTTCATTATTAAAAGTGAAAGAAGTGCGTTGGAGTTAACCAATAATAGCAGTTGAATGATTTAGTCTTACTGATACTTGTTGTACATGACAAGTGCCTCTGACAAGTCATTCATTATTCTAAATTAGAAATAGGGATGACACTTCCTCTGATTCCGGCAGATAGCTGATAAATAGACGTTCAGTTTATTGGGGTTACGAGCAATACCTAAAAAGTAATTGGCACCAGATTACTTGATTTAATGCCTTCACCATACATAGATAAGAAATACGACATGTTCTCTATGAGTGTACGACCTGCAGCTATTATAATAAAGGAATTAAGATCTTATGGCGAACAATGCATTGAGTAAATTGCGCAGCAGTTAACACATTATATACGAGTTCCACAATACGCAGGAAAGCTTCAATAGTGAATGTTCCAGTTTTTCTTCTTCTTCTTCTTATTATTATTATTTGTATTATTATTATTATTATTATTATTATTATTATCATTATATTTATTATTTCTTTTATTATTATCATTATTATTTCGTCAAATCTTGTCGGAATAATGGTGAAATTGCTAAAACGTTCCAGCTGGAATTTGTACATTCATAAGCTATTTGGAGATGATCGATTCGAATTTGTTGGAGGGAAGTCGCAATTTATACTTCAACAAATGTGACCGCCATCAACCGTTCAAAGCAGACTGGGCAGTCCTAAATTTAAGAACTACCTAAGTAGGGAACCGTTTCCACAACCTGTAGCTACATTTTACTTACGAAACTTTTGCGGGCGGTACAAGAGTCACAAGCACGTTACATAACCAAGTCTAAAATAGTTTGTAACAAAACAATAAGAAATTTAAGGGCAGAAACTTTCTTGGTCAGAGAATTACTGTACATCATATATTTGTCTTTGAAAATTATAAAGGTATAACCGTGGATTTCTGCATATGCAAAATTTACCTCTCACCAAGACGCGAACCGGGCCCTCTGACTCGGAGACACGGGCGTTGACCATTCGCATACGACAGGAAAAGTTAATAATAACCTGGCGACATCTCAACACCTATCTCCGAGTCAGAGGGCTCAGGTTCGAATCCTGATGAGGGATAAATTTTGCATATATATATACAGGGGTTGGACAAAATAATATGAACAGTCTAGGGTTATGACTTTTTAATTTTTTGTCATAAATATTGTTTCCTGTATCATCAATCGATGAACTTTTGCTTGAAAACAATAAAAAAGGGCCTAATTCTTCAGAATTAAAAACAAATGTCACCCCGAAAGCAAATATAGTATATTAGTATATTTGAGAAAGATGATTATCATAAATTGTCCAATATCTTGCAACAATACTGAAAAGCACTAAATACTCTGGAAAATCACTCGAACAGAGACCCTCTGCAATAGCTATACCAAAGAGCAACCAATGTGCGGAACGTGCCATTAAGGTGATGCAAGAACTTTACGTAAACTGTAAAAATAAAGACAACCTTAATCACAGGTTTATTTTAAGCAATAAGTAAAACAATTAAAACAATAATAGAGTAAATGTATAATATTGTATTTGTATAATTAATATGTATTGTATAGGTATAATGTTGTATAATATAATATATGTTTATGTATAATAGTTGTGAAATAAACATGCAAATTTCTATTTATTATTTTATTAATTTTTTATTTTGGGGTGAAGTTTTTTCAAAATATATCGAAAAAACTGTTATTTTCATTGTCAGGGGGCAAACGTTCATCGATTTATGATACAGGAACATGAGGTTATAAAAATGTCATAACCCTAATGAACACCTTGATAAATGGCGGTTTTTATTCTTAATATGGAGTTGGTCCTCCTTTAGCGGCAATAACAGCTGCAATGCGTCGGGGAATTGATTCATACAGCTTTTGGACAGTGGCTAGAGGAATCCTGAGCCATTCTTCGAGCAAACCCTGCTCCAGTTCCTCCAAAGACGCCGGCGGTGGGAATCGGCTTCTGACCTGCTGCTCCAACTGACACCACAGATGCTCGATAATGTTAAGATCCGGGGATTGTGGAGGCCAATCCAAGCGTTCTACTTCACTAACATGCTCTTCAAACCAGTTTTTAACGACCCCAGCGGTGTGGATTGGTGCATTATCATCCTGGAAGACGGCGCCGCCATTGGGAAACAGCGTTTGGACCATGGGATGGACCTGGTCAGCCAATATTGACAGATAGACCTGGGCGTTAACCCTACCATGCAGTACTACAGCTGGGCCAAGAGTATTCCACGATATTACCGCCCAAACCATCACAGATCCGCCTCCATGCTTAACGGTTGGGGTCAGGCAGTCGGGGTCATAAGCATCTTTAGGCTGTCTCCAGACGTAAACTCGACCGGAACATGGAAATAGCGTAAAGGAGGATTCGTCGGAGTAGACTACATTCTTCCACCGGTCCATTGACCAATTCTTATGGTCATTACACCATTTTCTGCGCCGCTCAATGTTGATGTGCGAAAGGAAGGGTTTGGCAGTTGCAGCCCTCCCATGGTATCCAGCTCCATGGAGCTCGCGACGTACAGTTCTGGTCGATACCGGGCTTGCAAGATGCTGGTTAAGCTCTGCAGTCACTTTTGGAGCTGTGGTCTTATGGTTCTTTGTCACAATGCGCTTTAGCACCCGGCGGTCTCGATCACACAGCTTCTTCTTGCGTCCACTATTGCATTTGTCGGTGCTTGTCTTTCCATGGTTTTGGTATGCAGACATGACCATAGAGACAGTTCTCTGGATACATTGAACATCTGAGCGGTTTTCGTCACCGATGCACCAGCCATCCGCGCTCCGACAATTTGCCCTCTTTGGAAGTCTGACAGGTCTTTCATAACTGCTAATTCATAATTCACTCAGATCTGTAAAAACAACGTGAGGGTTATAACATGACGTATACACTCTCTGTTACGCATTTAAATAGGTTTGCCAGTCATTTGACCGTTTACTTTGTGTCTGAGCAGTCCGTAAGATAACCGGTGAAATCGGCGGGTGTTCATATTATTTTGTCTAACCCCTGTATGTATGTATATATATATATATATATATATATATATATATATATATATATATATATATATCAAGGTCCAAAGTTTTTGAGATGCCTGGACACTCTGCATTTGAAAGATTGGAGGTTATACACAAGGGAAAAGATGAATTGAGGAAGAGTGTTCCAGAGTTGACCGGTTAAGTAGATGAAAGCCTGAAAATACTGATTAGTCCTTACGTTAGAGAGTTGAACAGAAAAGGAATGAGAATGTATCGAAAGTCGGGTACTGCGTACTCTCCTTAAAGGAGGAGGAATGCAGTTAGAGAGTTCAGAAGAGCAGTGTCCGTTATAATAGCGATAGTAAAGAGAGAGTGAGGCAACATTGCGGCGAAGAGGGAGGGACTGAAGACAGTCAGTAAGAAGCGGGGAACTGATGAGTGCTGTGTGGGTCCAGCCACCCCACATAAGAAGCGTACTCCATACAGGGGAGGACAAGATCGCTGTACAGAGAGAGCAACTGAATGGAAGTGAAGAAACTGCGGAGCTGGTACAACACACCTAACCTCTTAGAAGCTGTTTTAGAAAGAGAGTCTATGTGACCTTTTCAGGAAAGATCAAGAGAGGAGGAAACACCAAGAATGTTAAGAAAAGAAGAATGATTGAGTTGTTTATCGTCAATCGTCAAAGGTAAGGGGATAGTCGTGTGGGAAATTGTGACGAATAGACAGATGAAGGAAATGAGTTTTGGAAGCATTGAAAGCCACAAGGTCATAGTCAGAGATAGTAGAAAGATCAGAGGTCAGGTGAACCATAGCCGTACTTCGCGAAGCATAGAGTGACTGTTGAGAGGGACGCTTTGGGAAGCGGGTGGAGAAGTGAAGAGAAGAACCATCGGCATACGAGTGAATAGGACAGGAAGTGCGACTTAATAGATCATTAATAAATAAAAAGAGAGTGAGTGACAGGACAGAACCCTGAGGTATACCACTATTAATAGCTTTAGGAGAAGAGCAATGGCCCTCTATAACCGCAGCTATAGATCGGTCAGAAAGGAAATTAGAGATGAAGCACAGATAGAAGGATAGAAATCAAAGAGGGAAGCTTGGAAATTAAAGATTTGTGCTAGATTCCATCAAAGCTTAAATATATCAACGCAATAGCAAAGTTTTCACCGAACTCCAGAAAGGAAGATGACCAAGAGTCAGAGGTATGTAAGAATTCGCCGGTAAAGCGTCCCTTGCGGAACCCATACTGACGATCTGAAAGAAGATGTGAGTAAGAGGTGTTTAAGAATCTTCCTATTAAGGATAGATTCAAAAACTTTAGAAAAGCAAAATATCAAAGCAATTGGACAATAGTTGACGGGTTGAGAGCGGTCACCTTTCTTTGGGACAGGCTGAATGAAAGTGAACTTTCAGCAGGAAGGAAAAGTGTCAAAAAGACAAAGACGAAAGAGTTTGCCTCGGCAGGGTGTCAGCGCAAAAGCACAGTTTTTGAGAATAGGAGGGACACCATCAGGACCGCACGCCTTCCTAATTGAGCCCAGGTAGAGTATATTTAGGAAACAAGCAGGGCCGTGCAGAGGGGGTGGGGACCGAGACCTTGAGCCCCTGCCCTTTTCCCTCCATGACTCAGAAGTCATGGAGGGAAAAGGGCAGCTTGAAATTGGAACTATATAGATATGAGCAAGGCTTGACAGTCGATATCTTCGCGATCTATGATTAGTGCGACGGCTGTGAAATTATCCTGGACTCCCAAGGAGGTGCCCTTTTTTGGCTCTGAGCCCCTATTCCTTAAATGTTCTCTGTACGGCATTGGAAACAAGTATCGATTCGATTCTATAAATCGTTTGTAAAATAGATCAAACATCGATAAATATTCTTACGCCGTCGAATTTCGTTATCGTACGCCCGACATTTTGTTTAAATTCATTTTAGAACGTTTTTCACTCAAGCTGTTCAGAAGCGTAAGATCAAGAAACCCTCTAAGATCTACGTATATAGTAGCACCAAAGTATAGGGATAGGAATGTAAATAAATTTCTGTACCTATACCTGTTCTTCCTTAAAATTTTATTGAAATACCTGTACCTTAAAAATAATAATATATATATACACACACACACACACAGTATATATATATATATATATATATATATCACTAGAATCACAAAATAACACGTGACCTTATTAATAAGCAAACAACCACAAGGAAAAGGAAACACAAAGTCCGAGCGCTTTCGTGATATATTCACATTATCAAGGAGGAACAGAAATAGAGATTTTCTGTTCCTCCTTGATAATGTGAATATATCACGAAAGCGCTCGGACTTTGTGTTTCCTTTTCCTTGTGGTTGTTTGCTTATATATATATATATATATATATATGATGACTTTCACAATTAAATACGTGAAATGGGTGGGTTTGCATCATATATATATATATATATATATATATATATATAATTATATATATATATATATATGGGATGAATTTCACAATAAAACACGTGAAATGAATAAATGCTGCAAACCCACAAGGAAAAAGAAAAACGATTCCAAGGCCTTTCGTGTATTCAAAGCTACACCTCGTCAGGGAATGAAGATAAAAGGCGAGAAGCCCATAAATATATACAACGTACAGGAAAACCAAAACAATTCGCACATACTTAACAAGGGTTAATGAGAGGCAAAATAAATTTTAACATGATGTCGTCAATGTTATACGTCCCCGCACTGTTATTGAAAGTGTTTTTAAAATGAATAAATGCACATTCTAGAATATTTCTTTCTATTATATCTCTGTTTTTAACAAGCGCTTTAGAACTATCCCACTTGATGCTATGGTTACATCTATACATATGGTTAAATAAAGCATTGGAAGTATTAGCTGTTCTACACGCATATTTATGCTGTTTTACCCTAATATCTAACGATTTACCGGTTTGGCCTATATATACTGAGTTACATTGTGTACATCCAATCGAATACACACAGCCAACAACATTATCAGGGCTATTCTTTATTAGGCGTGATTTAACAGTATTATTATACTTAAAGATTACATTAATGCCAATTGCTTTAAGTACAGTTGGAAGGTATTGAAAATTACATGGTAAGGTAGGCTAAGGATATTTTACGCTGAAATTCCTTTACAATTACATTATTATAATACCTATTCTTGGCTTTCTTAAGACAGTTATCTAAAAATGAAGTAGGATAACAATTTAGTACCAATATTCATGATATTGCATAACTCGGAATCTAAAAATTCAGGACTGACAACTCTCAATGCTCGAAGAAACATAGCAGAGAAAATAGAGGATTTAATCGAAGGATGATGGTCAGAATAAAAATGCACATAAGAGTTATTATTAGTAGGCTTACGGTAGACTTCATATTTGAACTGATTAGAGCATCTCCAAATTTTTAGATCAAGAAAAGATAGGCTTCCATCATTTTCTTTTTCAACTGTAAACTTAATAGATGGACTAAATTGTTGAGCCTACCAAGAAATAAGTCCCACATCCAAATTATTAGGCCAAAGGCATAAAATATCATCTATATACCTGTACCAAACCAGGTTAAAATTAACAATCGTAGGCAAAATTCTACTTTCAAAAATTCCATATATAAATTAGCTAGTACAGGTGAAAGGGGATTTCCCATAGCCAATCCAACGACATAGCATAAAACTTATTTCAAACTGAAATTTACAATCTTTGACACAAAGCTTAATTAACTCAATAAGAGTGTTGTGTTGAACAGGGAAAGAATATTCAGAGATCTTATCTTTTAAAAAATCAAGTAGGTCATCAACAGGACTTTTGTGAATATATATATATATATATATATATATGAAAAGGAGATTGTGGTTACCTACCGACCAGAGAAGTACTCCGCGGGGGGACGTTAGGCAGGAGACAGGAAGTGCTGGAACTCCCTTTCTCCTGTCACTGTCCTCCTTAGCTGATCTTTTTCCGTGCCTCATCTACCCTGTGAGCAGCCTAGCACGCTCTCAAACACACACTTCTCCCTCTATTCTTCACTACACATACATACATTTTACACACTATATATATTATATGAGATATATATATATATATATAGCATAATGAGCCTCGGAGACCTTCATTTCGGCTCTCTCCTTCTTATATAGGGGGCATTTTTGAGGGCGCTCACCCTTAGTCCCTCCTCCTTACCGTAAAAAAAAAAATATATATATATAACTTTATAAAACTAATGGGAAAAGCACAAGTTAGTCCTAAGTCGATAATATAATTTGCATTATGACGACGTTTTTTAATGTTGATCAAAGTTTTAATTGAATTAAGTTGTCTTTCTGTATTTTATGTATTATGTCTCACCACGAGGGTAATATCCATAATTGCGTTATACTTAAAGCGAGAACTGTACCACTTAAAATATTAATTCTTCCTTCGCTGGGAGTGGCGCAGCCGCATTTTTAACTCCGCTCTCGTTACGCTAATATCTATTCACTATAACGAAATACGTTCGTTATACAGATGATGGTGATCGCTCCGATGATGAGAGGAGGTAGGATGTTGGTCCGTGTTAATGGCTGGCGTGGATGGGCTGTTAAGTGGGGTATTAAGAGTAAATGGTTTGAACAAACAATTTATATATTTCAATATTTTAGTAGTAAAAAATCCTTCATTTAACGTAGAGAAAATATAATATATTTTTAGTCGTTTTTACATTTACGAAAGAAGGAAAAGGAGAGCGACATTAAAAAAAAAAAAAAAGAGCTAAATTTTGATGATCAAAGAGGAGCTAAAAATATCGGCTTTCGTTGTAATGTGGAGCTAAGTAACGGTATATTCTATTAATCTCTCACTTCATTTGGTGTTTTTTTTTTTTTATGCAAAACAAAAGCCAAATAGATTACTCCTTCCTTTAAACCTTTTCTTCTCAAAGTCTTCTAATTAATTACAGTACGAAGAAATCTATATATAAAAAGAGAGAGATGGTTTCATCAAAGATCTGTTTCCGCTGCTTTCGTATCCTCTCTCTTTTGTCTGTCTGTCTGTCTGTCTCTCTCTCTCTCTCTATTACACTTTCTTCTTTTATGTTACTCATTTTTATGCCTTCCTTACTCTCCGTTAATTCCATCTGTTGGCAGCTGGTAAAGCTAGCTGGTCGCTCCCCTAAACGCCCGTTGAGGACCCCAAACACATGCCGTTGATTGGATGGAGGGAGAAGTCGCCTTCCGCAGCTATCCTAAATCAAGAACGGAACGGAGATGCTCCGCAGGCCCGAAGAAAACTTCGATTTTTTATCGGGTGACGCACCAACGCTCAAAATCCACTTTATGTAATCATTAAATAAGAGCGGAAATGCTTTGCTCTATGAACGTTTATTATGTAGGGTAAGCACATAGAAAGGTATATGTTAAGTTTATCATAGACACAGTGCTTCCTTTACATATATATATATATATATGGAGTAGTGTAAAGTGTATAAATTTCGCTATGCACATTAGACTGTGAGGCATGTTACTACCATTTTGTGACATATTACCATGAAAATAGGATAGGGGCTTCGACGATCGTTGCGTGCGATTAAATGAAATATACACTGAATTCGTTTTTGGTCAATCAGACTCTGTCTTATGTAAGTTGCATTGAATTCGAAACGCTTTCAAATACGCTCTCATGCAGTGAGGGCGGCAAATAAAGTTATATATATATATATTGATGTGACGTGCTCCTAGGAAGATTCGGGTTTTTTTTTCCCACCCAAAATCGATGCCTCAAAAACTTATTCTTTTTTTAATGTTAGTTAAAAGTAACTTTTAAAAAAAAATTTAAACCTGAAGGTGATGAAATAATGAAAAAAAAGCTTTTACCATATTAACTCTTTCAGTTGAATATATGTAAATTCATTATCTGATACTGTTAAAACAAGTACGCACTTTGCTAATAGTAAAAATGTTAAGTACAGTAATTACTATTGCATATTATGTGTATGCACAATGTGAAGCTAATTTCACTATAAACACTTATTAATTACTAATTATTAAATACTTTAGTACAGTCTGAAATGGTATAGTTGAAATTGTGAATACGGCACAGTTTCCTGTTTTTGACTGCTACTAACTATTAAAAAGAAAAGTTGAAAATACCGTGTTGGCTAGCCCCGAGTAAAGTGCCTCTCAACCGGGGATAGGGGGTGGGGGTCACGGACGGTGGTCAGGTGGGTCGCGGAGCTTAGGAAACGAATTAGCCTACATGGAACATCAGTTTATTTTTCCAGCGAAAATTACAAAAATACATAAAATCTGACAGAAACTATTTAAAATAAAGGTAAAAAAATTGCTAGTGTAAATGTTGCAGTTTTATAATTGAAATTGTTTTCTATGTTTTCTATTAGTCGTAATTTTTGTAATTTATTAGAATGACTTTCAATGAGATATCGGTGCCTGCTTTGTAGTTGTTAATTTTCTTATGTGAGGTTAAATAGACAAAGTAAGAGGTAATAGATAGTAATATACAAAGTAATAGACTATTTCGTTGCTTTCTTTTAATTTCAACCATTGACGAGAAGCCCAATTCGGGTAAGTATGACGTTGCAAATGGAATTAAAACGAATCACCTGAAGATCAGGGTCCCCAGCCTCAATTACCAAGTGATATCTTCGTTAAAACTAACGAAAATATCACGACTTAACCTAACCAATCGTCAAGGACGTACGCCGTACGGTTGACCTAACCGGGCATTCAATTTAATTTATTATTATATTTGGTACTGTAAAGCAAAAAACGAGAATACATGGGGGCCCTGATCTTCAGGTGATCCATTAAAATTTTGAATGTGGCACCAGTTCTAGATTTTTGTATATCTAAAACGTACGCGAGTCTTCTGACGGGGATGACGATTGTAGGGTCATGTCAGAAGTAAGTTCAATCAATTTATCGCGCGCATATCTTGTAAGTTCAGTAGGATATGTGCGCGTTTCATTGAACGGGTTAAGTATTCACCTCTAACCAAGCCTTCCATCATCGAGTGGGAAACAAGTTCAAGTATTTGAGGTTGTAGCAATTACCGAATCCTGGATAAATACAGAAAGTAGAAATTCTCTCGAAGAATATCATATTCCTGGTTATGAGATATTTAACAATGATAGAACAGAAAGAAAGGGTGATGGTACAATACTATACGTTCAGTCACGCTTAAAACCCATAATTAAACATTTTTCAGAAATTGTTAATATAAATGCGAAGTTTGTTGAAATTAAAGCCAACTCACGAAAGAAATTAATTAGAGATTTAATATAGAGGCCTCCTTTTCAGATTGTCGATAGTGATAATAGACTTCAGGAATGATTTTTTTTAAGGTAACTAGCGAACTGATGTGATAATTATGAGAGAGCTTAACGCCGGAATTGTGTGTACGGTTGTTATGAATGCGTGTATTTGAAAGGTTAACAATATGTAGCGGTCGTCCTTTTAGGGTTAATTTACCTTCCAGGGAGTAGGATGATCTTTTACAATCTAATTCCGGTCATCGACTGTACGAGGATTTGCCCGAAAGTTCTTTTTTAAATGGTTAAGGAACCCACTAGAGTAAAAACTAAATCTAGAATATTGCTAAGTACACACCAAGACTTAACTGATAATATCTCTGTAGGAGACTACTTCTCCACCAGTGATCACGGGCAAAAAACATTTGAAATTAAAATCAATTTCTATAATTCGGAGAATCTGGAACACGTTTTGGATTTTAAGAGAGATAAATTTCGTTACATAAAACTACAACTTTCGACCCATAATTGGGATGAGGCTTTATCGCGTGATAATATTAATGGCACATGGATTTCTTTTTTTTTCTTTTTTCATTATATTAAACGTTTAGAATCGAGTAATATCCCATTACTAAAAAGAGACTCGCGAAGTCTGTTAAACCCAAGTGGTGAAATGCTGAAATTAAAAGTAGCTTAACATTAAAAAGGAACATGTATTTCAAATTTAAAGAAACAAATAATTTGTTTGATGAAAATGCTTACAATCTATCGAGAAGGCGAAGCCATAAACTTAGTAAAAGTAAATGAAACTACGAGTTATATATAGTGAACCAAATTAAATCGTATTTGATGGAATTCTATAATTATGTTAGGAATACAAAAGTAGCTTCGCGGTCTATTAGTCCACTCAAAGGCAAAAACAACGAACAAATTTACGATGACTTACAAATGACGAAAGTTTTAAATAAATTCTCTTTTTCCGTTTTTACTAACGAAAATATAAATAACATTGCCGTTCCCGTAATCATGTTCAATGATGATCATTTAAAACTTCACGATTTTGCTATTAGTGAAAATGAAGTACTCTCGGCCATAGATAAAATTAATTCTAATAAAACTCCAGGTCCAGATAAGCTCTACCCAAGGGTTCTCAAAGAAATGAACTGCGCAATAGTCTCTCCTTTTACACACACACACACACACACACACACACACACATATATATATATATATATATATATATATATATATATACAGGCGTCCCAAAAAAATGTATACACACTTTAAATACTTATAAAGGCAGTGTTTATTAAAATACATTTCATTTTCAAAATGTAATAGAATCTACAGACATTATTTAATTGTTTTGTCAACGCCTGTTTTCAAACTGACGTCCGTTCTGGTCCAGGCACTGCTGATAACGCGAAGCAATGGAATCGCAAACATCACGAAACATTTCGTTTGGTATTTGTGTGCATTCTCGTTCAATGGCTGCTCTCAATTCAGCGACTGTTGCAGGTTTTATAGCGTAGACTTTGTCTTTTAAGTATCCCCATAAAAAAAGTCTAGTGGTGTGAGGTCTGGTGAACGCGGAGGGTATTCTACGAAACCCCTTCGTCCAATCCACATCCACATCGTGCCAAGTACCACTCGCAATACTCCACTCTTCGGTCCGGATCATCTTCATTAATAGCATGGACTAATCTTGGAATGTAACTTTTCCATTGACAGCGCTTCAAAATGCGTTGGACAGACGATTCTGAAATTCCTACCTCACGACTCGCTTGCCGCACAGATTTTCTTGGACTTTGGTGATACGTTTCCAGTACTCTTTCTTGCTTTGTGGGGCTTGTCGATGTCCGTGGTCTTCCGGAACGCTTCTTGTGGACATTTTGAACAGTTCCATCGGCTTCAAACTTATCTCTAATTCGAGTGATGGTAAGTCGCGTTGGTGGATCTGTTTGAAACTCCCTCCTAAACTGTCTTTGCACTTCAACTGCGTTTTCACACTTCCATTAGCATTTTAGAATGAATTTCCTTTGTTCAAAGCTTAGTCTGACTGCCATTATTAATTCTAATGGGTTTAACTTGGAAAGAAAGAAACATCAATTGAGCTATCAGCTGTTAAAGTGTGTATACATTTTTTTGGGACGCCCTATATATATATATATATATATATATATATATATATATATATATATATATATATATATATATTATATATATTATACAGGGTGGGCCGTTAAGTTTCCATACATAGGAAAAATAAACATTTTTTTATGGACAACCATTTTTATTTATAATATGCTCTACATGGTTGCCATTGTTTTGAAAACACATTTCAATACGTGTTCCCCACTGTTGATGAACACGCATTAGCACAGTTGACGTTATGCTTGTAATGGCGTTGGTGATACGTTCCTTTAGATGATTTATGTCTCGTATCTTTTCCTGATACACCATGGCCTTCAAGTGCCCCCAAAGATAGAAATCAAGGGGGGTGAGATCTGGGGATCTGGGAGGCCACTCCACAGGACCACGCCGACCAATCCAAGCATCCGGAAACTACTGCTGATCCAAATACCGACGCACGTGAAGACCATAATGAGGTGGAGCTCCTTCTTGCTGGAAGTAAACTGGGAAGTTACCTTCCTCGTTTAGCAGGGATGGGAAAATCTCTTCTTGCAACATGTTAAGATACCTTTCGGCATTAAGATTTCCACTGACAAAAATTGGTCCAATAATTCTGTCACCCCATATCCCGGCCCACACCATCACTTTACCGGCACCTTGCATCTTCGTCGGACTCAGCCAGTTAGGGTTAGCATTACTCCAATAACGTATGTTTTGCCGATTAACCTCTCCATTGACGTAAAAATTTGCTTCATCAGTAAACAAGATCTTACGTCAAACGCATATTCTTAGGGTATCTGAAATAAAAACAAACGTTTAATTTTTCCTATGTATGGAAACTTACGGCCCACCCTGTATATATATATATATATATATATATATATATATATATATATATATATATATATATATATATATATATATATATTTTATATATATATATATATTACTTAATTAATTAATAATAATCTATCTATCTATCAATAATACAATTGAGGCAGAATAGAATCTGTCAGAAAAATTATTTCAAAAGCTGAAATCGGATACCGAAGATTTTGAAAAGAAATTATTAAGGCAGTGAAAGCTTAATATTTACTTTAAGTTCACGAGGAACTTTTCTGAAACTTAACAACTGAACCCCCCGCCCCCTAGTAACTGGGGGTCCGCAGGCACCCCAAGTACTGGGGTCGAAGGCCCTAGCATTGCAGGTCTAGCCCATTTTAGCTAGAAAAGAACGCAGCAATGAAAATCTTAAGTTCACATCCGAACTCATTGTATCAAGATTTGTGAAGCTTAAGATTTTCATGGCTGCGTTCTTTTCTATAGTTTTATTGACCGAATAATTGACGCCCCAGTAATTGGGCTCCATCACGGCAGGTCTAGCTAAATGGGCCCGTAGGGCTCACTTTAGCTAGTAATAATAATAATAATATACTAATAATAAGAAGTTACAGTCTGGAGAAGTTCCATTCGATTGGAAACTTACAAACCTTATGCCAATATTTAAAAAAGGGAACAAATTGCTTCCGGGAAATTATCGTCCCATTAATAGTCTGACTTCAGTTGTTGGTAAGCTTCTGGATATGATCGTTCGGGATAAAACAGTCAACCATTTAGAAATTAATAATTTAATCAAAGATTCTCAACACGGCTTTCGACGTAATTGTTCTTGTCTTACTAATTTTCTTGATTTCTTTAATGATATTGTAAATATATATGAGGAGAGTAAAATAGTAGATGTTATATATACTTCGATTTTCAAAAGGCGTTTGATGAAGTACCCTACAGGAGATTATTAGCTAAACTTCAGTTTCACGGAATTGATGTCAATGTTCTCAAATAGATTGAAAATTGGTTTGGTGGATATAAACAAAGAGTGGTTATTAATGGCAAAGCATCTAACTGGAAAAGTGTAACTAGCGGCGTTCCTCAGGAATCAGTTCTGGGACCAGTTCTTTTTATTATTTATATCAATGACATCGACATAGGAATTAAGAGTATAATTTCAAAAGTTGCGGATGATACGAAACTTGCGGGACGAATAAAATCAACGGCAGAACGTTTGCGGATTCAAGAAGATATTAATAAATTACTCGAATGGGCAGAAATTTGGCAAATGAGCTTTAATACGGATAAATGTAAAACGTTGCATATCAGTAGAAACAATGTTAAAGAAATGTATTTTATGCGCGACAAGACACTAACGAGTATTACGGAAGAGAAAGATTTATGTATTATTGTCGCCGATACTCTTTAACCGAGTAAGCAATGTATCGTGGCGGTTAGAAAAGCAAATAGAATCTTGGGATTTATTAATAAATCATTTGAATTTAAGTCGGAGAAAACAATGCTGACATTATATAATTCCTTAGTACGCCCCCACCTGGATTACTACGTTTAGTTCTGGTCCCCATATTTACGACAGGACATAGACAGAATGGAGAGAGTGCAACAACGGGCTGCTAAGATGATTTCTAGACTTAGAAATAAATAATTCGCTGCCCGTTTAAAAATGTTAAATTTATTCTCACTTGTAAAAAGGCGTATTTGGGAAGATTTAATTGAGGTGTTTAAAACTAATAAAGGTTTTGATAATATCGACGCCGAGAAATATTTCACCTTCAGAAATGCAGATAGAAGTCGCGGTAATGGTTTCAAATTAGTGGGTAAATATTTTAATTCTAATGAAGCTAAATATTTTTCTTTGATCGTATAGTTAATTTATGGAATGGATTGCCAGCCAGCGTAGTTCAAAGTAAATCGGTTGAGTCCTTGAAAAAGAGACTAGACACTTATTTTGCTTTAACCTCTCCAGTTAGAAGCATTTGTTAGCGCATAATTATACAGTATTGTAGAATTTTTACTCGGATTCCCTCTTGTTTTCTTTGAAATTTCACTTTATTTTTAAATTTCTTTCCAACCTCCCTTTTTTGCTTTGCTTTAAAACTTTCATTTATCTTTAAATTTTCTTTCTTCTTAAACAGAGAGCCTCGTAGGGTGTTGTTTGTATTCCTTTATGTGCTGTATGATAATTTAGGGAAGGATATCGTGAATTTTTTTGGGGTAATTATTCGTTTTTACACCCAGTCTATTTTTATGATGAGAACAAACTTTTCTGGTCAATTTTGAGGTGTTTTGCATGAATCTGCCATCCGTTTCCTGTGCAAATGCGTAGTTCTCGAGATATCGTCATCTCGAAAACTACGCATTTGCACAGAAAACGGATGGCAGTTTCGTACAAAACGGTTCTTTTGCATTATCCTCCCAACACTAATTTTTTTATATAATGTTGGTTTGGTTTTGGTTATGGTACTTTATTTTCCTTCCATTATAAAAAAAATTAGTGTTGGGATTAGGTTAGGTTAAAAACAGCCCGCCGCAGGCGTTAGCCGTAGTTAGCCGGCTTCAAGTTAGGTTAGGTTAAGAATGTTTATTCATATAACTAATGATGTAATTTCAGAATATTTTGCCCTTTCACGATTAAAAATTAAAAGTGTTTTGCTAACGTACTTTATTTTCCTTCCATTATAAAAAAAAATTAGTGTTGGGAGGATAATGCAAAAGTACCTACAAAACACCTCAAAATTAACCAGAAAAGTTTGCTCTCATCATTTTCATTTAAACTAACGAAAATGTCGCGACTTAACCTAACCAATCATCAATGGTGCACAGTTGACCTAACTGGGCATTCAGTTGACCTAACCGGGCATTCAATTGACCTAACCGGGCATTCAATTGACCTAACCGGGCATTCAGTTGACCTAACAGGTTAATATTGGTTATTTCACCTAAATATCTTCTGATCTTTTCGTATTAGGCACTCACTGTCATATTTCGGGCAAGTTAAGGATGAGAGAATAACGCCGTAATTGATAAAAACATCCAATCCTTTGTCTTCATCTAGGGCACATGACGAATCAAGTTCTCAAAGTCAAAATCACACGAATGGCACGTCATAATTCTATCACAAGCACCACTAAACTGAATCCATCCAATTAGAAAAAAAAAATAGCTAGCACAAAACCCAACCAACTAATTAAGTCGCAGAGTAACGAAAAAATAGCCGTCACGAAAAATATTTTATGAAAAAATGTACATTATATTTTATTAAAAAAAGTACATTTGAACAGATTTGCACAACATAAGATATATATTTTCTTAGTCAGTTTTGAATGGCAATTCAATATATATTGTGCTGTTTTAACCGCGCGTGAGCGGGTTAAAAGACGAATATTAACCTTTTTTTGTCCAAAAAGGGGTCGCCAGTACATAAAGGTTGTGGAACACCGTTCTTGGGTCTAGGCCTAACATTAATTAATATAAAATCTTCAATAATTTTTACATGCATGCTTGATATTTTTCTGTTTCTATAGCATTTAACACTTATTTTATTGGCTATATACTTATCTATAATTTTTATTTGAAATATGATAAAAGAAGTTAAAAATAGATATTAAACCTATGATGTAGCCTGTACATCTACGTTTTATTAAAATAAAGCCTAGTTTAGCATGCTCAAAATGTCCTCCCGTTTGAGAAATTCTAGAATTTTCTTTTAGATATTGCCATATGAAGAAACTACAGGGATTGAGGTCATGTGATTGAGGTCATGCAAGACCGCAGTCATGAAGTTCGGGCTACCTCTTAGAGAGGACTCTGGGGCCAAATGTTTCACGCAAAAAGTCCAAAACGATGCTGTAAGAGATCTTGCACCATCCTACTGAAACTAAACTGTGTCCTATCAGTGTCTTGACCCATAAGAAACGGGATGATCTGTTGTTGGAGGACACGAAAATAAACTTTTTTGTGCATCGTTGTGTCGGGCACGCTGAATTACATATCACTTGCAAACACTGTCGACAAGGTTTGTAAGTTTCCAAAATTTCAAAATTTGCAAACACTGCACCCTGAATAACATATCACCCCAAACTATGACAGCAGAACTCGCATTCCGCACCCTCGCCAATTCTGCATACTTGCAAACATGACCTACATACTCTCAAACCCTGTCGACAGTGTTTGCAAGTGATACGTAATTCAGTGCGCGCAGACAAGGACAGCATGTTAAAGGCTGTGGTGATAAAAGGATACACTGCCCGGATTTACCATTTAAGTTCGCAAAGTGGAAGACACTCTCAGTATGTTGTAATTATATATAAGAAAAAATTCTCATTCTTCCACAATGATTGTGTGGGATTGACCCTTTGATTTGTTATTATTATATATATTATAATATATATATATATATATATATATATATATAATAATATATACTGTATTGTCATTACCTCTGTTGTTGTTTTTAACACCATTTATCATTAACTCATACCCTGCATAAGAATCATTTCTTATTGTCAAAAATCAGTCATTGTAATATATATATATATATATATATATATATATATATATATATATATATAATATATATATATATTATATGGTATTATTGTCAAAAATCAGTCATTGTAATATTGTACAATTATCGTATAAATAATTTTTAATAATTGTGAACAAATAATTTATTTTTCTAATTAAACGGAAACCACAAAGTCATTTCTATCTCCTTTGTTAAATATTATTTATTTGATCTGAAATTGATTTTTATTGATCGTACTGGATGTCGTATATCTAATGACACTGGAAATACTGCATCTTCAACCTTGGAATATATCCTAATATCCAGTGCATATGACGGATCTTTTCCGTTTGACTGCCGCCATTGAAACATAATTAAACTCCAGCCTTCTTAGTTAGCTTTATAAGGCTAACTAACAAAAATATCACGACCAACCTAACCATTCGTCAAGGTCGTACAGTTGACCTAACGATTGGTTAGGTTAGGTCGTGACATTTTCGTTAGTTAGCTAGTTTCTTTAGTTAGCCTGACTGGCGGCAGTCAAACGGAAAAGATCCATGACGATCTTTTCCGTTTGACTGCCGCCATTGAAACATAATTAAACTCCAGCCTTCTTTAGTTAGCTTTATAAGGCTAACTAACAAAAATATCACGACCTAACCTAACCATTCGTCAAGGTCGTACAGTTGACCTAACGATTGGTTAGGTTAGGTCGTGACATTTTCGTTAGTTAGCTAGTTTCTTTAGTTAGCCTGACTGGCGGCAGTCAAACGGAAAAGATCCCATATTACCTCAAAATATCCCTGAAATTGGTCAGATTTCAAAAGATTTCCCGGGGCTTACAGTGCCCCCGGCACCCGCAGTTTGTATGGGCTCGCCGCGCTTGCCATTGTCCCCCTGCATCTGAGTAACACTTTCAAAATGCGTTCCCTCACTTCTTATTTAGCACTACACCACTGTATATATATATATATATATATATATATATATATATATATATATATGGATTAATGGCTCAAACTGTCGTCATGAATGGGTTTTCATTATTAATTTACGTTTATATGCACTCATTTCTACTTCTTTACACTGATTTACTCTCTTAATTGCGTTTAGGTAACTGCTGCATGGGAAACGTAGACCGAGACTAGAGACACGGAGCCTGCTCATAGTTTGAGCGCAAAAAAGAATTTCCAAATGACGAGTTTGACTAACTAAGTTATTTAATTAAAACAGGCATAATGACTGGGGAGAAGAGCGAGTATGAGACACGTTTTTACAATTTTATCGCAAAGACAGACTTGAAACTAATGTTGCTAATTAGTGACTTAGATTTGGATTTCTTTTACGTTTAAGATATTCAATTTTAAACAATTAAATCAGTTTACTACATTGTAGAAACGACTGATTAATTATAAAGGAGTTACTTTCCCACTGCATGATACGAGAAACATTTGGATTTCATGCTTTTAGTTATTCTACGTCACGTAAGATGAGAATAAAGACGCTTTTTACGCCTTTTTCGAGCTTCTTCGGTTTGCGGAGCGAAAGAGACTCTTGCAACAGGCTATTTCTTTCTTTTCGGAAGCCCATTTTCGAGTAAAAAGAGTAAATATTTTGTAGAATTAAGAGGTGAATAATTTCAGATATAATCTGTTACGATCTTCATATAATTCTTCATCTAAAGTTTCATCACGGAAAATGTAAGCAAATATAAACATAGAATGTTTACAAGTTGGCATCAGTCTTTGGTAGTCATCAGATAGCGCTTTGTCTCGTAAAAGTGTTTACATTTTACGAACAGATACTTATACTTTTTGCTTCTTCCATACGTGCGCGGATACATTACCACTTCAGAAGAGACTGAGGAAGTGATGAGTAGTGAAAGGCACGTGGGCAAACTACGCGAGGCAGAGTTAAAAATTTAAGCGCATCGAGCAAAATACAATTTTAACCTAGACTGCCCTGATTAATATAATGCCCTTCTCCCTAAACACCAATTTTAACGTGGCTATCCATATACATTACCTACAATTATAACAATTCCGTAAAATTATTAAATAATATTCATGGGTATTCAGTTATTCGTGCGTGTAATATTTCGCTTCATGGAAGACTGCAAATTAAATTATTTCATAAGCGACTGCCAATTGCTTTAAATACACAAACTTTATTGGACGAATGAAATAAAATATATCTTTTATTTACAAAAATAATTTACGATAAGAACAGATTTCTGCGAGAATTTATAAGTTTTACGTAACAAAATAAGGATAAACTTAAAAAAAAAAAAAAATTCTTTCATCTGTGAGATGTTTTAAGAACACAAAATATGATTTAAGACGAGTGTGAAAGCATTTAAACGATCGCTCTTACTCATATATTCACATATATTATAAGAAGTGATGTGTCCATATTTTTTTATTCTTCATTTTAAATCACCAGCAGCTACAACCATTACGACACTTAAGAACATGAAAAATACACTTTAGAACGCCTTTAAAAATAAAAAAGTGTTAAAACCATCTCGAATAAATTCCAGAATCTATCAAAAAAAGAAAAAAAAAGTTGAACGCTAAATATACTCTGAACCACTTAAACTAAATATTTCTTTTCTTTTGTCGACAAACGTCCAAATCGTTGCGTAGAAATCTGACACTCAACTGACATGCTAAATCTCCGTAGACTTAAACAACAAGAATATTTTCTTGTCTTGGAAGAAAGTTAATATAGAACTAAGCGTTGGATATGTATTGCAAGAACTCATTCCATTATGATAATTTTCTGTAATGATGTTTGACTTATGAGGTGTTTTTGAAGTTGAGGTAAGCGTAACTGTTGCAGTATCAAATACGAGGCTTATATTATACGAGGTATCTCATAAGTGGGTGCAAGATTAAATGTAGCGATTAAATGAAACCTTACATTGACTTGTGGGGAGAATTTGGGGATCATCTGAAGATCAGGGCCCCAGCCTTCTTTAGTTAGCTTTATAAGGCTAACTAACGAAAATATCACGACCTAACCTAACCACTCGTCAAGGGTGTACAGTTGACCTAACGATTGGTTAGGTTAGGTCGTGATATTTTCGTTAGTTAGCCTTATAAGGCCTTATAAGGCTAACTAAAGAAGGCTGGGGGGCCCTGATCTTCAGGTGATCCGAACTTGGATATATGAACGTATGCGTATGAGCGGATTTTTGCAAGAAATACACTCTAAAAAGAAGTAGATGTTTCGTTAGATGTTTTATTGTCCCAATTTTGGGATCAATGAAAGAAAGCCACCCCTAGCCTTCTTTAGTTAGCTTTATAAGGCTAACTAAGGAAAATATCACGACCTAACCTAACCAATCGTTAGGTCAACTGTACGCCCTTGACGATTGGTTAGGTTAGGTCGTTATATTTTCGTTAGTTAGCCTTATAAAGCTAACTAAAGAAGGCTGGGGTGGCTTTCTTTCATTGATCCCAATTTTGTGAAGTCTGAAATGTCTAATGCGTTAGACATTTTACATTAGTTAAACGTTTCGTTAGACATTTCAGTTAATCAATTGAAGTGTCTAAATTGCCCCAATTTTTTAAACAATTGAAAAGGTTAACCTGAAATGTCTAAGGAAATGTTCAATGAAGAGTCTAATAATGAACTGTCAAACGCATTGAAGTTTAAGTTAGATGACAAGAATTGCTTCACAGCATTAAATCTGAATTGTTTCATGACTTTCAGTTTACTTATATTTTATATTTACAGTATTAATTAGCTCTTTATCCCTATCAATAACTTCTTATAGAAATACACTCTATATCCCTTATATATATATTATATATATATATATATGATGAATAAAACCACGAAGGAAAGGAAACACAAAATGGTGCTCAAGCGCTTTCGTCTAATGACATCCTGAGGATGTCATTAGACGAAAGCGCTTGAGCACCATTTTGTGTTTCCTTTCCTTCGTGGTTTTATTCATCATAAATATTTTTCACGTGTTACTTTCGTGAAATAATTTTCATATATATATATATATATATATATATATATATATATATATATATATATATATATATATATATATATATATATATATATATATATATATATAACCATTATCACAGACGCGTATAATTTTAAATAGCTAAATTACATTAGTTCTCTAATTCTACGGTTTTCAATTGAATATATATCTAGTTCAGCTAATCTTTTTTCAGATGTTTTACTTCTCAGTTCTGGAACCATCTTGGTTGCTCGAGCTCTAACTTATCAATGTCTTTCCTCGTTGCTCTAACTTATCAATGTCTTTTCTCAAACATAGGCTGTTTAACTTAGAGATTGAACCGAGGGTAGGACTATTCCATTTGTCCGGGCCTGCCGCCGAGTGTGCTTTTAGTTTCCTTATAGCCTGTGTAATATCATCTGTTGTGAAGTCGAAGTTCGTTATACTTTCTCTTTGTATTTCTTCTTCAAAGAACGCGTTTCTATCGCATATTAGTTTATCAGTTTTGGAGATACTGAAAGATGAGTTATGCTGAGCTCTTAATATTTCAGAAACTTCTTTTAAGTTCATCGGTTAAAACATTGTTTGGATCACCTGAAGATCAGGGCCCTCAGCCTTCTTTAGTTAGCCTTATAAGGCTAACTAACGAAAATATCACGACTTAACCTAACTAATCGTTAGGTCAACTGTACGCCCTTGACGAATGGTTAGGTTAGGTCGTGATATTTTCGTTAGTTAGCCTTATAAGGCTAACTAACGAAGGCTGGGGGCCCTGATCTTCAGGTGATCTCATTGTTTTCATTCTTCAAAGGTCCGATAGTCGCGTGATTTTTCGATTTCCTTTTTGAAAAATTATAAAGTACTTTGAGTTAACCTTTATCGCTTCTATACTGTCATCTTTCTCTGTATGTTTCTCAGTTAGTCCCTGTATGACGCAATCTATGCTCTTCAATGTGTGTGCATATATATATATATATATATATATATATATATATTGACAGTGAAAAACTGAGAAATTTACTAACAATAAACTGTAATTTAAGATAAAATTTAGTAAAAATTTTGGAAAAAATTTAGTTATTTTGAGTCATGACGTCACACGTCCCATTTTCTTCTGCGCACCTCACGCAGGATTACGGGGTTTTACCTGCTTTCAAAGGGTGTCTGTCACGTGACTGCACCGTGTGACCAATTGCGCTCATTTATTTCCACTGACGTTACATTTCCTTTGAAGGTGCCATTATTTCGATCAATCGCGCACCTCAAGCCTGAAATATCGTATTCTCTCGATCGCGGGAACGCATGATATAGATGTCATGTGTTAAATCATTGCATCCCAACTTGATTAGTTTAATTATAATTTATAAATATAAAATGATTTAAATAAGACTTATTTAGGTGAATTATAACGGGCGAATTTTATTTAGGTGATTATAACAGGCTTAGTTAATTAATTATAATATTTAGTATAACAAAACTAAGTTGTTTCTCTAGTTACAATATACATAATGAAAGAAATAAAGAAACCCTGTGTGGGTGCGTCCTAACAACCCGCGAAGAAAGCAGAACGTAAACGGAAAATAGAGATTTGGAGATTCAGGATTCAGTACATTATCCAGCACTTGATTCAGAATTTGCTTCAGAATTCATTTTATTTCATTATTCGCGTTCGGTTAATATATTTAAAGTAGGTCGTGGGCAAGGGGGTCTTTCATCATGAATCTAATTTGGTGTTTGAACCAGTTTGAATCAGTTTATCCCCCCCCCCCCCCCTGGTCATGAGACATTCTCACTTAAAAAAATAACTTCTTCCTTTAGCAACCAGAGATTTATTAGTTAAATGAAAGAAATAGACGTTCAGTAGACGTTTTAGATATTTTAAGAGGAGACTAATCTATATTAATTACATTTAGACTTATATGCAAATGCTTCATATTATGGCTCGAATTCAGTGTCACTCGTCTGTTCGAATGAGCCTCAAATGACATAAATTGACGGGACGGACGGACGAACAGTAAGACAAAGCAGGTAGCATTAAATATTTAGAAAAATTCGAACGAATGACAAAGGAACAGAGAGAGAGAGAGAGAGAGAGAGAGAGAGAGAATAAATACGAAAAAGAAAGATACAATGAACGTAAAAGGAAACAAGATACAAAAACACAAAATAAGACGTAACAAATAATGAGGCGAGAGAATACACGTAGTAAAAGATAACGGAGGGAGGTATTATTTGGTTCTTAATTTAGTAATACATAAAACTTAGCCCTTTTGTGCCCTTTCAGAGACCTTAAAGGAACAGCCAATCAGAGGTTAATTATTTCTATGGCATTTTACTATTAGAAATTTTTATTGCCTTTCAACCTTTTTTTATTTAAGTGTTTCCTAATGAAAAACATTTTTAAGTCTAAAAATTTATTCTTGCAAATCCTTTTGAGTGTAAAAAAGAAAAAAAAAGAAAAAAAAAAAGCAATACCTCAGAAATTTAAGTTCTTTTAGCCATAGAAATATCACATTTTTTTTTTTTTTTTATATTTTAAAGCGCAACCCAGTCAGTAAAGTATCAAGAAGGGTAGAAACTAGTCTTATTTGAGAAACCAGGATATTATATTGCCCACACGAGCTTGTTAATTCGTTAAACTTTTTAACTTCGTAATAATAATAATAAGAGAAGCGTTAGTCCTTTACGCTTAATTCTTCAGTTTGTAATTTGATATAATAAAAGTTAATACGAACATAATCCTTTAGCTTTTAGTTTACAAAATATGCCCACATTTAACACTTATATTGTTACGTTCCATACGACAGTTTGAATACAACTTAATTTAAAATAAATTTAATATATTCTAGTTTTTTCAATACCCGTATTATTATTATTATTATTATTATTATTATTATTAACTCTATATCTCTTATAAAGGGTCATGCACGGGGCTTATGTAGAAACGGTTTGCAGTTCTGCGCAAAGGAATCACCTGTATATGATTAGAACAATTTATGGAATATTGAATAAATAAATCCAAAGCGAGCGAAAGGCGAATTTCGAGCCTTTGCAAAGCCTGCCCACCACAAACGATGTAGAAACGGAGATTTGCGTGTAACAAGATGAGAGCAACGCCGTGATATTAGCGAGTTTTTAAGCAACAAACAACAAGAACATTATATATCCATAAATTTTGTATGCCGAAGCGACAAACAATGTTATGTGATATTATCAAGAAACATAGTTTTCTGTATCGGAAGAAACAAATATATATTCTCTTACATATATTTGAAACTAAAATTATTTAAAAACTTTTTCTTCAAATCTGTATACCCTTTCGTGGGTGGGATTCGTAGAACAAAAACATAATTTTAACTTTATTTTATATTATAAAAAAGCTTGGTAACATTATTCTTCCAAAAAAAAAAAAAAATTACACTTAAATCTAACTTAATTTGCAAAAATCTTGTGTGTGTATTTACCATTAAAACTTTAAAACAAATTAAAAACTGTTTTTGTATCACATATTTCCTGATTTGGGCGAGAAAGATATCGTATTAAATTTTATTCAAGTTATACTGAGACCAAGTGGTTTAAAATAACAAGTTATTATCAAGACTGGTTTCGTGCATTGAAGTAAATGCAGTCATACTTTCCCGTGCAGTCAGTATGGTATATAAATATAAATAAAACTGTGTAATATATAATCTCTCTCTCTCTCTCTCTCTCTCTCTCTCTCTCTCTCTTAAATTTGGCGTAGCAACAACGGGTGATCATCCACGAAACACTTTCATTCTCCATAAGGGACAAGTACATGGGAATAGATATAGGGACCTTCCACTGATATTCCTTTCCGGAAAGAGATTTACTCTACTCTTGTGGTTGGCACAACATCGCGA
>JAJOZX010003851.1:0-295000 GCA_023014485.1 Bathynomus jamesi
TCAATCATTCTTATATATATTGAGATATTGGTTAATCGATTATAGCAACATTCACATAATGGGTTTGTTATATGTAAGCTCAAGCCCTCCCTCTATGGTTGGGAATGTGAGCAATGAGCAGCAGGTGTGCTGGGTATCTCAACAAAACTGGTGCTACGCTATATTGCTGTAAATATAGCACATGTCTGGAGGTGTATAGCCATCACTCAATTCTCCAATTTCAACTGATAACATTAGGCTAGAGAAGTCATGTTTTGCCCTGCCATTATGTCTTCTGCCGTGTTAAGACCTGATTGTAAGCGCTTCCTCCAGAGGTATCTGGCACCCATCTTCATACGTAGTATGGTTAAAAATGGACCCAATTCCACTACCACGCTTGTATCTCACACCTTGATAGACTGTGAAGGCTTTCTCTCTATTATACCTCTAGGCATCGAAAGTGCAGCTTCACGTTAAGCTCCCATCCGAATGTGAAACTTTTTCCCTCAATCATTCTTATATATATTGAGATATTGGTTAATCGATAGTAGCAACATTTACATTTAATGGGGTTTGTTATATGTAATGCTCAAGCCCCTCCCTCTATGGTTGGGAATGTGAGCAATGAGCAGCAGGTGTGCCTGTATCTCCAACAAACTGGTGCTACGCTATATTGCTGTAAATATAGCACATGTCTGGATGTGTATAGCCATCACTCAATTTCTCCAATTTCAAATGATACATTAGGCTTGAGAAGTCATGTTTTGCCCTGCCATTATGTCTTCTGCCGTGTTAAGACCTGATTGTAGCGCTTTCTCCAGAGGTATCTGGCACCCATCTTCATACGTAGTATGGTTAAAAAATGGACCCAATTCCACTACCACGCTGGTATCTCACACCTTGATAGACTGGAAAGGCTTTCTGTCATTATAACTATAGGCATCGAAAGTGCAGCTTCACTGTTAAGCTCCCATCACCGAAAGGAAACTTTTTCCTCAATCGTTCTTATATATATTGAGATATTGGTTAATCGATTAGTAGCAACATTCACATTAATGGGGTTTGTTATATGTAATGCTCAAGCCCCTCCCTCTATGGTTGGAATGTGAGCAATGAGCACAGTGTGTGCTGGGTAATCTCCAACAAACTGGTGCTACGCTATATGCTGTAAAATATAGCACATGTCCGGAAGGTGTATAGCCATCACTCAATTTCTCCAATT
Source organism: Bathynomus jamesi (assembly GCA_023014485.1). NCBI lineage: Eukaryota > Metazoa > Arthropoda > Malacostraca > Isopoda > Cirolanidae > Bathynomus > Bathynomus jamesi. The sequence goes on from JAJOZX010003851.1 coordinate 1,202, forward strand.
TCAACAGATACTTAGGCTAGAAAGTCATGTTTGCTCCTGCCATTATGTCTTCTGTTGTTAAGACCTGATTGCAGCGCTTTCCTCCAGAGGTATCTGGACCCATCTTCATACGTAGTATGGTAAAAATGGACCCAATTCCACTACCACGCTGGTATCTTACACCTTGATAGAGTGTGAAAGGCCTTCTGTCTATTATAACTCTAGGCATCGAAAGTGCAGCTTCACTGTTAAGCTCCCATCACCGATGAAACTTTTTCCTCAATCATTCTTATATATTGAGATATTGGTTAATCGATTAGTAGCAACATTCACAAAATGGGGGTTTGTTATATGTAATGCTCAAGCCCTCCCTCTATGGTTGGAATGTGAGCAATGAGCAGCAGGTGTGCCTGGGTATCTCCAACAACTGGTGCTACGCTATATTGCTGTAAATATAGCACATCTGGAGGTGTATAGCCATCACTCAATTTCTCCAATTTCAACTGATACATTAGGCTAGAGAAGTCATGTTTTGCCCCTGCCATTATGTCTTCTGCCGTGTTAAGACCTGATTGTAGCGCTTTCCTCCAGAGGTATCTGGCACCCATCTTCATACGTAGTATGGTTAAAAAATGGACCCAATTCCACTACCACGCTGGTATCTCACACCTTGATAGACTGTGAAAGGCTTTTCTATTATAAACTCTAGGCATCGAAAGTGCAGCTTCACTGTTAAGCTCCCATCACCGAAGGAAACTTTTCCCTCAATCGTTCTTATATATATTGAGATATTGGTTAATCGATTATTAGCAACATTACATAATGGGGTTTGTTATATGTAATGCTCAAGCCCCTCCCTCTATGGTTGGAATGTGAGCAATGAGCAGCAGGTGTGCCTGGGTATATCCAACAAAACTGGTGCTACGCTATATTGCTGTAAATATAGCACATGTCTGGAGGTGTATAGCCATCACTCAATTTTCCAATTTCAACTGATACATTAGGCTAGAGAAGTCATGTTTTGCCCTGCCATTATGTCTTCTGCCGTGTTAAGACCTGATTGTAGCGCTTTCCTCCAGAGGTATCTGGCACCATCTTCATTACGTGTAATGGTTAAAAAATGGACCCAATTCCACTACCACGCTGGTATCTCACACCTTGATAGACTGTGAAAGGCTTTCTCTCTATTATACCTCTAGGCATCGAAAGTGCAGCTTCACTGTTAAGCTCCCATCACCGAAGTGAAACTTTTTCCCTCAATCATTCTTATATATATTGAGATATTGGTTAATCGATTAGTAGCAACATTCACATAATGGGGTTTGTTATATGTAATGCTCAAGCCCCTCCCTCTATGGTTGGGAATGTGAGCAATGAGCAGCAGGTGTGCCTGGGTATCTCCAACAAACTGGTGCTACGCTATATCGCTGTAAATATAACACATGTCTGGAGGTGTATAGCCATCACTCAATTTTTCTCCAATTTCAACTGATACATTAGGCTAGACAAGTCATGTTTTGCCCCTGCCATTATGTCTTCTGCGTGTTAAGACCTGATTGTAGCGCTTTCCTCCAGAGGTATCTGGCACCCATCTTCATACGTAGTATGGTTAAAGAATGGACCCAATTCCACTACCACGCTGGTATCTTACACCTTGATAGAGCGTGAAAGGCTTTCTGTCTATTATAACTCTAGGCATCGAAAGTGCAGCTTCACTGTTAAGCTCCCATCACCGATGAAACTTTTTCACTCAATCATTCTTATATATATTGAGATATTGGTTAATCGATTAGTAGCAACATCCACATAATGGGGTTTGTTATATGTAATGCTCAAGCCCCTCCCTCTATGGTTGGGAATGTGAGCAATGAGCAGCAGGTGTGCCTGGGTATCTCCAAGAAACTGGTGCTACGCTATATTGCTGTAAATATAGCACATGTCTGGAGGTGTATAGCCATCACTCAATTTCTCCAATTTCAACTGATACATTAGGCTAGAGAAGTCATGTTTTGCCCCTGCCATTATGTCTTCTGCCGTGTTAAGACCTGATTGTAGCGCTTTCCTGCAGAGGTATCTGGCACCCACCTTCATACGTAGTATGGTTAAAAAATGGACCCAATTCCACTACCACGCTGGTATCTCACACCTTGATAGACTGTGAAAGGCTCTCTGTCCATTATATCTCCAGGCATCGAAAGTGCAGCTTCACTGTTAATCTCCAATCACCGAAGGGAAACTTTTTCCCTCAATCGTTCTTATATATATTGAGATATTGGTTAATCGATTAGTAGCAACATTCACATAATGGGGTTTGTTATATGTAATGCTCAAGCCCCTCCCTCTATGGTTGGGAATGGGAGCAATGAGCAGCAGGTGTGCCTGATTATCTTCAACAAGCTGGTGCTACGCTATATTGCTGTAAATATAGCACATGTCTGGATGTGTATAGCCTTCACTCAATTTCTCCAATTTCAAATGATACATTAGGCTAGAAAAGTCATGTTTTGCTCCTGCCATTATGTCTTCTGCCGTGTTAAGACCTGATGGTAGCGTTTTCCTCCAGAGGTATCTGGCACCCATCTTCATACGTAGTATGGTTAAAAAATGGACCCAATTCCACTACCACGGTGGTATCTCACACCTTGATAGACTGTGAAAGGCTTTCTGTCCATTATAACTCTAGCATCGAAAGTGCAGCTTCACTGTTAGCTCCCATCACCGAAAGGAAACTTTTTCCCTCAATCGTTCTAATATATATTGAGATATTGGTTAATCGATTAGTAGCAACATTCACATAATGGGGTTTGTTATATGTAATGCTCAAGCCCTCCCTCTATGGTTGGGAATGTGAGCAATGAGCATCAGGTGTGCCTGGGTATCTCCAACAAACTGGTGCTACGCTATATCGCTGTAAATATAACACATGTCTGGAGGTGTATAGCCATCAATCAATTTCTACAATTTCAACTGATACATTAGGCTAGACAAGTCATATTTTGCCCCTGCCATTATGTCTTCTGCCGTGTTAAGACCTGATTGTAGCGCTTTCCTCCAGAGGTATCTGGTACCCATCTTCTTACGTAGTATGGTTAAAGAATGGACCCAATTCCACTACCACGCTGGTATCTTACACCTTGGTAGAGTGTGAAAGGCTTTCTGTCTATTATAACTCTAGGCATCGAAAGTGCAGCTTCACTGTTAAGCTCCCATCACCGATGAAACTTTTTCCCTCAATCATTCTTATATATATTGAGATATTGGTTAATCGATTAATAGCAACATTCACATAATGGGGTTTGTTATATGTAATGCTCAAGCCCCTCCCTCTATGGTTGGGAATGTGAGCAATGAGCAGCAGGAGTGCATGGGTATCTGCAACAAACTGGTGCTACGCTATATTGCTGTAAATATAGCACATTTCTGGAGGTGTATAGCCATCACTCAATTTCTCCAATTTCAACTGATACATTAGGCTAGAGAAGTCATGTTTTGCCCCTGCCATTATGTCTTCTGCCGTGTTAAGACCTGATTGTAGCGCTATCCTCCAGAGGTATCTGGCACCCACCTTCATACGTAGTATGGTTAAAAAATGGACCCAATTCCACTACCACGCTTGTATCTCACACCTTGATAGACTGTGAAAGGCTTTCTCTCTATTATACTCTAGGCATCGAAAGTGCAGCTTCACTGTTAAGCTCCCATCACCGAAGTGAAACTTTTTCCCTCAATCATTCTTATAATATTGAGATATTGGTTAATCGATTAGTAGCAACATTACATTGGGGTTTGTTATATGTAATGCTCAAGCCCCTCCCTCTATGGTTGGGAATGTGAGCAATGAGCAGCAGGTGTGCCTGATTATCTTCAACAAACTGGTGCTACGCTATATTGCTGTAAATATAGCACATGTCTGTGGTGTATAGCCATCACTCAATTTCTCCAATTTCAGCTGATACATTAGGATAGAGAAGTCATGTTTTGCCCCTGCCATTATGTCTTCTGCCGTGTTAAGACCTGATTGTAGCGCTTTCCTCCAGAGGTATCTGGCACCCATCTTCATACGTAGTATGGTTAAAAAATGGACCCAATTCCACTACCACGCTGGTATCTCACACCTTGATAGACTGTGAAGGCTTTCTGTCCATTATAACTCTAGGCATCGAAAGTGCAGCTTCACTGTTAGCTCCATCACCGAAGGGAAACTTTTTCTCTCAATCGTTCTATATATATTGAGATATTGGTTAATCGATTAGTAGCAACATTCACATAATGGGTTTGTTATATGTAATGCTCAAGCCCCTCCCTCTATGGTTGGGAATGTGAGCAATGAGCAGCAGGTGTGCCTGGGTATCTCCAACAAACTGGTGCTACGCTATATCGCTGTAAATATAACACATGTCTGGAGGTGTATAGCCATCACTCAATTTCTCCAATTTCAACAGATACATTAGGCTAGACAAGTCATGTTTTGCCCCTGCCATTATGTCTTCTGCTGTGTTAAGACCTGATTGTAGCGCTTTCCTCCAGAGGTATCTGGCACCCATCTTCATACGTAGTATGGTTAAAAAATGGACCGAATTCCACTACCACGCTCGTATCTCACACCTTGATAGACTGTGAAAGGCTTTCTGTCTATTATAACTCTAGGCATCGAAAGTGCAGCTTCACTGTTAAGCTCCCATCACCGATGAAACTTTTTCCTCAATCATTCTTATATATATTGAGATATTGGTTAATCGATTAGTAGCAACATTCACATAATGGGGTTTGTTATATGTAATGCTCAAGCCCCTCCCTCTATGGTTGGGAATGTGAGCAATGAGCAGCAGGTGTGCCTGGGTATCTCCAAGAAACTGGTGCTACGTTATATTGCTGTAAATATAGCACATGTCTAGAGGTGTATAGCCATCACTCAATTTCTCCAATTTCAACTGATACATTAGGCTAGAGAAGTCATGTTTTGCCCCTGCCATTATGGCTTCTGCCGTGTTAAGACCTGATTGTAGCGCTTTCCTGCAGAGGTATCTGGCACCCACCTTCATACGTAGTATGGTTAAAAAATGGACCCAATTCCACTACCACGCTGGTACTCACACCTTGATAGACTGTGAAAGGCTCTCTGTCCATTATAACTCCAGGCATCGAAAGTGCAGCTTCACTGTTAATCTCCCATCACCGAAGGGAAACTTTTTCCCTCAATCGTTCTTATATATATTGAGATATTGGTTAATCGATTAGTAGCAACATTCACATAATGGGGTTTGTTATATGTAATGCTCAAGCCCCTCCCTCTATGGTTGGGAATGGGAGCAATGAGCAGCAGGTGTGCCTGATTATCTTCAACAAACTGGTGCTACGCTATATTGCTGTAAATATAGCACATGTCTGGAGGTGTATAACCATCACTCAATTTCTCCAATTTGAACTGATACATTAGGCTAGACAAGTCATGTTTTGCCCTGCCATTATGTCTTCTTCCGTGTTAAGACCTGATTCTAGCGCTTTCCTCCAGAGGTATCTGGCACCCATCTTCATACGTTGTATGGTTAAAAAATGGACCCAATTCCACTACCACGCTGGTATCTCACACCTTGATAGAACGTGAAAGGCTTTCTCTCTATTATAACTCTAGGCATCGAAAGTGCAGCTTCACTGTTAAGCTCCCATCACCGATGAAACTTTTTCCCTCAATCATTCTTATATATATTGAGATATTGGTTAATCGATTAGTAGCAACATTCACATAATGGGGTTTGTTATATGTAATGCTCAAGCCCCTTCCTCTATGGTTGGGAATGTGAGCAATGAGCAGCAGGTGTGCCTGGGTATCTCCAACAAACTGGTGCTACGCAATATTGCTGTAAATATAGCACATGTCTGGAGGTGTATAGCCATCACTCAATTTCTCCAATTTCAAATGATACATGAGGCTAGAGAAGTCATGTTTTGCCCCTCCCATTATGGCTTCTGCCGTGTTAAGACCTGATTGTAGCGCTTTCCTCCAGAGGTATCTGGCACCCACCTTCATACGTAGTATGGTTAAAAAATGGACCCAATTCCACTACCACGCTGGTGTCTACACCTTGATAGAGTGTGAAAGGCTTTCTGTCTATTATAACTCTAGGCATCGAAAGTGCAGCTTCACTGTTAAGCTCCCATCACCGAAGGAAACTTTTTCCCTCAATCGTTTTTATATATATTGAGATATTGGTTAATCGATTAGTAGCAACATTCACATAATGGGGTTTGTTATATGTAATGCTCAAGCCCTCCCTCTATGGTTGGGAATGTGAGCAATGAGCAGCAGGTGTGCCTGGGTATCTCAACAAACTGGTGCTACGCTATATGCTGTAAATATAGCACATGTCTGGAGGTGTATAGCCATCACTCAATTTCTCCAATTTCAACTGATACATTAGGCTAGAAAGTCATGTTTTGCCCCTGCCATTATGTCTTCTGCCGTGTTAAGACCTGATGTAGCGCTTTCCTCCAGAGGTATCTGGCACCCATCTTCATACGTAGTATGGTTAAAAAATGGACCCAATTCCACTACCACGCTGGTATCTACACCTTGTAGAGACTGTGAAAGGCTTTCTGTCATTATAACTCTAGGCATCGAAAGTGCAGCTTCACTGTTAAGCTCCCATCACCGAAGGGAAACTTTTTCCCTCAATTCTTATATATATTGAGATATTGGTTAATCGATTAGTAGCAACATTCACATAATGGGGTTTGTTATATGTAATGCTCAAGCCCCTCCCTCTATGGTTGGGAATGTGAGCAATGAGCAGCAGGTGTGCCTGGGTATCTCCAACAAACTGGTGCTACGCTATATTGCTGTAAATATAGCACATGTCTGGAGGTGTATAGCCATCACTCAATTTCTCCAATTTCAACTGATACATTAGGCTAGAAGTCATGTTTTGCCCCTGCCATTATGTCTTCTGCCGTGTTAAGACCTGATTGTAGCGCTTTCCTCCAGAGGTATCTGGCACCCATCTTCATACGTAGTATGGTTAAAAAATGGACCCAATTCCACTACCACGCTGGTATCTCACACCTTGATAGAGTGTGAAAGGCTTTCTGTCCATTATAACTCTAGGCATCGAAAGTGCAGCTTCACTGTTAAGCTCCCATCACCGAAGGGAAACTTTTTCCCTCAATCGTTCTTATATATATTGAGATATTGGTTAATCGATTAGTAGCAACATTCACATAATGGGGTTTGTTATATGTAATGCTCAAGCCCCTCCCTCTATGGTTGGGAATGTGAGCAATGAGCAGCAGGTGTGCCTGGGTATCTCCAACAAACTGGTGCTACGCTATATTGCTGTAAATATAGCACATGTCTGGAGGTGTATAGCCATCACTCAATTTCTCCAATTTCAACTGATACATTAGGCTAGAGAAGTCATGTTTTGCCCTGCCATTATCTTCTGCCGTGTTAAGACCTGATTGTAGCGCTTTCCTCCAGAGGTATCTGGCACCCATCTTCATACGTAGTATGGTTAAAAAATGGACCCAATTCCACTACCACGCTGGTATCTCACACCTTGATAGACTGTGAAAGGCTTTCTCCATTATAACTCTAGGCATCGAAAGTGCAGCTTCACTGTTAAGCTCCCATCACCGAAGGGAAACTTTTTCCCTCAATCGTTCTTATATATATTGAGATATTGGTTAATCGATTAGTAGCAACATTCACATAATGGGGTTTGTTATATGTAATGCTCAAGCCCCTCCCTCTATGGTTGGGAATGTGAGCAATGAGCAGCAGGTGTGCCTGGGTATCTCCAACAAACTGGTGCTACGCTATATTGCTGTAAATATAGCACATGTTTGGAGGTGTATAGCCATCACACAATTTCTCCAATTTCAACTGATACATTAGGCTAGAGAAGTCATGTTTTGCCCCTGCCATTATGTCTTCTGCCGTGTTAAGACCTGATTGTAGCGCTTTCCTCCAGAGGTATCTGGCACCCATCTTCATACGTAGTATGGTTAAAAAATGGACCCAATTCCACTACCACGCTGGTATCTCACACCTTGATAGACTGTGAAAGGCTTTCTGTCCATTATAACTCTAGGCATCGAAAGTGCAGCTTCACTGTTAAGCTCCCATCACCGAAGGGAAACTTTTTCCCTCAATCGTTCTTATATATATTGAGATATTGGTTAATCGATTAGTAGCAACATTCACATAATGGGGTTTGTTATATGTAATGCTCAAGCCCCTCCCTCTATGGTTGGGAATGTGAGCAATGAGCAGCAGGTGTGCCTGGTATCTCAACAAACTGGTGCTACGCTATATGCTGTAAATATAGCACATGTCTGGAGGTGTATAGCCATCACTCAATTTCTCCAATTTCAACTGATACATTAGGCTAGAAGTCATGTTTTGCCCCTGCCATTATGTCTTCTGCCGTGTTAAGACCTGATTGTAGCGCTTTCCTCCAGAGGTATCTGGCACCCATCTTCATACGTAGTATGGTTAAAAATGGACCCAATTCCACTACCACGCTGGTATCTTCACACCTTGATAGAGTGAAAGGCTTTCTGTCATTATAACTCTAGGCATCGAAAGTGCAGCTTCACTGTTAAGCTCCCATCACCGAAGGGAAACTTTTTCCTCAATCTTCTTATATATATTGAGATATTGGTTAATCGATTAGTAGCAACATTCACATAATGGGGTTTGTTATATGTAATGCTCAAGCCCCTCCCTCTATGGTTGGGAATGTGAGCAATGAGCAGCAGGTGTGCCTGGGTTATCTCCAACAAACTGGTGCTACGCTATATTGCTGTAAATATAGCACATTCTGGAGGTGTATAGCCATCACTCAATTTCTCCAATTTCAACTGATACATTAGGCTAGAGAAGTCATGTTTTGCCCTGCCATTATGTCTTCTGCCGTGTTAAGACCTGATTGTAGCGCTTTCCCCAGAGGTATCTGGCACCCATCTTCATACGTAGTATGGTTAAAAAATGGACCCAATTCCACTACCACGCTGGTATCTCACACCTTGATAGACTGTGAAAGGCTTTCTGTCATTATACTAGGCATCGAAAGTGCAGCTTCACTGTTAAGCTCCCATACCGAAGGGAAACTTTTTCCCTCAATCATTCTTATATATATTGAGATATGGTTAATCGATTAGTAGCAACATTCACATAATGGGGTTTGTTATATGTAATGCTCAAGCCCCTCCCTCTATGGTTGGGAATGTGAGCAATGAGCAGCAGGTGTGCCTGGTATCCAAAAACTGGTGCTACGCTATATTGCTGTAAATATAGCACATGTCTGGAGGTGTATAGCCATCACTCAATTTCTCCAATTTCAACTGATACATTAGGCTAGAGAAGTCATGTTTTGCCCCTGCCATTATGTCTTCTGCCGTGTTAAGACCTGATGGTAGCGCTTTCCTCCAGAGGTATCTGGCACCCATCTTCATACGTAGTATGGTTAAAAAATGGACCCAATTCCACTACCACGCTGGTATCTCACACCTTGATAGACTGTGAAAGGCTTTCTGTCCATTATAACTCTAGGCATCGAAAGTGCAGCTTCACTGTTAGCTCCCATCACCGAAGGGAAACTTTTTCCCTCAATCGTTCTAATATATATTGAGATATTGGTTAATCGATTAGTAGCAACATTCACATAATGGGGTTTGTTATATGTAATGCTCAAGCCCCTCCTCTATGGTTGGGAATGTGAGCAATGAGCAGCAGGTGTGCTGGGTATCTCCAACAAACTGGTGCTACGCTATTGCTGTAAATATACACATTCTGGAGGTGTATAGCCATCACTCAATTTCTCCAATTTCAACTGATACATTAGGCTAGACAAGTCATGTTTTGCCCCTGCCATTATGTCTTCTGCCGTGTTAAGACCTGATTGTAGCGCTTTCCTCCAGAGGTATCTGGCACCCATCTTCATACGTAGTATGGTTAAAGAATGGACCCAATTCCACTACCACGCTGGTATCACACCTTGATAGACGTGAAAGGCTTTCTCTCTATTATAACTCTAGGCATCGAAAGTGCAGCTTCACTGTTAAGCTCCCATCACCGATGAAACTTTTTCCCTCAATCATTCTTATATATATTGAGATATTGGTTAATCGATTAGTAGCAACATTCACATAATGGGGTTTGTTATATGTAATGCTCAAGCCCCTCCCTCTATGGTTGGGAATGTGAGCAATGAGCAGCAGGTGTGCCTGGGTATCTCCAACAAACTGGTGCTACGCTATATTGCTGTAAATATAGCACATGTCTGGAGGTGTATAGCCATCACTCAATTTCTCCAATTTCAACTGATACATTAGGCTAGAAAAGTCATGTTTTGCCCCTGCCATTATGGCTTCTGCCGTGTTAAGACCTGATTGTAGCGCTTTCCTCCAGAGGTATCTGGCACCCATCTTCATACGTAGTATGGTTAAAAAATGGACCCAATTCCACTACCACGCTGGTATCTCACACCTTGATAGACTGTGAAAGGCTTTCTGTCTATTATACTCTAGCATCGAAAGTGCAGCTTCACTGTTAAGCTCCCATCACCGAAGGAAACTTTTTCCCTCAATCGTTCTTATATATATGAGATATTGGTTAATCGATTAGTAGCAACATTCACATAATGGGGTTTGTTATATGTAATGCTCAAGCCCCTCCCTCTATGGTTGGGAATGTGAGCAATGAGCAGCAGGTGGCCTGGGTATCTCCAAAAACTGGTGCTACGCTATATTGTAAATATAGCACATGTCTGGAGGTGTATAGCCATCACTCAATTTCTCCAATTTCAACTGATACATTAGGCTAGAGAAGTCATGTTTTGCCCCTGCCATTATGGCTTCTGCCGTGTTAAGACCTGATTGTAGCGCTTTCCTCCAGAGGTATCTGGCACCCACCTTCATACGTAGTATGGTTAAAAAATGGACCCAATTCCACTACCACGCTGGTATCTCACACCTTGATAGACTGTGAAAGGCTTTCTGTCTATTAATCTCTAGGCATCGAAAGTGCAGCTTCACTGTTAAGCTCCCATCACCGAATGAAACTTTTTCCCTCAATCATTCTTATATATATTGAGATATTGGTTAATCGATTAGTAGCAACATTCACATAATGGGGTTTGTTATATGTAATGCTCAAGCCCCTCCCTCTATGGTTGGGAATGTGAGCAATGAGCAGCAGGTGTGCCTGATTATCTCAACAACTGGTGCTACGCTATATTGCTGTAAATATAGCACATGTCTGGAGGTGTATAGCCATCACTCAATTTCTCCAATTTCAACTGATACATTAGGCTAGAGAAGTCATGTTTTGCCCTGCCATTATGTCTTCTGCCGTGTTAAGACCTGATTGTAGCGCTTTCCTCCAGAGGTATCTGGCACCCATCTTCATACGTAGTATGGTTAAAAAATGGACCCAATTCCACTACCACGCGTATCTCACACCTTGATAGACTGTGAAAGGCTTTCTGTCCATTATAACTCTAGCATCGAAAGTGCAGCTTCACTGTTAAGCTCCCATCACCGAAGGAAACTTTTCCCTCAATCGTTCTTATATATATTGAGATATTGGTTAATCGATTAGTAGCAACATTCACATAATGGGGTTTGTTATATGTAATGCTCAAGCCCTCCCTCTATGGTTGGGAATGTGAGCAATGAGCAGCAGGTGTGCCTGTATCTCCAACAAACTGGTGCTACGTTATATGCTGTAAATATAGCACATGTCTAGGTGTATAGCCATCACTCAATTTCTCCAATTTCAACTGATACATTAGGCTTGAGAAGTCATGTTTTGCCCCTGCCATTATGTCTTCTGCCGTGTTAAGACATGATTGTAGCGCTTTCCTCCAGAGGTATCTGGCACCCATCTTCATACGTAGTATGGTTAAAAAATGGACCCAATTCCACTACCACGCTGGTATCTCACACCTTGATAGACTGTGAAGGCTTTCTGTCCATTATAACTCTAGGCATCGAAAGTGCAGCTTCACTGTTAGCTCCCATCACCGAAGGGAAACTTTTTCTCTCAATCGTTCTAATATATATTGAGATATTGGTTAATCGATTAGTAGCAACATTCACATTGGGGTTTGTTATGTAATGCTCAAGCCCCTCCCTCTATGTGTTGGAATGGAGCAATGAGCAGCAGGTGTGCCTGTATCTTCAACAAACTGGTGCTACGCTATATTGCTGAAATATAGCACATCTCTGGAGGTGTATAGCCATCACTCAATTTCTCCAATTTCAACTGATACATTAGGCTAGAGAAGTCATGTTTTGCTCCATTATGTCTTCTTGTGTAAGACCTGATTGTAGCGCTTTCCTGCAGAGGTATCTGGCACCCATCTTCATACGTAGTATGGTTAAAAAATGGACCCAATTCCACTACCACGCTGGTATCTCACACCTTGTAGACTGTGAAAGCTTTCTGTCCATTATAACTCTAGCATCGAAAGTGCAGCTTCACTGTTAGCTCCCATCACCGAAGGGAAACTTTTTCCCTCAATTGTTCTTATATATATTGAGATATTGGTTAATCGATTAGTAGCAACATTCACATAATGGGGTTTGTTATATGTAATGCTCAAGCCCCTCCCTCTATGGTTGGGAATGTGAGCAATGAGCAGCAGGTGTGCCTGGGTATCTCCAAGAAACTGGTGCTACGTTATATTGCTGTAAATATAGCACATGTCTAGAGGTGTATAGCCATCACTCAATTTCTCCAATTTCAACTGATACATTAGGCTAGAGAAGTCATGTTTTGCCCCTGCCATTATGGCTTCTGCCGTGTTAAGACCTGATTGTAGCGCTTTCCTCCAGAGGTATCTGGCACCCATCTTCATACGTAGTATGGTTAAAAAATGGACCCAATTCCACTACCACGCTGGTATCTCACACCTTGATAGAGACTGTGAAAGGCTTTCTGTCCATTATAACTCTAGGCATCGAAAGTGCAGCTTCACTGTTAGCTCCCATCACCGAAGGGAAACTTTTTCCCTCAATCGTTCTTATATATATTGAGATATTGGTTAATCGATTAGTAGCAACATTCATAATGGGGTTTGTTATATGTAATGCTCAAACCCCTCCCTCTTGTTGGGAATGTGAGCAATGAGCAGCAGGTGTGCCTGGGTATCTCAACAAACTGGTGCTACGCTATATTGCTGGAAATATAGCACATGTTTGGAGGTGTATAGCCATCACTTAATTTCTCCAATTTGAACTGATACATTAGGCTAGAGAAGTCATGTTTTGCCTCTTCCATTATGTCTTCTGTTGTGTTGAGACCTGATTGTAGCGCTTTCCTCCAGAGGTATCTGGCCATCTTCATACGTAGTATGGTTAAAAAATGGACCCAATTCCACTACCACGCTGGTATCTCACACCTTGATAGACTGTGAAAGGCTTTCTGTCCATTATAACTTAGGCATCGAAAGTGCAGCTTCACTGTTAAGCTCCCATCACCGAAGGGAAACTTTTTCCCTCAATCGTTCTTAATATATTGAGTTATTGGTTAATCGAGTAGTAGCAACATTCACATAATGGGGTTTGTTATATGTAATGCTCAAGCCCCTCCCTCTATGGTTGGGAATGTGAGCAATGAGCAGCAGGTGTGCCTGGGTATCTCCAACAAACTGGTGCTACGCTATATTGCTGTAAATATAGCACATGTCTGGAGGTGTATAGCCATCACTCAATTTCTCCAATTTCAACTGATACATTAGGCTAGACAAGTCATGTTTTGCCCCTGCCATTATGTCTTCTGCCGTGTTAAGACCTGATTGTAGCGCTTTCCTCCAGAGGTATCTGGCACCCATCTTCATACGTAGTATGGTTAAAAAATGGACCCAATTCCACTACCACGCTGGTATCTCACACCTTGATAGAGCGTGAAATGCTTTCTGTCTATTATAACTCTAGGCATCGAAAGTGCAGCTTCACTGTTAAGCTCCCATGACCGAAGGGAAATTTTTTCCCTCAATCGTTCTTATATATATTGCGATATTGGTTAATCGATTAGTAGCAACATTCACATAATGGGGTTTGTTATATGTAATGCTCAAGCCCCTCCCTCTATGGTTGGGAATGGGAGCAATGAGCAGCAGGTGTGCCTGATTATCTTCAACAAACTGGTGCTACGCTATATTGCTGTAAATATAGCACATGTCTGGAGGTGTATAGCCATCACTCAATTTCTCCAATTTCAGCTTATACATTAGGCTAGAGAAGTCATGTTTTGCCCCTGCCATTATGTTTTCTGTCGTGTTAAGACCTGATTGTAGCGCTTTCCTCCAGATGTATCTGGCACCCATCTTCATACGTAGTATGGTTAAAAAATGGACCCAATTCCACTACCACGCTGGTATCTCACACCTTGATAGAGCGTGAAAGGCTTTCTCTCTATTATAACTCTAGGTATCGAAAGTGCAGCTTCACTGTTGAGCTAGCCCTGTTCAAAAATCAACTTTTTCTTATTTTCATAGGTTTCTGTACTTTTTCCCATGCTTTTTGACCGGAAAAGGCCGAAAATCACAACCATTTTGACGTAGGTTGTTGGGAAGCATTGCCGCATGGAGCTTTAATTTTCTGCCTTGAAATCGGCCAAAAGCACCAGTTCCTGGGTCCCTTGAATCATGTTTTGCACTATAACATTTTATCTAAACAAGATAGAGCAACAAAATAGGCCCACAAGGAATACTAGCTCTGACAAATATCAGCACATATTCATACCAACACTGTATTTTTCCTGACATATGGAAACAAGGTAAAATTATTACACTAATCAAACCAAACAAAAATCCAACAGAACCAGCTTCCTATAGACCCATTACTTTACTATGCACACCTTCCAAAGTAACAGAAAGACTAATCTTACAAATCACCAACCCACACATACCACTATCGCCTACTCAACATGGATTCAGACCTCACCACTCAACCACGACATTACTCACTAACCTGACGCAGCACATCATGGATGGCATCAACTCTAGAAGACCAGCTCAACGTACACTATTAGCATCAATAGACATTAGTAAAGCATTTGATGCTATCCCACGCTTCCCTCTCATAAACAAAATACTCAACACAAACATGCACAATAACACCAAAAGGTGGCTGAGCAACTGTCTCTCAGGAAGATACTCACATGTCACATTTAATGGCAAGTCATCCAAAAACAAGCTTTTTCCGAACGGGGTCCCTCAAGGCTCTGTTCTCTCACCAACACTCTTCAACTTATACATGCATGACATTCCAACACCCATAGATAACAAGCTTACCCAATCATCATATGCAGATGATATCACTCTAACATCCACCCACAACAACATCGACACCGCTACAAATAACCTACAAACATACATAAACAGTATACAAGACTGGCTCACACAAAATAGACTCAAAGTAGCGCCCACAAAATCAACCATCACCTTGCTTACAAGCAACACAAAAGAACACCAGGTAATTCCACAACTTACACTAAACAACATCAACATTCCACACACTCACAGAACCAAAATACTAGGTGTCACATACAACACATCATTATCTTTTGCAAACCACATTCAGGACATTAAAAACAAATGTACGTCAAGACTTAACACGCTTAGGGTACTAACAGGCACAAACTTTGGACACCAGCAGGAAACAACATCACTCATCTACAAACAATATATTCGCTCAGTTATGGACTATGCTAGCCTATCCTGGGCACCCATTATCTCAAACACACACATAAACACCTTACAAACAATACAAAACAACGCACTTCGTATCATTACAGGATGCACTCAAACAACACCAATAGAACACCTGCACACAGAAACAAAAATACTAAAAGTTAGGGAACATTTAGACATGAGGGGAACACAATTCATGGCAGCAGCGACAACTAACCCACAACACCCTTGCCACTACATGTACAATCATGCACCAACACCTCGCACCATTAAGGTAACACCAGAGAGACATTATAACGAAATACTCCATTCCATACCACGCCCCACAGACATCACACAGTACAGAAAACACATACACACACCTAACCCACAAAGCACTGACACGACTCGGTCCGAATGCGGTCCTAGGTGCGAAGCCGCCGCCCATTAACAGGTCAGAGATCAGCCTGAGCAGAACGGATCGAGTTAACTTAGCACGATTCCGATGTGGACATCACCCCAACTTATGGACATATAAACACAGACTAGACAACTCCATAGACGACACCTGCCACCTGTGCCAAGACACACCACAAACAATTGAACACATTATGACGGACTGTACCGCTCTAGCACAACAACGAACACAACACAACATCACGAGTGCGCTGAACCTCTGGTCCACTCCGGAGAGGGCGATCGGTTACCTGCGTGCCGCCGGCTTGCTCGATCAGGGTGGGCTGATCGGCTAAACAACAAACAACAACAAAATAGGCACCAAATTAGTGTTTTTAATCCTCTTTCTAACTTATACAATTATGATAGTCTTGGAACAAGAAATGGCACATTGGTACATACAAAGATTTCAGAAATATCACAAAATTCGTTTTCTCACACTCAAGGCAGACAAGGCGCCTTATTCATGACACAAATTTGAGATTAACATTTTGTCACAAGTCTAATCGATCAAGAAGTGAAAGCATTACATGATGATTAATTTCATAATGACATTTACACAGTCAGTTGTTGAGAGTTTGTTTCTTGAAGCTGTCAAAGCGGCGTCTGTTGAACTCCACAGCTTGAAGGAGATAGTCCCTTTGCTTGGCATCTTTTGTTATGACATTTGCAAAGTCGTTCATCATCTTGACACCACGTTCAGCAATGTCATTCACCGCTTTCAGATTCTTAACATAGTCCAACGCTTTTCTGTAGTCCTCATTCTGTGGCCAAGACGTGACAGGTTCCAGAAGCCACTCGGATCCAATGTTCAGTGTGTCCAGCAGGAAATGTGATTCTGGGCCAATGAGATCAACCAGGGTGGTCTTAGCTGTGACTCTCTGGAATAGAGGCTTTCCTGTTCTGAAGCTGTCTGGCTTCTCAGTGGCATGTAACTGGGCAGCAATGTCGTGCTTCAATGTGTCACTCAATCTACTGCTGAACAGGGCAAATGGCACGACTTCCTGCGTCAGGTACCATTTGTGGTTTTCCATCTTATTAAGTACTGCATCAGCAAGCTCTGGGTCAGTTTCTTGTACAACATGTCCTGGATTAGACTTAGATCATTCACGGGAGCATCTGCAGCAAACATTGACATCATCCATACAGGAGTGTAGAACAGCGCAAGGAAGGTGTTGAGTCTTTCCAGCTTTGATACAGTGTCTTCGTCGTACTCAAGTTGATCTGCAAACATCAGCATTTTCATGGAGTACAGGTTTCTGGCCATCCATCTGGCCTGATGAATGGCGCCTGGTCGACTCCAGTGAATACCTCGAGGAGGCGTTCCTCCAAGAACAATGACTGTCAGTTCAGCCATTTCCCTGTAGTCGGCTCTTGGAAGCCTTTCTGCTGTTAGAATGTCTTGGAGTATTTCTTCACTGTTCTTCTCTTTTCCTTCAGCCATTTGCTGTTGATAGCCAGCATCTTTGGGTTTTCCTTGGACAAGTCCGTCCAAACATCCTTCAGATGCTCAAACCAGGGATTATCTGGCCCCTTCACCTTTCCAAACAGCTTCTCCCAAACTGCTCCTACTAGGATTTCCAGGATGTGATGTCGACAGGCCAGATAAAACACCTTTTTGTTCAGCATTTTCTCTAGCAGTTTGGCAGCTCCTCTGTGAACTCCACTGTTGCTGGATGTAGTGTCAAAAACAAGGGCAGTAACATTATCCGTAAGTTGCCATGTCTCCAGTAAATCCATTGAAGCCTCAGCCTGAGCTGTGCCAGAAGAATTGTCGATGACAGGTACTCCCAATAACTTTCCTTCAGTGTATGAAGGTGGACCAGACACTAGCACAGCTAAAGTCTCTGAGGTACTTCCAGGTTCACTGCCCAAGACATCTTTGAGCAACTTTCCATCCCAGTGTAAGGCAGCGTACTGTGGGGGGTTTTCACAAAACTTGGACATGTGACTCTGGCTGATATTATACCTGGACAGCATTCTGTTGCGACGTGTTATTGAGGTTGAGATGACGAAGTTATCCAGATCAGCCCCTCCAGCTTTCAAGGTGGCAGAAACCATGGCAGTAACTTGATTGTCTGATAAACCAAGACGATCAGCTGTATTGCAGATGACATCACATTCCATGACCTTCCTTGGAAACGTCAAAGTCACACTAGTCACAGTGTCTTGATGGTGAGAACATCCAGGACGAGGCTGATGGTAATCCATGTCCTCTGTGTTAGCGTCGTTGTCAGTTGAGTCACCCCAGGTAATGTCATCCACATGAACAACTGCCTCTTGTTCTGCTGCAGCTGTAAAATAGTACAACATGTTAAGACAGTAATTGTTAAGTACATGCTAAATATCGCAATGGAGTAAAACTTAAAACTTTTTGTAACGTTCAAAGTAATTAGTTTTACCTTGTTCTTGTCTATGCTGCAGTCTTTCATTCTTCGCTGCTTGCTGCAGGGATCTTGTCTCAAAAATCTTGTCATGACCAGACATATGACCTTTCCTCTCAGTCTTTTGGTCTTCGTAGAACCTGATATCCTCATCTTTCTTCTCTCTGGATAACAGTCTGTTGTTCTGTATTTCCTGGATTGCATCTGGAGCTCCTATATCGAACAGGCTGTCTAATTCCAGCACAAATGCTCCTCTTTTTCCTCCAGGGTTACTTGCTCTTCCTTTGCTTTTCACCAGAGCACGATGTTTCTCATGTAGTTTCATGAAGAGCTTCATTGCGTTGTACTTGGTCATTGTCTTCATCCTAGCCATCTGCCAGAATTGGATGATAGATTCAACTGTTTCATATGCAAGGTCTTGAACCATAGGCCTCCCTGCATTTTCCGGTAAATTCTGAAGATTAAGGAAATACTGGAACGCCTGTCTGTTGGTGGGAAGCTGGGAACCACTGATAAAAGCTGAAGGGTATCCAACCAGGAAAGTTTCAGTGAGAGATCTGGTAGATGGCCCAGTTGACACCTGCCTGTGGACAGTACGTGGAGGTTCTGAGATATCAACTGTGCGCCCTCGGAGCTCCCTCAGCTCCTTGCTTAATGCCATTGTGAAGTTGTAACTTGTAGATGGTTTTCTAGATTCTAATTGAGTTTCTGTTGTTTCCTGAAAAATGATAGATAATTATTATTATTATTATTATTAATATTGATTATTATTTATTTATTATTATTATTATTATTATTATTATTATTATTTACTAATTTTATGCTCTTTCATTTGATACCTAATTTGTTGCTCTATCTTGTTTAGATCAAAAGTTAAAGTGCAAAACATAATTCAAGGGACCCGGGATTGGCGCTTTGGCCGATTTCAAGGCAGAAAAATTAAAGCTCCATGCGGCAATCCTTCCCAACATCCTAGGTCAAAATAGTTGTGATTTTCGGCTTTTTCAGGTCAGAAAGCATGGGAAAATGTAAAGGAACCTATGAAAATAAGAAAAAGTTGATTTTTGAACAGGCCTACTTTTAAGCTCCCATCACCGAAGTGAAACTTTTTCCCTCAATCATTCTTATATATATTGAGATATTGGTTAATCGATTAGTAGCAAAATTTACGTAATGGGGTTTGTTATATGTAATGCTCAAGCCCCTCCCTCTATGGTTGGGAATGTGAGCAATGAGCAGCAGGTGTGCCTGGGTATCTCCAACAAACAGGTGCTACGCTATATTGCTGTAAATATAGCACATGTCTGGAGGTGTATAGCCATCACTCAATTTCTCCAATTTCAACTGATACATTAGGCTAGAGAAGTCATGTTTTGCTCCTGCCATTATGTGTTCTTCCGTGTTAAGACCTGATTATAGCGCTTTCCTCCAGAGGTATCTGGCACCCATCTTCATACGTAGTATGGTTAAAAAATGGACCCAATTCCACTACCACGCTGGTATCTCACACCTTGATAGAGCGTGAAAGGCTTTCTGTCTATTATAACTCTAGGCATCGAAAGTGCAGCTTCACTGTTAAGCTCCCATCACCGAAGGGAAATTTTTTCCCTCAATCGTTCTTATATATATTGAGATATTGGTTAATCGATTAGTAGCAACATTCACATTATGGGGTTTGTTATATGTAATGCTCAAGCCCCTCCCTCTATGGTTGGGAATGTGAGCAATGAGCAGCAGGTGTGCCTGGGTATCTCCAACAAACTGGTGCTACGCTATATTGCTGTAGATATAGCACATGTTTGGAGGTGCATAGCCATCACTTAATTTCT
Source organism: Bathynomus jamesi (assembly GCA_023014485.1). Lineage (NCBI taxonomy): Eukaryota > Metazoa > Arthropoda > Malacostraca > Isopoda > Cirolanidae > Bathynomus > Bathynomus jamesi. The sequence continues at coordinate 21,527 of JAJOZX010003851.1, forward strand.
CCAATTTGAACTGATACATTAGGCTAGACAAGTCATGTTTTGCCCCTGCCATTATGTCTTCTGTTGTGTTAAGACCTGATTGTAGCGCTTTCCTCCAGAGGTATCTGGCATCGATCTTCATACGGTATGGTTAAAAAATGGACCCAATTCCACTACCACGCTGGTATCTCACACCTTGATAGACTGTGAAAGGCTTTCTGTCCATTATAACTCTAGGCATCGAAAGTGCAGCTTCACTGTTAAGCTCCCATCACCGAAGGGAAACTTTTTCCCTCAATCGTTCTTATATATATTGAGATATTGGTTAATCGATTAGTAGCAACATTCACATAATGGGGTTTGTTATATGTAATGCTCAAGCCCCTCCCTCTATGGTTGGGAATGTGAGCAATGAGCAGCAGGTGTGCCTGGGTATCTCCAACAAACTGGTGCTACGCTATATTGCTGTAAATATAGCACATGTCTGGAGGTGTATAGCCATCACTCAATTTCTCCAATTTCAGCTGATACATTAGGCTAGAGAAGTCATGTTTTGCCCCTGCCATTATGTCTTCTGCCGTGTTAAGACCTGATTGTAGCGCTTTCCTCCAGAGGTATCTGGCACCCATCTTCATACGTAGTATGGTTAAAAAATGGACCCAATTCCACTACCACGCTGGTATCTCACACCTTGATAGACTGTGAAAGGCTTTCTGTCCATTATAACTCTAGGCATCGAAAGTGCAGCTTCACTGTTAAGCTCCCATCACCGAAGTGAAACTTTTTCCCTCAATCGTTCTTATATAAGTATATTGAGATATTGGTTAATCGATTAGTAGCAACATTCACATAATGGGGTTTGTTATATGTAATGCTCAAGCCCCTCCCTCTATGGTTGGGAATGTGAGCAATGAGCAGCAGGTGTGCCGGATTATCTTCAACAAACTGGTGCTACGCTATATTGCTGTAAATATAGCACATGTCTGGAGGTGTATAGCCATCACTCAATTTCTCCAATTTCAGGTGATACATTAGGCTAGAGAAGTCATGTTTTGCCCCTGCCATTATGTCTTCTGCCGTGTTAAGACCTGATTGTAGCGCTTTGCTCCAGAGGTATCTGGCACCGATCTTCATACGTAGTACGGTTAAAAAATGGACCCAATTCCACTACCACGCTGGTATCTCACACCTTGATAGAGTGTGAAAGGCTTTCTCTATTATAACTCTAGGCATCGAAAGTGCAGCTTCACTTTAAGCTCCCATCACCGAAGTGAAAGTTTTTCCCTCAATCATTCTTATAAAATTGAGATATTGGTTAATCGATTAGTAGCAACATTCACATAATGGGGTTTGTTATATGTAATGCTCAAGCCCCTCCCTCTATGGTTGGGAATGTGAGCAATGAGCAGCAGGTGTGCCTGGGTATCTCCAACAAACTGGTGCTACGCTATATTACTGTAAATATCGCACATGTCTGGAGGTGTATAGCCATCACTCAATTTCTCCAATTTGAACAGATACATTAGGCTAGACAAGTCATGTTTTGCCCCTGCCATTATGTCTTCTGCGGTGTTAAGACCTGATTGTAGCGCTTTCCTCCAGAGGTATCTGGCATCGATCTTCATACGTAGTATGGTTAAAAAATGGACCCAATTCCACTACCACGCTGGTATCTCACACCTTGATAGAGTGTGAAAGGCTTTCTGTCCATTATAACTCTAGGCATCGAAAGTGCAGCTTCACTGTTAAGCTCCCATCACCGAAGGGAAACTTTTTCCCTCAATCGTTCTTATATATATTGAGATATTGGTTAATCGATTAGCAGCAACATTCACATAATGGGGTTTGTTATATGTAATGCTCAAGCCCCTCCCTCTATTGTTGGGAATGTGAGCAATGAGCAGCAGGTGTGCCTGGGTATCTCCAACAAACTGGTGCTACGCTATATTGCTGTAAATATAGCACATGTCTGGAGGTGTATAGCCATCACTCAATTTCTCCAATTTCAACTGATACATTAGGCTAGAGAAGTCATGTTTTGCCCTTGCCATTATGTCTTTTGCCGTGTTAAGACCTGATTGTAGCGCTTTCCTCCAGAGGTATCTGGCACCCATCTTCATACGTAGTATGGTTAAAAAATGGACCCAATTCCACTACCACGCTGGTATCTCACACCTTGATAGAGCGTGAAAGGCTTTCTCTCTATTATAACTCTAGGCTTCGAAAGTGCAGCTTCACTGTTAAGCTCCCATCACCGAACGGAAATTTTTCCCCTCAATCGTTCTTATGTATATTGAGATATTGGTTAATCGATTAGTAGCAACATTCACATAATGGGGTTTGTTATATGAAATGCTCAAGCCCCTCCCTCTATGGTTGGGAATGTGAGCAATGAGCAGCAGGTGTGCCTGGGTATTTCGAACAAACTGGTGCTACGCTATATTGCTGTAGATATAGCACATGTCTGGAGGTGTATAGCATCACTCATTTTCTCCAATTTCAACTGATACATTAGGCTAGAGAAGTCATGTTTTGCCCCAGCCATTATGTCTTCTGCCGTGTTAAGACCTGATTGTAGCGCTTTCGTCCTGAGGTATCTGGCACCCATCTTCATACGTAGTATGGTTAAAAAATGGACCCAATTCCACTACCACGCTGGTATCTCACACCTTGATAGACTGTGAAAGGCTTTCTTTCCATTATAACTCTAGGCATCGAAAGTGCAGCTTCACTGTTAAGCTCCCATAACCGAAGGGAAACTTTTTCCCTCAATCGTTCTTATATATATTGAGATATTGGTTAATCGATTAGTAGCAACATTCACATAATGGGGTTTGTTATATGTAATGCTCAAGCCCCTCCCTCTATGGTTGGGAATGTGAGCAATGAGCAGCAGGTGTGCCTGATTATCTTCAACAAACTGGTGCTACGCTATATTGCTGTAAATATAGCACATGTCAGGATGTGTATAGCCAGCCATCACTCAATTTATCCCATTTCAACTGATACATTAGGCTAGACAAGTCATGTTTTGCCTCGTGAAATGTATCTCTTTGGATAGAAGCTCTATATCGGCCATCGGTTATAATTTTGAATAGCCCTTTGTCTTTAATATTTCTGTTAGCCTGTGATTTTATGATTAGAGTATATGCATGTAGATCTTTGTTTAAAATTTCGTATACTAAATTTTCCGAGTAGTATAGCCGCAAAAGGGGAGAGTGCAAGAATGTTGCAGGTTATTATGTAATGTTGCAAAGGGGGGTGGGGTTGTTGCAAAGGGGGTTGTTGCAAATGGGGGTGGGGGGGAACTTGGAGGCGGCGTTATCCCCCAAGAGAAAGGAGGAGGAGGAGAGAAAGGAGGAGAGGTGTTCACCTGGCAGGAGCCAAGTGCACATTAAGACTTCAGCCGAGTTGGCGTTGTTTTATAGGCTCCTAATCAGCCAGTTGGCGTAAATGGCTTGAGTTGCCAGATACCGCGATACCATTGTATACATTATTATACTCCTAATCAGCCAGTTGGCTGTAAATGGTTGTCAGATACCTCTTTTTAGCAGTATTATTGTATACATTATTATTATATACGCCTAATCAGCCAGTTGGCTGTAAATGAGTTGCCAGATAGCGCCATGTATTCATTTAATCGAAGACAGAGTTGCCAGATACCATTGTATACACTATTATAGACTCCTAATCAGCCAGTTGGCTTAGAAGGCTTAAATATTGCCAGATACCGCAATACCGTTGTATACATTATTATATTTCGAATACCGGTAGTAGAAGGCATAACAATAAACAACATTGCATCATTCTTTTTATTATAAATATATAGAAAATAAATATACATTTGAGGAATATGCGTATAACAGGAATATATTCACAAAATTATGGATATATATAATAATAAAATATACATTTCAAATAAATATACACTTCAATAGAAATATGTACATAACAGTACAGGAGAAATACACACACACACACAATTATGGTGATATATAAAATAAATTATACATTTCAAATAAATATACACTTCAATAGAAATATGTACATAACAGTACAGGAGAAATATCAAGCAAAATATATATATATTTATATATATAAACACAAATCAATAGAAATATGCGTATAATCAGTACAGGAGAAATGTCAAGCAAAATATATATACAATTCACTTTTTTTTCAAAATACTAAACTCGGTCTTAATCGAGTTTACAATTACATCATTATTGCTCTGCATTACGCAGTATATGCGGCTCATTAATATTTCACCGCTTAAAGTATAGGGAAACCTGTATTCGATATGAAGGGCTTTCATATCGTTCAGTACTATTTTTGTTCCCACTTTACAACCGGTTGGTAAGTCATCTTTAAACACGTCTAGAATACAATCAAAAGCACGCACAAAGAGTTCATCGTTAGCTACATTATTAAACACAAGTTTATAAGAACGCTTTTCCAATCGAGGGTTTATTTCTACCGACTCGAGCTTTTCAATCGTGAACTCACTCAACATAGCGGCAATTGAAATAATCTTCTAAATCGTTACAACAACTGCGCGTTATATAAAGAAATAGTTCTTCAGGGTGAACGGTGTAGGTGAGCTCAGCCTTGTACCGATCAATTGCTTTGTACCAAAGTTCATGGTATTTCAAAGAGTCTAAACTTTTTAAATAAACATCCAGCACTAGACCATTCTCAACTGCCCTACACTCGGTAAACCCATCGAGCAGAGCAGTGTATGCGTATTCAAGTACTGTATCAAAATAAAACATATCCGTAACACGCGCGTCTAATATAGGTTTCAGTTTACGGAATCCGACGATTTCAAACATTCTGTCGAGGATGAAACGGTTTCGCGTAGGAATAAGAGCGTTATTATCAGAAGCATTCTTCCACATCAGCCTTATATCAATGCACGGCCGATCGTTATTTATACACAACGTACATACAACGGCGTATGAGGGTGCGTCACTAATCTGCTCTCTTCTTGTACCTACGTTAGCAGGTATTTTATAACGATCTTCACTCCACTTCTCAACTATAACAAAGATTCTATTCATCTCCTCGATACTTAAATAAACCCGTTTGTTTGTCGGTCTACATTCCGTTTCCAGTACATAGCTAATGGTACCGGAATTACGCCTGAACACGCGCAACGATTTCGTCACGGACACATCGTACGAGGCGTTGAGAATGCTGCTCAAAGGAAGTTCCATCGTATTCGAAGAGCGCACGTCCACTCGGCTCAAGCTCTGAGATAACTATGAGCCGTGTGAGGCACGCAGGTAGGCAGGAATGGTTCGACGTGCGGCTGACTCGATGATACGTGAATGGGCTTGTTCCGCGAGTCGAATTGTTGTACCGGTACAAGAATATCACTACCAGCCTACGCACCAGACATTTTGGATAAGAACTAGGAACATTTTACTAAACATCTCCACACTCAGGCGCACTATTTGAGAGGAACATATGTTCATATTTTTCCTTTCTGCCCATCAAACGATCCTCTCTCTAAACTCTGTTAAAAATTCACGCAGGGCACTAGCCACAACCTCACTACGAACCTCATCATGATATACGTTAATATAGTGATAAAAATACTTAAGATTGTCCATGATCACGAGATTCACATTTCCAGTCGTAGGGTATGAGTAATCGACATGGTGTAGCATGACGTAATACCGCTTGTCATACCACCCATCAGCAAGACTCATTATCCATACCTGCTGCTTCTCTTCTGCACGCGTTGTTTCTTTTACTTCACGGTGTATGTGAGACTTTATAAAGTTTAGCTCTGCAGTATACTTCAGCACATCGTCTGTGCAACGAAAGCCTTCAACGGTCTCACCAGAACATCCGTAGAGTATTTGTACATCTTGGAACTTCGCACAATCCAATGTGTTTTTAAAAGAGGCATAGGAGGGATGAATAGGAAGTTTTTCGGTATCCACCACATCCTTGCACTTTACTGAATACCATTTCGTAAACGTTGTACGAGCAATATTAAAGGTAGCCATTTGAATACACGTCTGATCTGAATACACGTCTGATCTCTCGGGCTTACTGCGGTCGACTGACCACGCAGGGATTCCCAGATAGTAGCATGACTCATGGTCTTACAGTGGGCGGAGCTTAGAACTTTCACCTACACACACACACACACACACACACACACACACAAAGGAGAAAGTGAAACGCTATTTGAAACATGATTTTATTTAAACGAGATATTCAAGTTATATATATTTACAAATACGATTTAATAAACGAGATATTCAAGTTATATATATATATATATATATATATATATATATATTTACAAATAGATACGATTATATACAAGACGTGTGAGTTAGAAGCATCATTGGTATCCATAAGGTACGGTATCATAGGTACCAGGTAACTGGTAACGTTTCCTATAGGTGTTACGGCACACCATCGTACCCCTAAGTTCCTTCACGCCCCCCAGCTTCTGCGCCCGAAAATTGTGGGTGCCTACAATTAGTTGGTGAGGTTGTTCATCCAAACATACTAGATCCTTCAACGACTCAAAGTTAACAACCTCCCGATTCGCATGGTTGAGCGTAATACCCTTTGCCTTCACGATATATTTCATTTCATCCCCCACCTGACCCGTACCCCATAAGTCTTAGGTCCTGTTGAGGCAAAAGAGTCGGCGTATGCGTTGTCCCCATACTCATCCTTGATCTCATCAGTGAGCTCGCCGAGGAACTCCCCAATAGTGGGCATGTATTCACCCTCCCTCTCTGTGAATATCACGCTATCTGTATCGGCATACAATACTCTCCGCCCAAGAGAATGCAATAGACCCCAAAGTTTTATACGGGCGTAGGCTGTTGTGAAGCTGGCCACAGGTATGTTTGTAACCCTTGAGGTATCTGTGGCAAATTCAGTGTTGTTGTACTTTATTACGTAAGTATTACCTACATTTACGATCTCCATGACCTCTTTATCGGGGGCATTGGCATAATCCCAGACATCGCTATAACTTTGTGCCAAATGAATGCTCCCTCTGCCGGTATTCTGCGCAAATTTTCCCCATAGACTGTTTAGACACAACTTTGCACTAAAGCGCTTGCCAGGATTCTTTACAATTTGGACACGATCAAGTTGTATACCTTCGCGGTCGCGGTAACGTTGAATATAGGCAGACTTTTCATCTTCGGTATCAACTCCTCGTGGATACCCTGATGCCTCAACCTTATCCTTCAAAAAGGTGTTTATATATGGGTGTGAAAAGGTTGGGTAGCTTCTGAAACCTCCACACCTCATGTATCTTCAGTATTCTATAACCATGGCGCACGGCTGGGGCCAACTCAGGACTTGTATATACGCCTCTGATCTTACGCTGGTGGGGTATATGGTTACATTCGCCGTTATCCCTTCCGCGCACTTCACGCACAGGGGAAACATGAGCTTGTCGTCGATAACGACAGGTAAGATCGGCATCCATAAATTGCGTGGGGGGAATACGTCTACGAAAGAGATCCCAAAGTAACTATCATTCAAATTTTTTGAAAATTCATTGATGGATGGTAGGCTAGGCCCCACCAGTTTCTCAGGAGCGCCCACGGGGTACGGATTGCTCTTCATCACGTATGGGTATAAAGAACAGAAATCGTAGTAATGGAGCTTCACGCCCTCCGTAGGTGGGAAGTATAGTCTGAAAGGATTTGTACGTCCTCCAAACAAGCTATCACCACATTTGAGAGGATCCAGCACCATTGAACGCTTGATCGCTTTTATTTCCTCACGGTACACCTCGTCTGTCTCCATCCGTGCATCATATTCATGCTCCCACAAGACTTTGTGAGTGAACTGTGATCCTATAAGTTGATCGCGGGTGCGGGTCGATGCAAGACAGTCGGCAGGAGACCTACCGTTGATATCTCCGGTGACTCCGCACTCAGGACGGGGCATCCATGCCACCAGAAACCGTTAAAGGAGTACACAGTCTTCACACCAGTGACACGGTTTTCACTTAACCCATCAACCCAAAAAACACGTCCATTAATCTTAATGGGTACTTCACCCGTGTTGCGGGCGTGCTTTATGTATACACCTGTCTGTTGCTGTAGGTGTATGAGCCAGTAAATAGCCTTGTGCCCGTAACTGCGGGGATTGTTTCGGTGAATAATGGCTAAGGTGTCTTTCGGCATGAAGTTATTCTTGAACACCGTAAAACATAATGATGCGATGGTGGTTGCGACTTGCAGTGGATCGCATTTGAAACGGGCTATGTACATCCTTCTAAAGGCCTGGAAACATACTCTAAGCACGCGCACATCATTCACGCAATAACGCTCACATTCATCAGCTATATTATAAGGGTTACTTTCATTAAAACTGTCGTAGTATCGATCAAAGTCTTCACGTTCATCCATGCAGTCAAAATAATGTTTGGGGGGTGGGGGCCTACGTAGTTTAAAGTCTCGCTGGTGAGGAAAGTGTATGGGAAGTATCCTTTGGAAACTTCAGCTGCTACTCCCATCACCTTGGGTAGCTTTGCTAATTTACAAGGTGTGAATAATAAAGTATCTTTAAATTGTACATTGCCTCTTATCTGCATCTGTATTAATTTGTTGCCTCTTTTCAATGGATCACCTGTAAATATCTCAGAGGATTCGTGTTCAAGCAACTCCTTATAAAGGAACTGCTGTCAAACTTTGCCCCGTTATGGGCGAGAATATACACAGTCATTTTTTGAACTTGTCGGCTAACTTGACAATATAGGACACAAATAGTTTTCACAAGACTATCGCTGACATTCGTTTTAAAAAACGTTTGTCCGTTTACCACATTTGGGGCACTCGTCACATTCGATATCCATACACTCATCACAGATAGTCTGGCTCACAAGTAAATGTGGAATTACCTCTTTGGTTTCAGCGTTCGTATATGTTTCATTTCGTAGTATACAGTTATACAGGGGTTTATTTTTAGGCTTAGCATCTTTCATATAACATACATGCTTTACTCCATCGCCTTATATTCCTCCTGGCATGTAGGACAGTGAATTACGTCACACTTGTGCTTAAATTTTCCCCATTATCCATTGTGTGAAACATACCACATTCACAGATTCTCATTTTCCTGCACGTGCCAATTGATTTATGGAAATCAAAACAGCTATTATTGAAAAATGTGCGTCTACACACATCACAGTCTCTCTTCTCAGCTTCAACTACACGGCTTTCACATTGGTGCTTTTACACTGCTCACATACCATGTGACATTTCTTTACAATGTCTCACTATATCATCCGCAAACTCGAGGCACCCCTTACACAAATCATGATGTCTCCATATTTTCGACTTTTGTCATAACTCGCGTAAAGCCACCTTATATTACGGATGGGGAGATACGTTGTCCCTGACAATCCTAAAATAAGTAGGGGCCTTGTACGATCTCTCACACAGCTTTTAAAAACATACACAGTCCTACGACGATCATCCAACCCAAACACAACTATGCGGACATTCATTTCCTGTTCTACCCTTCTCAGCTCTTCAGGACCCATATTACAGTCAAATTCAAGTTCACAGTCTTCAGCTAGTTTACGGGCATGCTCCACGACTGTAGGCAACCAAATTTTTTGAGTTCGTGTATTTTGTACAGTAAACATACGTGCTAAGAGTACTGCTATAAAGCCGCAACCACGATCGACGTTTATATGCCGTCTATAAATAGCTTGAGAATTGAAGTTAAGAGTATACGGTATGGCACTATGACCCGCAACACGGTATACATGGTCAATATTTACCGTGAAGTTGTCCATATTGAAGGCTATACTACTTTGGGCGGCTTGCATTATACGCCCTAATATATATTCTACATCTTCAGCCGCCAAACGTCTAAATGGCACTATCACCCAATAATCGTCTACATCACCGTCATCTGACCCGAATCCAAAGGACATACTCGTCCTGACTTCACGCTCGTCACGATTCTGAAGAGCAAACTCTATAATACGCTCTACAACCCGGCGTAGTCCGCGCTCAATACCATTGCTATACATGACTCTAGGGTCGACCCTGACTCTATACCGATTTCTAGTCAAGGCTGGGGTGGGGGCTGCGGATCGCACCAATTCCAGCGTTATACCATCCTCAACAGAACGGGGGGCGGAATTAGTGGATATATTAGCGGAAGGTGCTGCTGATGGGGGCCCTGTTGCGTAGGAGGTTGATGGTTGGGGCTCTATTATTGTAGACTTAACAGAACGGGGGGCGGCGGATGAATAAGGGGATATATTAGGTGCTGCTGGGGGTGTTGTTGCGTAAGAGGTTGAGGGTTGGGGATCTATTACCGCTGCAACAGACGCGTATTTCGGTCGCTTTATACCTGACGTGGGTATCTCATACCTCCGCTTTGGACGTGTTACCGGTATCGCTGGTGAGGGTTCAGGGGAGGAGATCACAACTACACTGTCGTCGAGGTCATCCGTAATGATGGGCTGCTCTACCTCATCGTCATTCACGGTTCTGTGGGAGAAGAAATATAAGGATCAGCACTCAAAATTTGTAATATTTTGTAAATGACTCACTTAGGAGTGTGACGTGTTAGAAATGGACTCTGTAGAAAAATTCAGATTCACGAGCCCATCCACATGTATTATATCTGGACCTACAGGATGTGGTAAAACTGTGTTTATGCTTAAAATCATTAAAGAAAAGGGGGAGATGTTCTCGAAATTTGTGCATAAAGTTATATGGTGCTATTCGACGTATCAATCGGTGTTCAACGAGTACCAAGATGATATTTTGTTCCACAAAGGCGTATATGACGTTAATTCGTTAAAGGGAAATGAACATACAATCATTGTAATTGACGATCTCATGTTGGAGATGGATAAAACGTTTGCCGAGACATTTACAGTATTCTCCCACCATCTTAACATAAGCGTGTTCTTCATCAATCAGAATCTATTTTTCAAAAATAGATACATGCGCGATGTGTCGTTAAATACGCAATATCTAGTCTTATTCGCGCAACGTAGAGATGTATCACAAATTGGGGTATTAGCCAATCAAATGTTCCCGAATCAGCGTAAGGAGTTTTTGGAAGTTTATAAAGAAGCTACAAGCACGCGTTACGGATATTTGCTTTGCGACCTTCATCCGCGAAACACGTTTAGAGTGCTTCTGCGAACGAATATATTTCCAAACGAGCCTGAAACGGTGTATATTCCAGAATGACAAAGAGACTAAAGAAATACCGTGAATTAATAAAAATCTATCATCGACTGCCTCGGGCAATGCAGCAGATGTTTATTAAAAATATCGATGCCGACTTTTTAAAATGCATCTGTGAAATCTGTCTTAACGTTATAAATTGCAATGTATCAATGAAAACCCATCAGAAGGCTCGCCTACGCCGCTACAAGAACATAATACGTGCACTCGCTCGTAAAAGCCAAACTGTAGCGAAGAAAAACGAATTATTGTACAAACAGGAGGGTCATTTCTCCCCATCTTATTTTCAGTTTTGGGTCCTTTACTGACTAGATTAATATAATGAAGAAAGTGGTAGTGATTCCCCACGAGGTGTACGCATCACTGCAAAGGAATCCAGACACGTATCTAGATCCCCGTAAAAGCAGACTTAAAAGAATGGAAAGCGAATTGTTAGCCCTATTAAACAGTGAAAAAACACCTGATGAGAAAAGAATCTTATACCAAGAAGCTCTGCAGAAATTTCTTCACGAGTACGAAAATTATAAGAGCCCTACAGAGATTCCTGTGGTTATTAGGCACAGCACGGGGGACGATGGCGACATAGGATCTGTACCCGGCGACACAGCTGACCAACCAAAAAGATTAGCCACACAACATATCGAACATGTATTAAAAAATACCCTCCCACTTACATTGAGGAGTAAAGGCTTAAGTCTTTATAATCTATTGAATGAGGATCCCGCCATACAATGGACCGATACAGGGGAGATCATTGTGGAAGGATCAAAGGTACAGGGATCGAATATCGTAGACATTGTCCATGATCTGGTGAGAAAGTGGGATAGGCCATCACCATCAGGATGGAAGCATATTAAAGCAAGACTACAACAAATAAATGTCCCTAAAACGTTGATAGGAAATCTGAACAGGTTAAAAGACTTGGAACATGCAACGCCTGTGACACAATTGAAGGCGCCGTCACCCCGGTAACACCTTTGAAGAGGAGCAAGAAGAGGTTAAACCAACCCTACCCACGTGCCTCTAAAATACGCAAATGGCTAACGTATTAACTAAACGCTATTATGACATTTCTACCCCATCCTCTTACGGCGGCGTAGATAGACTGTACAGAAGTGTTTACGGAGTAGGAAAAAAGATGTTGACAGATTTTTGAGCAGGACGCTTATACGCTTCATAAGCCTGTGAGAAAAAGGTTTAAAACAGCCAAGACAACGGCTTCCTCGATTGATTCTATTTGGCAAGCAGATTTAACAGACATGCAAAGATATTCTGTGTATAACGATGGTTACCGCTACATTCTATTCATAATAGACGTGTTCTCTAGATATCTGTGGCTAGTTCCTCTGAAAAATAAATCACCTGAAACAGTTGCTAAAGCCACCAAAACGCTAATGTTAAAAGAAAACAGGGTTCCTGGCTATTTTTGTACGGATATGGGGAAGGAGTTTATAGGCCGTGCTTTTCAGAATATGTTGACAGAGTTTAATATCAGCTATTACACAACCAATTCTATACATAAGGCTTCTTTAGCTGAAAGAGTTCAGCGCACCATAAAGGAACGCATGCACCGTTATTTTACACATAAAAACACGTACAGATTTCTAGACATTCTGGAATCATTGGCATCATCCTACAACCGCTCACACCATCGCACGATTGGGGCAACACCTAACGAAGTTTTAGAAAGAGGTACGCTCCCGAGAAGAGATGGATCACCACCACCACCACCACCACACTCTGTGCGCTTCAAAATCAATGATTATGTAAGGCTGTCGCGTTCGGGGAATAAATTCGCAAAGGGTTTTGAGCAAGGATGGACACGCGAGATTTTTAAAGTTAGGGCTGTGAGACCTAAAGGTGAGATAATGATGTATTACATTGAAGATTTGAATGGGGAAGAAATCTCAGGAGGCTTTTACTGCGAGGAATTGCAGAAAGTTGCGTTTAATTTAGAAAAAATGTGTTTAAAATTGAGAAAATTTTAGGAAGCAAAGGTTCAGGAAGGAGAAAAATGTACCTGGTGAAATGGCTAGGGTACCCAGAAAGCTTCAGCACCTATATAAAAGCTGATGCAATAATGAAGCTTAAATAGTATGCAACATGGCTCCTAACCATTTCTACGTCACACTCCCGTCCTCCTCGTCCCTGTCTGTACACCCTAACAACACGCTAGCCAACTTTGTAACAGAACTCCATGGGCACATTGAATTGGGTCGTGATTCGTATGAGGTGGGGATATGCGAAATTCAGCTGGACACCGTCTTTTTAAATAGTGAACATAAAGAAACCGTTTTTACGATTCTTAGAGACATTGACGAGTGTGAAAAAGCTGGGGTAGCTATGGATGAAACTATGCGCATCGCTCGGACTAAGATTACACGGTATTACAGTACAGAAGTAAGACTAGGGCCGGGTCAATATGGTTCGGCCAGGATGTTGTGAGAGGCTTAAACGTGAGTTTAAGAAACTCAAACCTTACGAATGATTTAGTATATGAAATCGTAAACAACCCTGCACATACACTAATCCTAAAATCAAAGACTAACAGATGTCTTAAAGAACATAGAAAGTTAAAAATTCTAACCAACGGCCGATATAGCGCAGCCTTCCAAAGAGACACATTTCACGAGACACAGTATAACTTGTCCAGATTAATGTATCAATTGAAGATGGAGAAATTGGCTGAAAGGTCCCCAGACATGTGCTATATTTACAGTAATATAGTGGAGCACCAGTTTGTTGGGGATACCCAGGCACGCCTGCTGCGCATTGCTCACATCCCCAACCATAGAGGAAGGAGTTTGAGTATTACATATGACAGGCCCCATTATGTGAATGTCGCAACTAATTTAATAACCAATATCACAATATATAAGAACGATTGAGGGCGAAAACTTCCCATTCGGTAACGGGAGCTTAACAGTGAAGCTACACTTTCGACGCACTGAGTTATAATGGATAGAAAGCCTTTCACCGTCTATCGAGGGATGCGATACCAGCGCGGTAGTGGACTTGGATCCATTTTTTCATCCATACTACGTACGGCTGTTCCTTTGCTGAAGAGGGGTGCCAGATACCTTGGAAGGAAAGCGCTACAATCAGGCCTTAACACTGCAGAAGACATATTGGCCGGGGTTAAACCTAAAGAAGCTCTAAAAAAACATTTAAAGCGTACACGGAACGAAATCATCAAAGATGCAAAGAGAAAAATGCGTGGTGGCGGGAAGAAGAAGAGGGCTCCCCGGAAGAGAAGGGGTCACGTGGTATTAAACGTAAAAGGCTATCAAAAAAGAAATGCTGTACAGTGCCCGCGAAAAGTATCCGATCACTCAAGAAATACAATATTTTCCCTTAATATTCAGAGACCGTAATTCACTTCTATTTGTTCTAGCGACATCTGGTAACTTTGAGGTTGCTCGCTGATATGAGAGCTATCCAACGCATTCAAATTAGTGTTCTGGTAGCCTTCGTTGCGGGTGGCTGTGTCTCAAATTTGTCAGATTTCACTGTTTGTGTAAATTTCTGATATTTTTTTTTTTTTTACAGAAAGTGGTGTAAATAAAATTTATATATAATGTGTGCTAAAAAACAACTTAAGAGTGATTGTCGAGGTGCTATTGTTGCTTTGCATGCATGTGGGAAATCACAGAGACAGATAGCTAAGGAATTAAACATATCCCAAAGTACCGTTAATTTATGGGTTTCACGGCTAAGAACAATGGTGGCCTAACCACGCCAGTCCCTAAAAAACATTGGCAGACCGAGAAAAAACAAATTCGCGAACAGACAAACTTATGAAACGTTTAGTATTGAAAAACCCAACAATAACTGCGAAAGAAATAAAATTTAATATGAATAATTTGTTATCTGGTGTTTCTGAACGAACTATCCAGGAGCGGCTCCAAAAAGACTCGGATTACCATCTCGCCATGCTGCTAAGAAACCGTTCATTAATGAAAAAATGCGTAAAAAACGTGTCGCATTTTGTAAAAAATACATTCATTGGACTGTTGATGACTGGAAGAAGGTTATTTAGCGATGAGTCGACATTTTTGACATTCAGAAGTTGTCCAAAAAAGGTTCGCCGGCCTATTGGCTCAAATAGGATGGACCCTAAATACACCCTCAAGACAATGAAACACCCTCCAAGTGTGATGGTTTGGGGTTGTTTCGGTTACTATGGGCGTGGAAACTTATATTTTCTTCCGAAGAACACAACTATGAATGGTGCACGGTATTTAGCAATGCTACAGGATAAACTTCCAATGGCAATGGCAATCCAAAGGACAAAAACATACATGCATGATGGTGCACCATGTCACAGGGCCAAAATAGTGACAAAATGGATTACTGACAATAAATTGATATTTTGGATTGGCCTGGTAATAGTCCAGATCTCAATCCGATAGAAAATCTGTGCTAATAATAAAAAATAAGGTTGAATGCCACGACACTGGCTCAGTCGAAAAATTACAAGAGGCCATCAAAAAGGTATGGTGCAAGGAAATATCAGTGGAAGTTTGTCAAAACTTGATTAAATCCATGCCAAAATGTCTAGAACAAGTCATCCAAACCAAAGGACAGATGACAAAATACTAATATAAGGTTAGTATACATTTAAACATTGTTTTTTTATGTAAAAAATACAAATTTCAAGGTGATCGGATACTTTTCGCGGGCACTGTAAGCGAATGAAACCTATGGTTGACCACTTTTTTGACTGATATAAGCTAAGGATATTGATCTCATGAATCATAGTTTGTTTACCACTTGTCGAGAGAGGAGTCACTATTTCGCCATGGCACGCTTCATCCACCCATGTAGTTCACAATGCTGTAAATCGGAGCTGTCCTTTTTTGAGCTCCCGCCAACCCAAGTTTCTATTGAGCACAGTGACTTTATTACAATTAACCCTTTAAACACAATTAGTTCACCGAGTGCACCTATAGAATTCGTGATACCCAGCTCAGGTCCTTACTTTTTTGATCCAAGCTGTGTGCACATGTACGCTAAGCTACGTATAGCCCATTCTGATGGAACGGCCTGCGATGACAAATATGCTGTATACCCTGAAACAAACTTTCTGCACGCCATATTCAACCAGTGTGACGTATATTTAAATCAGACCAACATATCGGCAGGCACGGGGTACTATCATCTACGAGCCTATTTGGAAAATGTCCTCAACTTTTCCAAAGAAGCGAAGGCTACCTTTTTAAGTGCGGAGGGATATTATCAAACTAAAGATGAAAATAGTATAAAGGACAAATTTAAAAATTCTAAAAAGAAAATATACGAGTGTTTTGGACGGTTGCACACAGATTTCACTTTCCAGGAGAAGTTGCTTGTGAACGGGGTGGATATGAAAATAAAGCTCACCCGCACGAGTCCTGAGATCTGCTTAAATCTGGATGCGAATCAAGAAGAGGGTGCAAAGTCCGTTGTGGTTCACATTATGGACACATACCTCCGCGTACGGCGAGTGAAATTAAGTTCACCAAAACAACTAGAAATTGAGAAAAATTTACTAAACGCTACAGTGAAATATCCTATTAACAGAGTGCAGATCAAACTATATACGGTTCCTGCAGGGTTGGCATCGAAGCAGATAGAAAACATTGCCCTGGGAAATCTTCCTAAAAGGATATTAATCGGCATGCAGGACCACGCTTCGGTGAATGGAAAATATAAAAAGAGTGCCTTTAAATTCGAGAATTTCGGACTTAAAAATATAACTCTATACGTTAATGGCACTGCTTTGGGTGGAACAATGGGTACGGACTATTCATCAGACGCTGTGTTACCTCTTTGTGCCAGAGCCTATAGTAATCTGACCCATATTGCAGGTGATTGTGATGAGCTTGGTAATGGGGTAACGCAGGAAGAATTCATTGATCAATTTAACCTTTATCCGTTTGACATTACACCTGACTTATCTGCTAGCGTAAATACCCATTTAACACCACAGCAGAGCGGTAACATCTCAGTGCGGCTGGAATTCGCCAAGCCTATAGACGCTCCTATTAGTGTACTAGTATATCTCGAATCGCAAGCCCTAATAGAAGTAGATAGATTTAGAAGCGTTATCACTGACTTTTAAAATGGATGCTAATACACTTCAGAAAGTAATGGAGCGAGTCACACGTTCCAAATTTATCGGCGTGTTTGCGAAGAATGAAACATTGAGTTTGCCAAGTACGCGAGAATGCGGTAGTCTTATTGTGAACACAGACATCATCGGTAATGAAGGGATTCACTGGATCGCTGTCTATTTTAAAAATAGACAGCGCCTGTACTATTTTGATTCACTCGGTACTCAACCCTGGAGTGACCCTATTATTGTAAAATTTCTCGCTCAGTTACATATTCCCGAAGTTGTATGGAACCCATTTCGTATGCAGGGATATTTTACTAATGTTTGCGGAATGTACTGTGTCTCATTTCTCATGCATATGTCAAATGATAAAGAATTTATAAATTTTTTAAATTTATTTGACCCGTGTCACACTCACCGAAACGATGAAATGGTATGCAGACAGATAAAAAACCGTTTTCCAATTGTACGTACTCGTTGTATATTATAATGTTTTTGTTCGTATATTTGTAACGGTATATTCGTTTATTGTACTGATTTCTTTCATTTAATAAATTTATGAAAATATATTGTGTCTTCTTATCCCAAAAAGATCGAAAAACACTTACATTATTTCGGTGTGACATTGTTGACTGATCAGTATACCCTCCCTATTCCGAGATTCTTCAAAAGATTGTATAACTCGTGTCAAATCCTCATCGGACCTTAAAGGAATAATGCTTTTAAAACATATACAGAGTATACAGACAGACAGATCCCCATTATGTGAAGATATCTTTGGTTCGAGGAGTGAACGCCATAAAAATTTCGATTTTAGCATAATGGGGAAATAACACTGATTGACATTTTTGGCGAGTATCTATTTGACGAGATACTACAACTCTCCATATATATATAAAATTCTAATTATAGACACTTACATTTCTATGGTAGTCCCTTGCGTCGGGTTGTAAGGAGCGTCACTGCAAATATCTTCTACGGTTTGCGTTGAAAATAATAATTCGCCACAATCAATCGCATTGAAAAGACTAATTGTGGTTAATGCTGCAGTATCACGTTCTTCATACAAGTCTGGGGAGACGTACAGGTCCATGGTGGAGGATGTGTGACACTGCTGACTGATCAGTATATCATCCATATTCCGAGGTTCTTCAAAAGATTGTATAACACGTGTCAAATCCTCATCGGACCTTAAAGGAATAATGCTTTTAAAACATATACAGAGTATACAGACAGATCCCCATTATGTGAAGATATCTTTGGTTCGATTACCAATTTCGATTTTAGCATGATGGGGAAATAACATTGATTGACATTTTTGACTAGTATCTATTTGACGAAATACTACAACTCTCCATATATATATAAAATCGAATTATGGACACTTACATTTCTATGGTAGTCCCTTGCGTCGGATTGTAAGGAGCGTCACTGCAAATATCTTCTACGGTTTGCGTCGAAAATAATTCGCCACAATCAATCGCATTGAAAAGACTAATTGCGGTTAATGCTGCAGTATCACTTTCTTCATACAAATCTGGGGAGACGTACAGGTCCATGGTTGAGGAATGATTATTCACTGATGCGAAAATAGCTACTGTTACTCCCAACTGAAAATATCCCCTTTTATATGCACATTCGCCAAGCTCCGCCCAAAAGACCAGATGTTCGTCGTGATTGGCTGCCGATGTAGCTGGGTGGAGCTATGACGTGTACCATTCCGCTATAACGGGTACGGACGAGTAATTGCATCTTTATATTTTCACTAATAGAATTAATGCTCTTATTCTCCTTTGAAAATTATTTGGTGATTCGTATAGAACTTTTGATATTGATTCCAAATATGGTTTCAGAAGTTTTCTATCACCCATAGTTTTCGAGAAAATAATATTTCCATTTACTCAATTTCCCGCATCATTAGTCACTAATGTAATCGAGAGGGTATAAAGAAATATATCATAATTATATTTTAAAAATAACATTCGGTTTCAACGTTAAACTGTAGGTCTAAGGTGGTCATTACACATA
Source organism: Bathynomus jamesi (assembly GCA_023014485.1). NCBI lineage: Eukaryota > Metazoa > Arthropoda > Malacostraca > Isopoda > Cirolanidae > Bathynomus > Bathynomus jamesi. The sequence continues at coordinate 40,847 of JAJOZX010003851.1, forward strand.
ATAAAATAAAGTGGTTGGCAGATAAATGGGCACCCTACGTGTCCTAGTGGTTAAGACGCGGGGCTGTTGATGGTTCGGAGTTAAACTGTAGGTCTAAGGTGGTCATTCCACATAATAAAAGAAAGTGGTTGGCAGATAAATGGGTACCCTATGTCCTAGTGGTTAAGACGCTGGGCTGTTGATGGTTCCACGTTAAACTGTAGGTCTAAGGTGGTCATTACACATAATAAAAGAAAGTGGTTGGCAGATAAATGGGTGCCCTACGTGTCCTAGTGGTTAAGACGCTGGGGCTGTTGATGGTTCCACGTTAAACTGTAGGTCTAAGGTGGTCATTACACATAATAAAAGAAAGTGGTTGGCAGATAAATGGGTACCCTACGTGTCCTAGTGGTTAAGACGCTGGGGCTGTTGATGGTTCCACGTTAAACTGTAGGTCTAAGGTGGTCATTACACATAATAAAAGAAAGTGGTTGGCAGATAAATGGGTACCCTACGTGTCCTAGTGGTTAAGACGCTGGGCTGTTGATGGTTCCACGTTAAACTGTAGGTCTAAGGTGGAGTGGAAAGCTTGACCTTCGTCAGAATGAACAATTCGGGCGGAAGCTAACCAAAGGTTATCCAAAGGGTATATATATATATATATATATATATATATACACGGTGAACCAAAAGTAGGTGGACAGTAGGTTGAATACGGTTTGTGTTTATTATATTATAACTATGGTGTTCATTATAACTATGGTGTTTGTGTTATATTATATTAAATATTATAACTAAATTTATTTAAATTTTATTTTGTATTATAGTATACAAAAAAATTAAATATGTATTCTCAAAATAAACGTTATCATTTACTGTCCACCTACATTTGGTTCACCCTATATATATATATGGGATGAAATTCACAATAAAACACGTGAAATGAATGAATGCTGAAAACAAGGAGTAAGGTGAGGTTTTGTTTGATTTGACTCGTAGAAAGGTAAAATATGGTCGACCGAGTTGGGCAGATTCTCGGAAATCCTTTCCTCTATCGGATTATGTTTTGGGTATTTCCAACTTTCTTCGTCTCTTTAAATTTCGTTTTTCAATTTTCTTCGCAGGGATGAAGCTCATGTGTTTCGAATTGTATCCGCGTGCAGTTTAGGTAATTACATTTATTCAAGTAGAGTTTGCAACCTCTCCTTTCTTCAAGCGAATACTGCAACGTTATACATATTGATGCAGCTTAGATAATTTTTTTTTTGGTTATTTCCAACTTTCTTCGTTTCTTTAATTCGTTTTTCAATTTTCTTCGCAGGGATGAGGCTCATGTGTTTCGAATTGCATCGTTCTATAATTCTGTTTTTATGGTTGGTTGGATAACTACGTTATTTGTTCCGTCTTTGAATCTTCCAATTGAATATCTATATAAACATTAGGGTGGAGCGAAAAATACTTTATTTCTAGTATGAAGTTCTAATAGTGATTAAAAGTTGCATGTAGTGGACGATATATACCTGCCAAAATATGAGTTCATTTCTTTAATATCTTCAGCTGCCACTAGGGGGCTAAAGTTAACACAATTTTGGGTAAAAAGGAAAAAATGCTTCTATTTTAGGTTTATCAAACTATTATAAAATTTTATCTTAGAATTATCTAATAGTTTGATTAAGATTCTTAAATGATAAAATTCGTTTTGTAAAAATACCTTTCGTATGCTTAATATCTTCAGCTGCCACAAGAGGGCTGAATTTAACTTAAAAATGACAATTAAGTATGATTCTGTATTTACTTGAAAAGGGAAGTAATAAATTAGGATGTCTCTCCTCCTTTATACTGGCTTGAGACAGTTAAGAAACGTTATTTCGTGCCTTAGCGGAGTTTCCACCCTTTCCCCAACCAACCTCCTCTAGAAAGGGTTCTTGCTGAAGACTATTTAGTAATTTGCTTTTGTGTCAAATTTTGGCTGTTTTTTCCTTGATTCTAATGTAGCACGAATCCAACCGTCTCTGTTTGTAGGTCCGCAGACTGATCCAGCAGCGTCTGTAACGAGCTTGACGCATCTCTCTACGGCTTGTGTATGACATGGAAACTGAAATAATTCTGAATGAAGAGTAGTACCATGTTTGATGCATGATTCATATCATCAAGAGAAACTCCTTTGGTTATCGTGGTTCTGCTATCTGAAAATCTTGCCACATAATGAGATCTGTATAGTCTTTGGCATAAAAATTTATTTCTGGCACCTTAAAATACCTGATAACATCTGTTTTCTTGAATGCATGCCCTTGCTTTTATGATACGCCTAAATCCCAACTGACGCACATGCTCCCTTTCATCAGCTGTCATTGCAATGAGAATGTTTTCTTGATTTGCGTAATATGCATTTCGCTGAATGACTGAGTCATGTACTCTCCTAAGCTCTTCACGGAGATACCGGCTTCTTGCAATCATATGCCACATATGTTTAGCACCATATTGGCATAATGGTTTACGCTTTATCTGAAACCACATTGGTGCGTATACCCTAACAATGAAAGTAGCTAATTCTTGTAAATTGCCTGAAGGATTCTCTGTGCTTGCATATAACCGCAGAGTCCTGTTTGCTGTGGTAAGCCACCTTGAATGTGATATATTGCCTGGACTCTTATGACTAAGACTCTTTGAGAATGTTCCACTTGATATAGCCTTGTGAATTTCAAGAAGGTATTTCTGGTCAGTACTTATGTCATCTACATCAACTTCACACATGTCCTCTTGAATTTCAATGGGTTTGAAGTTAACTATGGAAGCTTTTCACAGTCTGAAAGTGCTCGGCCAATTTCTCCTGAAAATGCTCTTGGTCCAGTAGTGGTACCATCCAAGTGATGAAACAGATGGCGCAATGGAAGTTCATTAAGGTGTAAAAGGCATATATCAGCCACTGCAATGGCTTATTAAAGGCTTCTTCCAGTAATCTTATTGTGCCTCCAATACTACCAGTGTTAACCACTGTCGAATCACAGCCAACTGCAACGATGTTCCCTATATCAACATTCCTTTCTTTCAGCAATTCACTAGCGTTGTGCAAATGTATTTAGCTTTGCCACTGGAAGGTGTCACATGTGCAAAGTACAGAGAATGTGGTTCAGATATTATGCTGATATGCTCTTCGCGTTTGGTTCTTTGGTGGTTAGAGCCATCACTCTCCTGGACTTGAATCATTGTTTTATCCTTTCTGCCATCAAAGTATAATCCCTGCATGGTTTTTGGCTCTCCTATCTGTTGTAGTTCCTTTCTCTGTTTTGTCTTTCACGTCTTAGCTTACTTCTGTCTATAATATTCCCTTTGTCTTCGGGAGTAACAATTTTAAGATCTGCCAATACTGCAGAAGCAATAGCAGCCCAGCTCTGTCCGACATTTTAAATCTATCACAAGTAATTGCTAATGAAGGAAGTGGCTCACGCATCTGTTGTTCTGATATTACATATTGAGTCGAGTTGTATCTTCCATTATCTTCAGATATCTCTTCTAGTTGTTGAAGTTCACTTGTCTCTGTTTCGATTTGTAAGTTGGACGTATTGGTTATAGCAGCACTAGTTGTTTGTGAGGATTCCAGACGTGCTTTTTCCATTTCCTTTCGATGTTCTCTTGCTTGTAATCGTCTTGTTGTGCTATGTCAATGCTTCTATCACCATTATTCTGCGTGTTCGTTGGTCATTTACAAAATCCTGCTCTTTTGGAGGGACTTTCTTACTCTTTTCACATGAGCATCTCCTAAACTCCTTACATTTGCAGGTGCAGATGTCAAACAAAGTGCATTTTGAAGAGTTTTCAAATTCTTCAAGCTGATTTTTGTACTTAGGCTGATCCTTGCGTGACTTGTATGGCTTTAATAAGGACCTGTATTTATCATGGTACACTCGCATCATCTGTAAAACGCGTGTATGTGAAACTATTGGCAAAGAGGCCTTCTTCCAAATATTTTCTACCTTTTGGAAACTGCCTCTGCTATTTCAGAAAATGAAGGCTCCTTGTTATTCATCTGCTCCTTCACTAAATGTTTTGTGAACAGATAATCTTTCATAATGCAGTTATAAGTTGGTAGTTGCATATCACTCATCTCACAAGGTACTTCAAAATATGGCACACTTCATATGTTCTAGTGAAATGTTTTATATTTAGTATTGATGCCATAATATTTTAAGAAAAATTCACAATCACAAAATATCCTGTAACATCAAAACATTATAATTAATATATATAATATATTTTTAAGTATATAAATATATTATATAAATATATAATATATTATATAAAAAACTAAAATTATATAATACATTATAACAAGCATTTTATAATAAAATCAATATTATCTCTATATAAATCACTTTAAAATAAAGTTTTATAATATTCCGATCATATTAAAAACTCTCCGATCAACTGAGCGACTAGGCCTACTACCTAAGAAGACAAGTGTTAACACACTGTTCTAATGACTCACAGAAAGAAATTCCTTCACACCAAAACCCTCCCCACAACCCTCCCCAAACCCTCCCCCACAACATTCAGTGTAGTCCTCATCAACATGACTCAGTTACTCTAAATTGTGCTAACTTCAGCTCTCTTGTGGCAGCTGAAGATATTAAGCATATGAAAAGGCATTTTTACGAAACGAATTCCTATCATTTAAGAATCTTAATCAAACTATTAGATAATTCTAAGATAAAGTTTTTATAATAGTTTGACAAACCTAAAATAGAAGCATTTTTTTCCTTTTTACACAAAATTGTGTTAAATTTAGCCCCCTGGTGGCAGCTGAAAATTTTAAACAAATGAACTCATATTTTGGCAGGCATATTTCGTCCACTAAATGCAACTTTTAATAACTATTAGAACTTCATACTAGAAAAAAAGTATTTTTCGCTCCACCCTAATAAACATATTGTTATTTTATATGTTTGATTCTTCCAACTGATTAACTATATATAAATATATATATATTGTGGTTTACGTATAGTTTAAAATAATATACGTTTGGTATGATTTTCATAATATATATATATATATATATATATATATATTATATATAATTCTGTTTTCTATGGTTGGTTGGATAACTACGTTATTTGTTCCGTCTTTGAATCTTCCAATTGAATATCTATATAAACATACTGTTATTTTATATGTTTGATTCTTCCAACTGATTAACTATATAAATATATATATTGTGGTTTACGTATAGTTTAAAATAATATACGTTTGGTATGATTTTCATAATATATATATATATATATATATATATATATATATATATATATATATATATTTCTATAATTCTGTTTTCTATGGTTGGTTGAATTATAGATAACTACGTTATTTGTTTCGATAAGTTCAACTTCAAGAAGCTCAAGTTAATGTTATATTTTGCATATAATCCACTATACATCTATTGTAAAACACTATATACATCTATATTTCAATTAAGTGTGTAATTATTTAATTCATCTACCATATTGTGGTACACAATGCTTATTAGAATACATGGTGCGATCTGGCAACTCAGCACCCAATACAATGCGTGATCTGGCAACTCAGCCAGAATAGAGGCTTATAAAAGATCGAGAAGCTGGTGAAGACTCATTCCCAGCTCGGCTCCAGCCGAGCAAGGACCTCTGGTCCTTCTTTTTTTGGCCCTTTGGTAAACCCCTTAGTGGCCTCTTAGGTTAGGAAAACGAAAATAATATGCCTTAAAGGCAACTACTCTCTCTCTCTCTCTCTCTCTCTCCTTCAGGCGTCTCTCTCTCTCTCCTACAGGCGTCTCTCTCCCTCCTTCAGCTCTCTCTCTCTCTCTCCTTCAGGCGTCTCTCTTCCTCCTTCAGCTCTCTCTCTCCTGCATGTGTAACTACTGCCTGTGTACCTCCTGCATGTGTGCGTATGTGTGTGTGTACCTCCTGCATGTACCTCCTGCATGTGTACCTCTCCCCCCTTGGCTGATTAGACGTATATAATAATAATGTATACAATAATACTGCTAAAAAGAGGTATCTGACAACCATTTACAGCCAACTGGCTGATTAGGAGTCTATAATAATGTATACAATGGTATCGCGGTATCTGGCAACTCAAGCCATTTACGCCAACTGGCTGATTAGGAGCCTATAAAACAACGCCAACTCGGCTGAAGTCTTAATGTGCACTTGGCTCCTGCCAGGTGAACACCTCTCCTCCTTTCTCTCCTCCTCCTTTCTCTTGGGGGATAACGCCGCCTCCAAGTTTCCCCCCACCCCCCTTTGCAACAACCCCCCCCCCTTTGCAACATTACATAATAACCTGCAACATTCTTGCACTCTCCCCTTTTTCGGCTATACTACTCAGCCGTAAGATTTGAGCTTTTTAAACTTATGTTTAAGTGTCTCGGAACATCCTCGGCCGCACCATAGCGGCCCGGACCTAGTGTTACTACTGTAGTGTAATACATTGCAACCCCATTCAGGACGGTACGCATGGGTTCATCCCGAGTTTCCCCTGCCTTTTCATACTCATTACATTCTCTAAGAACGTAAAAACTGTTTCTTTATTATCATTACTTAAAAAATGGGTATCCAACTGAATTTCGCATATTCCAACCTCATACGTATCACACCCAATTAAATGGGTACATGGGATTCTGTTACAAAGTTGGCCAGAGTGTTGTTTGGGTGTACAGACAGAGAAGAAGAGGACGGGAGTGTGTCGTAGAAATGGTTAGGCGCCATGTTGCATACCGTTTAAGCTTCATTATTGCATCAGCTTTTATATAGGTTTTAAAGCTTTCTGGGTACCCCAACCATTTCACCAGGTACATTTTTCTCTTTCCTGAACCTTTGCTTCTTAAATATTCTTAAATTTTAAAAACATTTTTTTCTAAATCATATGTCACTTTCTGCAACTCCTCGCGGTAAAAGCATCCTGCGATTTCTTCCCATTCAAATCTTCAACGTAATACAACATTATCTCGACTTTAGGTCTCATATCCCTAACTTTAAAAATCTCACGTGTCCAACCTTGCTGAAACACCTTCCCGAATTTATTTCCCGAACGCGACAGTCTTACATAATCATTGATTTTGAAACACGCAGAGTGTGGCGATGTTCTACGAATATCTCTTCGCACATCGGTCTCTGTGCGCGTACCTCTTTCTAAAACCTCGTTAGGTGTTGTCCCAATCGTGCGATGCTGTGATCGGTTGTATGATGAGGCCAATGATTCCAGAATGTCTGTATATCTGTATGTGTTTTTATTTGTAAAATAGCGGTGCATGCGTTCCTTTATGGTACGTTGAACTCTTTCAGCTAAAGAGGCCTTATGTATAGAATTCGTAGTGTAGTAGCTAATATTAAACTCTGTCAGCATGTTCTGAAAAGCTCGGCCTATAAATTCTTTCCCCATATCCGTACAAAAATAGCCAGGAACCCTGTTTTCTTTCAACATTAACGTTTTGGTGGCTTTAGCAACTGTTTCAGGCAATTTATTTTTCAGTGGAATTAGCCACAGATATCTAGAGAATGCATCTATCATGAATAGGATATAGCGGTAACCATTGTTATACATTGAATATCTTTGCATATCTGTTAAAACTGCTTGCCAAATAGAGTCAATCGATGCCGCTGTTGTCTTGGCTGTTTTAAACTTTTTTCTCACAGGCTTATGAAGTGTATAAGCGTCCTGCTCCTGCAGAAACCTCTCAACTTCTTTTTTCCCTACTCCATCATTGTAAACACTTCTGTACAGTCTATCAACGCTTCCGTAGGAGGCTTGGCTACAAATGTCATAATAACGTCTTCTTAATATGTTAGCCATTTGCGTATTTTAGAGGCATGTGGAGAGGGTTGACCGACGTTGTTGTTTGGCCTCTTATTTCTCCTCTTCAGAGGTGCTCCCGCTGGGGTGTGCGTTCTCCGTTGTGGCACAGGCGAAGCATGTTCCAAGTCTTTTAACCTGTTCAGATTTCCTATCAATGCTTTGGGGACATTTATTTGCAATAGTCTTGCTTTAATATGCTTCCATCCTGATGGTGAGGGTCTATCCCACTTTCTCACCAGATCATGGACGATGTCAACGATATTCGAGCCCTGTACCTTTGTTCCTTCCACAATGATGTCGCCTGTATCGGTCCACTGTATGTTCGAATCCTCACTCAATAGATTATAAAGACTTAAACCTTTATTCCTCAATGTATGTGGGAGACTGCTTTTTAATACATGCTCGATTTGTTGTGGGGCCGACCCGTTATCCTTTAGTTGGTCAGCTTTATCGTCGGACACATGTCCTATGTCGCCATGCTCATCGTTGTCCGTGCTGTGCCTAATAACCACGGGGATCTCTGTCGGATTCTTATTATTTTCGTACTCGTGAAGAAATTTCTGCAGAGGTTCTTGGTATGAGATTCTTTTCTCATCAGGTGTTTTTTCACTGCTTAATAGGGTTAACAATTCGCTTTACATTCTTTTAAGCCTGCTTTTATGGGGTTCTAGAACTGTCTGGATTCTTTGAACTTTGCAGTGAAGCATACACCTCGTGTGGAATCACTACAACTTTCTTCATTATATAAATCTAGTCAGTATAGTAAAGGCCCCAAAACTGAAAATAAGATGGGGAGGAATAACCCCCCTCTTTTTACAATAATTCATTTTTTCTTCCCCACAGTCTGACTTTTATTAAGAGCAAGTGTACATATTATGTTTTTGTAATGGCATAGGCGAGCCTTCTGAGGGATTTCATTGATACTTTGCAATTTATAATGTTAAGAAAGATTTCACAGATGGATTTTAAAAAATCTGAGTCCATATTTTTAGCAAACATCTGTTGCAGTGCTCGGGGCAGTCGATGAATGTTTTTATTAATTCATGGGATTTCTTTAGCGTCTTTGTCATTCTGGAATATACAACGTTTCAGGCCCGTTTCGAAATATATTCGTTCTTAGAAGCACCCTAAACGTGTTTCGCGGACGAAGGTCACAAAGCAAATATCCGGAACGTTGACTTACAGCTTCTTTATAAACTTCCAAAAACTCCTTACGCTGATTCGGGAACATTTGATTGGCTAACATCCCAATTTGTGACACATCTCTACGTTGCGCGAATAAGACTAGATATTGTGTATTTTTGAAAAATAGATTCTGATTGATGAAGAACACGTTTATGTTAAGATGGTGGGAAAACACTCTAAATGTCTCGGCAAACGTTTTATCCATTTCCAACATGAGATCGTCAATTACAATGACTGTATGTTCATTTCCCTTTAACGAATTAACGTCATATACACCTTTGTGGAAAAATATATCATCTTCGTACACGTTGAACACTGATTGATACGTCGAATAGTACCATATAACTTTATGCACAAATTTTGAGAACATCCCTCCCTTATCTTTAATGATTTTAAGTAAAAACACAGTTTTACCACATCCTGTAGGTCCAGACATAATATATGTGGATGGGCTCGTGAACCTGATTTTTTTTACAGAATCCATCTCTAACACGTCACACTCCTAAGTGTCATTTAGAAAATATAATAAAAATTTAAGTGGTGTTCCTTATATTCTAGTGTTGTTTTTCGTCTTCTTCCACAGAAATGTGAATGACGATGAGTTACAGCATCATGTCCCCATCATCGATATTACAGACGACCCCGATGACAGTGTAGTTTTTGTCACAGACTCCACCCCCGCTAACGAGCCCACACCAATGACACCTGTAACACCACCACGCGAAAATTCAAAACGGAGGCATGATGAAGAGCGTTCCACGTCAGGTATAAAGCGTGCGTGCCAGGAGTGTACCGGTTGTTAGACCCCCAGTAATAGAGCCCCAACCCTCTACATCTTACGACACAACTCAGAGCATTTTTTAACCTAGTGAGTGGGCGACATGAATGTCACCCAGTGAAGAAAATTTGCCCCCCCAGTAAATGAAATTTTAGGGTACTGGGCGACAAGGAATTTTCAAAATTTGAAAAAATAAAATTGTCTTGGGAGTTGTCTTGGGAGTTGTCTTGGGAGCATTGTCTTCGAAGCCATATAAATACATATAATACATGCACATATACCACAATTAGAACTGTTTATCCTAAATGTAAATATGAAATAGACATTGAATATTTATATATAGATAATGCTAGTGTTATTTCAAACCACATGGGGATGGTGGCCTGATTAGGGAACATCCGGATCCATAGTATCTTTAATCCATGGGTGTGCTGGGACCGGTTCCCCCGAACCGGTTGTTAAATTTTGATTGAATCACCGAACCGTTTCTTTGTTTTTAACAAATATTTAAGTCGGTAGAAATTTATTTATATCTACATTTTTTTTTCATTTTTTCAGGATTTTATAGAAAAATATGGGAGGTATCACAAGCAGTGGTCGTTTCAAAATTTATTTATTTTTTGATGAAATATTAGTTTATTTTTAGATAATTATGTCATTAATGAGTACAAAGTATATGTTAAATAATTTCTGCTAAAACATTACAAAATGCTGTTTGGAAAGGCTAAAATGCGTTGGCTTCCGGTGCTCTGCCCCGGCCCCGCTGGGGAAGCTACTGCTTACCCCAGACCCCCTAGCTTAATGACTCGCGCCATTGGCACCCGCCGATTTACACCCCTATCTGTATCAGAACCGGTTGTTAAGAAATTGGCAGCACACCTCTGCCTTAATCCCCCCGACTTCCCGATCTGCCTTTGTCGCCCAGTGGGAAAAGCTTAAAAAATGCTCTGACACAACCCCCACAATAGTTCCTTCCTCAAATAAAGTTGCAGTCCCTTATTCCTGTTCAATTCCGGGTACATCCTCCACAACAGCAGCAGCTTCTAGTTCTGTAGAGCAGGGGTTCCCAAATTGGTGTTCCGCGGAACACTTGTATACCGTGAGAAGTGTTCCGCGGAACACAATTTGGGAACCCCTGCTGTAGAGGATGGCATAACATTCGATTTGGTGCGCGCCGCCACCCCCACCCCAACCCTGACTAGAAATCGGTACGTATTCAGGGTTGACCCTGGATCCATGTATAGCAATGGTGTTCAACACGGACTACGGCGCGTAGTTAAACATATTGTGGAGTTTGCCCTTCAGAACCGCGACGAACGTGAAGTCCGGACGAGTTTGTCCTTCGTGTTCGGGTCAGATGACGGGGATGTGCATGATATTTGGGTAGTAATACCATTCAGACGCTTGGCAGCTGTAGATATAGAGTATATATTAGGCCGTATAATGCAGACCTCTCAAAGTAGTACAGCCTTCAATATGGACAACTTCACGGTAGATATTGACCGTGTGTTCCGTGTTGCGGGTCATAGTGCCACACCTTATACTCTTAACTTCAATTCTCAGGCTATTTACAGGCGGCATATAAACGCCGATCGTGGTTGCGGCTTTATAGCATTAGTCTTGGCTCATATGTTTACTGTACTAAATACACGGACGCCAAAAATTTGGTTGCCTACGGTTGTGCAGCGTGCCCATAAACTGGCTTCAGATTGCAAGCTTCAGTTTGATTGTAGTATGGGTCCTGAAAAGCTGAGAAGGAGAGAGCAGGAAATGAATGTTCGTATAGTTGTATTTGGAATGGTTGATCGTCGTAGACTGTGAATGTTTTTAAAAGCAGTGTGAGAGATCGTATTAGACCCCGACTTATTTTAGGATTGTCAGGTTTAACGTATCTCCCCATCCGTAATATCAGGGCTCTTTACGCGAGTTATGATAAACGTCGAAAATATGGAAGGTATCTCGAATTTGCGGATGATATGATGAAACATTGTAAGGATTTCCACATGGTATGTGCGCAGTGTAAAAGCTCCAAATATGAAAGCCGTGTGGTTGAAGTTGAAAAGAGGGACTGTGATGTATGCAGACGCACATTTTTCAATAATAACTGTTTTGAGCTCCATAAGTCAATTGGCACGTGGAGGAAAATGAGAATCTGTGAATTTGGTATGTTTCACATGATGGATAACTGGGGGAATTTCAAGCATAAATGTGAGGAAATTCACTGTTCTATATGCCATGAGAAATATATGGCGGTTAGAGTAAAGCATGTATGTTATATGAAAGAAGCTAAGCCTAAAAATAGACCTTATATAACTGTGTACTACGATATAGAAATATATACGGTTGCTGAGAAACTCTTTGCATCCTATATTGTCAAGATAGCGGAAAAGTTAAAAAAAAATGACTGTACATTCTTCCCCATAACAGTGCAAAATTTGACCCACAGTTCCTTTATGAGGAGCTGCTTGAGCACGATTCATCTGAGATATTTACAGGTGATCCTTTGAATAGAGGAAACATACTTATACAAATGCAAATAAGAGGTAATGTGCAGTTTAAAGACACTTTATTATTCACACCTTGTAAATTAGCCAAGCTATCCAAGGTAATGGGCGTAGCCGCCGAAGTTTCAAAAGGATATTCCCCTTACACATTCTTCACTTGCGAAACTTTAAATTACTTAGGACTACCTCCACCCAAACATTAATTTAACTATGAATGTATGAGTACATGTGAACGTGAAGATTTTGACTGCTACTACAATAGTTTTAATGAATCTAATCCTTACAATATAGCTGATGAATGTGAGCGTTATTGTGTGTTTCAAATGCGATCCGTTGCAAGTCGCAACCACGATCACCTCATTGTGCTTTACAGTGTTCAAGAACAATTTCATGCCTAAAGACATCTTAACCGTCATTTACAGAAACAACCTCGCAGTTTTGGGCACAAGTCTATTTACTGGCTCATACACATACAGCAGCAGACAGGTGTATATATAAAGCATGCCCGCAAAACGGGGGAAGTACCCATTAAGGTTAATAGTCGTGTTATTTGGGTCGATGGTCTAAGCGAAAACCGTGCCACTGGTGAAAAGACTGTGCACTCCTTTAACGGCTATTGGTGGCACGGATGCCCCCGTCATGAGTGCGGGATCGTAGGAAATATCCACGATAGATATCCTGCCGACAGTCTTGCATGGACGCACCGCGATCAGCTTATAGGCGTCCATTTCACTCACATGGTCTTGTTGGAGCATGAGTATGATGCACGGAGGGAAACAGATGGACAGTATCGTGAAGAGATAAACACAATCAAACGTTCAATGGTGCTGGATACTCTCAAATGCGGTGATAGCTTGTTCGGATGGCGTACAAATCCATTCAAGCTATACTTTCCGCGTACAGAGGACGTGAAACTCCATTACTGCGACTTCTGCTCTTTATACCCCTCCGTGATGAAGAACAATCCGTAACCAGTAGGTGCACCTGAAAAACTGGTAGGACCAGCCCTGCCCACGATCGAGGAGTTCTCAGCAAATTTGAAGAACTATTTCGGTCTTTCTTTCGTAGACGTGCTTCCACCTCTCGATTTATGGATGCCGATCTTACTCGTCGTTATAGACCACAAGCTCATGTTTCCCCTGTGCGTGAAGTGCGCAGAGGAGAAGAATGGGGCTTGTAATCACACAACCAATCAGCGTAAGATCAGAGGCGTATATACAAGCCCCGATTTGTCCCTAGCCGTTCGCCATGGCTACGAAATATTGAAGATATGTGAGGTGTGGAGGTTTAAGAAGCTCCCCAACCTTTTCACGTCATATATAAACACTTTTTTGAAGGGTAAGGTAGAAGCATCAGGGTATCCGCGAGGAGTTGATACCGAAGATGAAAAATCGGCTTATATTCAGCGTTACCGTGACCGTGAAGGGATAAGCTTGACCGTTCCCAAATTGTAAAGAACTCAGGCAGTCTCTTTCTCTTTGGAGAAAATTTGCACAGAATACAGGCAAGGGTAATGTTCACCTAACCCAAAGTTATAACGAGGTGTAGGATTATGGCAACACTCCCGATAAAGAGGTCATGGAGATCGTGAATGTAGGTAATACGTACATAATAAAGTACAACATTACCGAATTGACACAGACACATCGCCTGTTACAAACATACCCAGTGGCGGTTCCTCATATGGGCAATATGGGCAGCCGCACAGGGCGGCATTTGTGGAGGGGCGGCATGAGCGCCTGCAAAAAAAATAAAAATAAAAATAAGAATAAATAAATAAAGAAATAAATAAAAAAAAAATAAAATAAAATAAATAATAAAAGATCAATAAATATATTTTTATTAATAAAAAACCATCTATTGCATTTTCCATAAACCTTCCCATAAAAGACCTAAACAATGCAAAATGCTTCCAGATTAATATTATTGGGAATAAAGGCCCATACTTTAACATATGTAATGTTATTTTTCTGGGTTTGGTTAAATAGTGAAATGTATATTATTTATTACAGAACGAATCTTCACACTAAGCCACTAAGGTCTGTCAAATAACCGCAAATGGATAAGAAGAGGTCAAAGCTATCAGGTGCTCAGTTTAGAAAAAAGAGGAAAGAAGAAGAGGAGAAACGAGCAAAAGATAAAGGTATAGAGCTATGTCATCTACTCTTCACTGCTATATTGCACTGCTATTTTGTGATATAGCTTTCTGAGTCATTTGAAGTGTACTATCATGTATATAATTAGCCATTAACCAAGGAGGTTGTATTATTCATTTGTTTCCTATTCTAAAAGTTTAATAAATTGTGCTTAATAACATGTTAAATTAATTGTACTAGCCTATTCATGCATTGGTCTGTTATGTTGTATTTTACTATTTGCAGGGGCACTTTTGAAATATTTTGGAACACCCTCTGCCACTAGCCAGGATGAGAAGCCGTCTACTTCTGCCATTATTGAGGCTGAGGAGCCATCTACCTCCTCAGCCTCACATATGTGTCCACAAATGCAGTCTGATCCTGAGGATGAAGACCCATTTGCTTCTACTTCTCCCCGGCAGGACTCTTCAGGTGAGTTTGTGTGCACATATGTCTGTGAGTGTGTGCGTGTGTGTGTATGTGTATGTGTGTGCATCCCTGCAAAGCATTTTGCAAACAGTTATAAATTATAATGTTATTATCACTGGGTCTGGGTTACTGGGTATGTGTGGTGTTTCACCACCATAATTCCATAACACCACCACCATAACAAAGTGCTGTGAATAATGTGTTATCTAACTTAGGTGTGTATACTAATGAGTAATGCTCTTGTTCTTTCTATTAGAAAGGCCTGGAGCAGAATCGCCTCCTGAGGATGAGTCTCTGTCCACCGACCCTGCTAACTGGCCTTCAGTTCTGACTGAGAATTCGGACACAACTGGTTTCCAGGGGACCAAGTCAAGTACCATCTGACTTTGTATTCCCTAGAAACGACAGTGACGGAAGAAGTTTCCACCATCAATACTTCAGGAAGTCATTGGTTAGTGGGGAAAATATAACCAGAAGTTGGTTGGTCTATTCCTTAAAAAACAACAGCCTTTTCTGTTTCTGTTGTACATTATTTTCCAAGAGGAAAATAAATTTAACAAGTTTGGGACTCTCGGACTGGAAGCATGCAAGCTCATTGCTCACATCACATGACAACAGTTCAGAACACCTAAATTCTATGAAAATCTGGAAAGAACTGGCAGTGAGGATGAGAAAGGGGGAGACCATTGACAAGCAGGAGATGGCACTTCTGGAGGCTGAGAAGTTGAGATGGAGAGCGGTGCTGACACGTCCCACTGCTATTGTGCATTCTCTGGCAGTTAGGAATTTGGCACTAAGGGGACATACAGAAAAATTGTTCTCACCATCAAATGGCAATTTTCTGAAAGAAGTTGAACTGATGGCACAATTTGATCCTATAATGCAAGAGCACATTAACCGTGTCCAAAAAGGGACCTCCAGTCACACCAGCTACCTCGGCCACCACATACAAAACGAACTCATTGATTTGTCGAGCAGCAAGACCATTTCAGCAATGGTGAGCGACATCAAACAAAAGTTTTTTTCAATAATTCTAGATTGCACTCCAGATATCACCACACTGAACAGTTGTCAGTTGTGATTCGGGTTGTGTCACTGGAGGGGAAGCCCCATATAAAGGAACATTTCATGGAGTTTTTGGAGGCAGAGGAGTCCACTGGTCAACATTTGGCATCTCTGATTCTGAAGAGACTGGAGGAGCTAAAAGTTCCTTTCATGGACTGTAGAGGACAATCATACGACAACGGGGCCAACATGAGGGGAAAAAACAAGGGTGTTCAATCCAGGCTCCTAGAAATTAATCCCAGAGCTCTGTTTGTTCCATGTGGGGCTCATTCTCTGAATTTGCTTGTGGCCGATGCTGCTAAGGGATCTATTGATGCCACAAGTTACTTTGGCATCTTGCAGAAGCTTTACAACTTGTTTTCAGCCTCCACACAACGATGGGCCATTTTGAAAAAACATGTGAACATCACATTGAAGATGTGGTCTGATACAAGGTGGGAAAGCAAGATCAAGAGTGTGGAGCCCCTGAGATATCAGGCAGCTGCAGTGAGAGATGCACTGATCGAGGTGAGGGACCACACCAAAGACTCTGTAATAAAGGTCGAGGCTCAATCTCTGTCAGAGGAGGTTGGGTCATACCGCTTCGCCATTTGTTCAGTGGTGTGGCATGACCTGTTGTGCCAAATTCAGCATGTGAGCAAGCAGATGCAGTCCCCTAGCATGCACGTTGATGTTGCAGTAAATCTCCTAAAAAAAACAGAGAGAGGTCTCCGCAATTACAGGGCAACAGGTTTTTGGCTGCACAAATGGCAGCCACAGATATCTGTGAACAAATGAATGTGGAGGCTGTGTTAAAACAAAAACGGCTGAGGTCCACAAAGCGGCACTTCTCCTATGAAGCATCTGATGAGCCCTTGATTGATGCTTTGAAGAAGCTGGAGGTGACATTTTTCAATGCAGTGGTTGATGCTGCAACATCAGCCATTCAGGAAAGATTTTCCACGTTGGAAATTGTGGGAGAGAAGTTTGGAGTGCTGACACATTTCCAAAATCTCACATTTGAGGAGCTGACAGAACAATGTGTGAACCTTAGTACTACACTACACTTTAAGGGACAATCTGACTTGGATGGCAGAGAGCTTGCACAGGAGCTGAAGAACTTGCCTGACTTGCCATCAAAGACCATATCCTTGCTTGAACTGCTGACATTTATCCATGAAAGGGAGCTCTCTGAAATATATCCAAATTTGTGGACTGCTCTCAGAATTGGTCTTACTCTTCCAGTCACTGTTGCTGAAGCAGAGAGGAGCTTTTCAAAGCTGAAGCTCATCAAATCCTACCTGAGGTCAACTATGTCACAGGAACGCCTTACCGGTCTGGCCATCATCAGTATAAATCATACAATTGCTGAGCAGATTTCATATGATGATTTAATTCATGACTTTGCATCAAGGAAGGTAAGAAGAGTCAGGCTTTAGATGGCAGTTGTGCTGTGGTGCAATTTATTTTGTTTCTTGTTCAAAGTGTAGCATAATAATTACCCTCTCTTAAGTGTCTTATTCTATTTATGTGATAGAGCATTTGTACATTTTAGAAATTTGATTCTCTAGTTTATTTATGGCAGTTGTGCAATTTAATTTGTATTTTTCCTGTTCATAGTATCATAATTACATTCTCTTAAGTGAGTTATTCTATTTACGTGATGAAGGATTTGTAAAATTCAGAAATTTGAGTCTTTGTTTTGGTTCTGAAGTTCCAACAATTAGTCCAATAAAAAGTTATTTTGTGAAAGAGTTATGTCTGTCCTTTATTTTGGGGGGATTCGAATGTGTGTGTGTTGGCGAACAGGGGGGGGCGCTGAAGGTGAGGTTCGCTCAGGGCGTCATGTAAGCTAGGACCGCCACTGAACATACCTGTAGCCAGCTTCACAACGGCATACGCACGCATCAAACTTTGGGGTCTATTGCATTCTCTTGGACGGGGGTTCTGTACGCCGACACAGATAATGTGATATTCACAGCGAGGGAGGGTGAATACATGTCGCCTATTGGTGAATTCCTCGGAGAGTTGGTTGACTGATGAGATCAAGGATGAGTATGGAGACATCGCATGCACCGACTCTTTTGTCTCAATAGCTCCAAAAACTCACAGTGTACGGTTGAGGGTGGGTGAGGATATGAAATATATCGTGAAGGCTAAGGGTATCACGCTTATCCAGGTGAACCGACGTTAATTTTGACTTGTTGAAGGCTCTAGTGTGCTTGGAAGATGAGGATGACCGTGACCGGCCACCCCAACTGACTGGAGGGACCCACAATTTTCGGGCGCAGAAGCTGGGGGGTGGCGTGAAGGAACTTAGGGGTACGAAGGTGTGCTGTAACACCTATAGGTAACGTTACCAGGTGCTTGGTACCTATGATACCGTACCCTTTGGATACCATAATCCTTGATTGTTATATATATATATGTGTGTGTGTCTATTTACTTGTCAACGATATGTTTATTTTATTTATTACGCGTATTTGTGTATATATATATATATATATATATATATATATATATATATATATACACCTTAAATAATTCGATGATATGTTTATTAAATAAATCGTATTTCAATTAGCGTTTCATTTTCTCCTTTATGTGTGTGTGTGTGTGTGGTGTGTGTGTGTGTGTACAGGAGAAACTTTTAAGCTCCTCCCCCTGTATGATCGAGCAATGGTCACGTGACTCCTGCTACTCCTGGGCATATCTCTATCCCTGCGTGCTCAGTTGACCGCTGCAAGCGTGTATTTGAAGAAATCTCACGTAGACGGAAAATAGTGATGGCTACCTTTAATATTGCGTGCTCGAGTTTTATGAAGTGGTATTCGGTAAAGTGTGAAAATGTGGTGGATACTGAAAGATTCCCTATCCCTTCCTCCTTTGATACTTTTAAGGCTACATTGAACCGTGCGAAGATTGAGGAACAAGAGGTTCAAGTACTCTCCGGCTATTCTGGCGAGAGCATTGCAGGATTTCGTGGTACAAACGATGTAATGAACTATGTTGTAGGACTAAACTTTATAAAAGCTTTCATATACCGTGAAGTGGAAGAAACAACACGTGCAGAAGAGAAGCAACGGTTATGGTTAGTGAGTCTTGTTGATGAGTGGTGTGACAAGCGATATTATGTATGTTGCATCATACCGAGTACTCGTACCCTGCGGCTGAGAATGTGTCTTGTCATAATGAAGAATCTGAAGTATTTTTACCACTACATTAATATATATTATGACGAGGTTTGCAGTGAGGTTGTGGCTAAAGGCCTTCGTGAGTTTTTAATAGAATTTAGAGAAGAGTATCGCCTGCTAAACAAAAAGGAAAACTATGGGCACATGTTTCCCTCAAATAGTGCGCCGGAGTGTGAATAATATGTGGTTAGTTCGTGAAAATGAACGAAAATGTGTGGGGTGCATTTTGGGGAGTGGGAGTGATAAAACATTAAAGTCGATATTACTTCATGTGTCGGAAAAATTCTCTAAACGAATGCCCAGTATAATGGAATACAGGTATTCACACGAGTCTTTCACGTTGGAACGACACCGTACACTTTTCATCAACCTTTGGTTTGACTCATACCTCCCCGGCTACCTGTGACTCATAGTCATCTCAGAGCTTGAACCGACTGGACGTGCACTCCTCACAATAGAATACGATGGAGCTTCCTTTGAGCAGCATTCTCAATGCCGTGTACGATGTGTCCGTAACGAAGTCATTGCGCGTGTTCTGGCGCAAAACCACTGCCGTTAACTATATATTGGAAACGACTTGTAGGAAAGCAAACTCTGGTAAACATAATGTTGTTTATGTAAGTGTTGAAGAGATGAATAGTCTTCGTAGTAGTTGAGAAGTGGAGCGAGAATAGTTATAAAATACCTGCAGGTGTAGGCACAAGAAGAGAACAGATTAGTGATACCCACTCATATGCTTTTTTTGTACGTTGTGTATAAATAACGATCAGCCATGCATTGATATACGATTGATGTGGAAGAATGCTTCTGACAATAACGTCCTTCTCCCTACGCGAAACCGTTTCATCCTCGACAGAATGTTTGAAATCGTCGGTTTCCGCAAGCTTAAGCCTATATTAGACGCGCGTGTTATGGATATGCTTTATTTTGATACGGTTCTTGAATACGCATACACTGCTCTGCTCGACGGGTTTACCGAGTGTAGGACTGAACAAGACGAGAATGGTCTGGAACTGGATGCTTATTTAAAAGGTTTAGACTCCTCGAAATATCAAGAACTTTGGTACAAAGGACTTGAGCGGTACAGGGCTGAGCTCACCTACACCGCTCACCCTGAAGAATTGTTTCTTTATATAATGAGCTGCTGTCGTTACGACTTAGAAGATTATTTCAACTGCCGCTATGCATTGTGAAGAAGAGTTTATGATTGAAAAGCTCAGATCGGTAAGAATAAACCCTCGATTGGAACGGAGTGTTTATAAACTTGTATTTAATAATGATGTTGTGACTAACGATGCCCTCTTTGTGCGTGCTTTTGATTGTATTCTGTCCGTGTTTAAAGATAACTTGCAAACCGAATTTAAAGTGGGTGCAAAAATAGTTTTGAACGAATTGAAGGCCCATTACATCGAGTATAGGCATTCCTATAACTTGAGCGGTGAAATAATGTTAAATCGTATTTATTGCATAGTGCAAAGCAAGAATGATATAACTGTACACTCGATCACGTGCGAGTTTAGTATTTTAGTTAAACGCAGTAGCACATAAAATGTATGTATTTTGATGTTTATATATTATTTTTTGATTATATATACACTACCGGTCAAAAGTTTAATTACACCTACTAATTTCCAATGTTTTGCTGCTTAGCTCAAGACATAAACTTCAAATGTAATCTTAACAGGTACTAGAGATGAGTTTGCTTACCTGGCTTTCATATTGTATGCTTCAGTGCATCTGCCCTATGCAGTGTGTTGTAACACAGACGCTTCTTCAACATAGCCTTCAAAATGTTTTAACTGGCGTCTAGCATGCAACCTAAAATTAATGCCATTAGCTCTGCACAAAGGTCCAAAAATAGTTTAAAAGTCTTTACTGGGGTAGTGTGTTTCTTCAGGAGTATGTTAATACATGTTTTCAGTTATTAACATGCGCTGCAGGTCTTTACATATAAAATCTTTGCAGGGGAGCTAACTGTGTAGTTTAAGGTATACTTCTGTTTCAAAAAGCAAAAATAGGTGCCAAAGCTCAGTTAACAACAGAAAAAAGACCGTTGATTGTAACTTTGAGAAATGAGGGCCAATCACTGAGGCAAATTGCAAAAAAAATAAAAGTTTCTTTGAATGCAGTTGCTTGTGCCATTAAACGGTATGAAGAAACTGGTCAAAATAAGGACAGAAAAAGGTCAGGGCGGCCAAGAACCCCAAAAGACTCAGAGGACAAGTATATCCGAGTCACCAGTCTGCGCAACAGATGCCTCACAGCACTTGAAATCAAAGCCCAGCTGAACAACTCCAGAAGTACAACAGTTGCAACATCACCTGTTCAGAGAAGACTAAGAGAGGCAGGATTAAAAGGACGAACTGCAGCAAAGAAACCAATGCTGAGATTCCAGAACAAAAATAAAAGGTTAGGCTGGGCTAAAAAACATCAAAAATGGACTGTTGAGCAGTGGAAATTTGTCCTTTGGACTGACGAATCAAAGTTCGAAGTTTTTGGATCCAAACGCAGAGTATTTGTGCGGCGCAGAGCGGGTGAAAGAATGACACAGCAGTGTGTTGTGGCAACAGTGAAGCACGGTGGAGAAAGTCTGATGTTCCTGGGATGTTTTGCAGGGGAGCAAGTTGGAGATCTCCACAAAGTCACTGGAATATTGAACCAACGTGGCTATCACAGCATTCTACAGCGCCATGCCATCTCATCTGGACTGCGACTAGTTTGCCAACAGTTCATAATGCAGGAAGACAACGATCCTAAACACAATTCCAAGCTGTGTCAAAATTACCTGAAGCAGAAAGAACGGCAACGTCAGCTCACAGCAGCTGGCAGCAGCTTTCACCAGACTATCTTCTTTCTCTTGTTGAGCGCATGCCTCGAATTTGTTCTGCTGTAATTGCTGCTAGAGGAGGCTATTTTGATGAATATAAAATTTAGGCTTTGCTTTTGGTAAATCGTCCTGATTTGTTGTTATTTAAGTTCCCATGTTTGTACTTATGATTTGTGTCGTGATAACTTAGTTAATAAATAAAAAAACTAAACAAAATTTGAAATTTATGAATATTTCAGGGTGTACTTAGACTTTTGACCAGTAGTTTATATTCCTCGTTCAACTTGTGTATTTCTTATACTACTACTTTTTTATTGCATATATATATATATATATATATATATATATATATATATATATATATATATATCCTCGTTTAAACTGTATAGAATGAACTATTTTGATTGTATATTTATTTTCTATATATTTCATGAAATTATTTCCAATAATTCGTCTAAATAAACGGAATGATGCAATGATGTTTTAGTAATTCTTTTTGTTGTATATATAAACGATATTATTTAATTATATATATATATATATATAATAGTGCAGTCTGGCAACTCAAAAATAATAAGGTGCACCAGGTTAAGCCTTCTAGCCAACTGGCTGATTAGGACCTTCTAAGCCAAATGCAAAGACCAAGAGCTTTATTATGCGTCTGGCGGTTCCAGGCGAAGGATAGTTTCTTTCTCTCTCTCTCTCTCTCTCTCTCTCTCTCTCTCTCTTGGGTTTGGATGATTCCGACTAGCTTGTGGCAGCTGGAGAGAATCCACCTTGCTTCTTTTTTTCTTTTTTGGCACCCTGGGAGGTAGGGGTAGCAACAAAGGGGGGAAGGGGTCTTGCAACAAGAGGAAGGGGGAAGGGGTCTTGCGACAAGGGGGAGGAGATCTTGCAACAAGATGGGAAGTGGAGGGTGTTGCAACAAGAGGGGAAGTGGAGGGTCTTGCAACATTGATCAACATTGCAATTTGCTTCTCCCAATTTGCGCCCATACTACTGAGGTTAATATAACCTAGTATTTTTAAGGCCCTTTTTGTCGACTTCTGCACGGTGCTTTGACGTTTGAAATCATTACTGATATAAATTCCTAAGTCCTTTTCTCGATCAGTCTCAGCCAAGTTCCTCCCCAAGAGAGAGTAATCGTTCTTCGGGTTCTTTTAACCTATGTGCATTTCCTTACATTTGTCCAAGTTGAATGGCATTTTCCAAGTTGCAAACCATTCGCACAGCCTCTCAAGATCATTCTGAAGCGCTTTTATGCCATCCTGATTACCTACACTATTTCCCAATTCGGTAGCGTCTATAAATTTAGAAATTGTACTTAGGAGACCAACGTCTATATCAAGGGTCGGGGAACTTTTTTGGGTATTACCCAAAAATCTATTTGAGTAAAATGAAATTACCCCTAGACTTCAAAGTAAACAAAAACAAGCCAATTGCTCTTAAAATTGTTGCATATGGTATACAAAATATTCAAATTCAAAAAATGTTTATTGGATCCATTATTATGGAGAAATAAAAAAAACCACACATGCTGGCATAAGAATAGCACACAAACAAAATTAGTAAAAAGGATTGAAGAACTGAAGAATTTCATTCAAAACATCTCCACTTCAGGTTTTGGAAAAATGATGCTGTTTCATTTTTGATACAACATCAAAATCAGGACGTAAATTCGTAATATTCTAAAATTTAGAATAACGCCACATTTATGTAACAAAATAAAATAAAAATTATACGAAAAAAATATCAGCACAAAGTGTCAAGCACTAAAATCACCTCTTCGTTTCATGATACCATACACACGACTGAGGCTCTGAGGGAAGTGTCTCTCATACCGCACGCATTACCCCCAAATTTTTAAATTTACCCCATTTGGGGTAATTTTCCCCTTTTCCCCGACCACTGGACTCTATATCGTTAATATAGATCAAGGGCGTCCAAACTTTTTTCATGAAGGGCCATATTTCAATTAATGACTCATACCGAGGGCCAGTGTGCAAATTTGAGATAAAATTTTATTTTAAAATTAAATTTTATTGAAATAAAGTATGACATTAGATAATGAATTTTCAGTATCCGCCAGCCGCGCCTGATACAAATCCTTCGCTAGCCGGACTTTGGCCTGTGTGCCGTATGTTTGACAAGCCTGATATAGATGATAAAAAGTAAAGGACCCTGAACGGAATCATGTGGAACCCCACTGGTGACGAGAGAGAGAGAGAGAGAGAGCTTAATTGAACCATAAAACAAATTGGCTTGCTTCATATTTACTCGCTCAATTCCTGCATTTTCACATTCTCAAATGATTCTTGGAGTGGAGCCTATATTCAAATTTCATGGTATTTCATTTACTGTTCTTTTGTTTTAGAGGAGTGGATTTGTCTTGGGTTCTCGTAGAGTTAAAAGAAGTTCTTCATTTTGTTAAGTATTCCGTAAGCTTTTATCGCATAAAATATACATATAAATTTAGTAGAAAAACTGAGAAAGAAATCTATACACAAGATAATGACAGCTTCGACTTTTTGTTTTCCCCCAGCCGAGTATTTTGTATGCTAATATAACTGTGTCTGGAAACTCCACTGCATCCTTAGTTCCACAATGTAACTTCTTCACCGACATGCCTTTAAAATTAGATTTAACGTTAAATGAAACCTTTTAACGCTACATCTACATATTTCAGTGGGTCCTTTAATAGTCCGAGCATTACAACTTTTTCTTTCGCCTTCAATTTTGGTTCGGTACGGTATCCGAGTGAAACGCAGAATAGAAATTATTGCAAATGGTATACGAGGTGAGCTTTAGATTTTTAAATTTACGACGAATATTTTATTTTATTCATTTTTACTTTAACTGCCATATCGAACTCTTAAACCAAAATCAGGGGACGGAAAAAAATCATTGGGAATTAAATTATGCTAAAAATTCCTAATACAGACCTACCTTCTGCTCGTTCATTCCAATTAATTATTCTTGAATCTATCATATTTTAGCATTAAGCCACTACTCTTTTACCATTATGTAAACAAATTAAGACAGTGGAAAGATAATATTTCAAACCCTCACTAGAAAAAGGTTTAATTATATAAAAATGTAAAACCAAGCAAATTTATTCCTAAACATGAAATAAAAGGAAAGAGGGGAAATTGCAACCATGCTAACGAGACTGCAAAGAAAGCAAAATAAAGGAGAACTGACGAAGAGAAAGGAGGAGGAAAACAAAGATCGAAAACAGTAAATAAAATGACAGAAATAAAATGTGAAAAACGGAAACTTTCACGAATAAAGAATGTCACATCGGAAGAAGAGAAAAACGGAGTCTATAAAAACACCGTAACGTACAACAAGAGAAAAGGACTTACCACAATCCATTGAAGGTGGAACAAAACATTTTTGAACAAATTTAATCTATCATCCAACGTGTTTCCTTTCAAGTATAGGAAAAAAAAAGCATATGCATTTTTTCATTACAAAATTTCGATATTCATTTATTTGAAATAAAACAAGTTGTTTTTATAAAAAATAGCAAAATATTTGATGGTATTGAAAATTTTACTTCAAATAAACCAATTACTTAGCAGTTTATATAAAGTTTATATATATATATATATATATGGGATGGAACTCAGAATGGTCCCCTGAGGTTCTTTCATGATACACACGGACCATGCATGGAACAAGGAACGCTTCTAGAAAATTAAATCCACTGTAGTCCGAATAAGTAATGGTAAATGACAAATACTATAGTTTTCCTTTTTCAAGATGTTAGCACGACGTAGGCAACGGGTCACTCGCAACGAGGCCCAAAAAATATAGCTTCCCTCACCAGCTATCTGCAAAACATATAGGATCCAGCTTTGGGACAGGATCTAGGGGTTACAGCTACACCTAGCCTACCATATCCAGAACCTCAATATAAGCAAAAGACTCGTTGCATTCGCGTCGGATTGAATATATCAAAGAAAAAGGGGTAACTGTTGTATTTTTAGCCAAAAACCAAAACTTAAACCTCAAATGGCAAAATTGAGCGTACACTTTTCAAGGCACATAACATGTCCGTTTCATAATGGGATTGAACTCAGAATGGTCGCCTGAGGTTCTTTCATGATACACACAGACCGTGCATGGAACAAGGAACTCTTCTAGGAAAATTAAATCCATTATAGTCCGAATAAGTAATGGTAAATGACAAACACCATAGTTTTTTCTTTTTCCATGATGTTAGCCCGACGTGGGCAACGGGTCACTCGCAAAGAGGCTCCAAAAATATAGCTTCCCTCACGAGCTATCTGCAAAGCAATAGGATTCAGCTTTAGGACAGGGTCTACAATACAATAGTTAGCCATTTTTCTTTGATGTATTGAATCCGACGCGAATGCAACGAGTCTTTTGCTTATATTGAGGTTCTGGATATGGTAGGCTAAGCGTAGCTGTAATGGTTAGATCCTGTCCCAAAGCTGGATCCTATCTGCTTTGCAGATAGCTGGTGAGGGAAGCTATATTTTTGGGGCCTCTTTGCAAGTGACCCGTTACCCACGTCGGGCTAACATCATGAAAAAGAAAAAACTAGTGTTTGTCATTTACCATTACTTATTCGGACTATAGTGTACTTAATTTTCCCAGAAGAGTTCCTTGTTCCATGCACGGTCTGTGTGTATTATATAATATATATATATATATATATATATATATATATATATATATATATATATATATATATATATATATATATATATATGATGCAAACCCACAAAGAAAAAGAAAAATGACTCCAAGGCCTTTCGCATATTTAGAAGTACACCTCGTCAGGGAATTCCTGACGAGGTGTACTTCTGAATACACGAAAGGCATTAAAATAATTTTTCTTTTTCTTTGTGGGTTTGCATCATTCATTCATTTCACGTGTTTAATTGTGAAATTCATCGTATATATATATATATATATATATATATATATATATATATATAATATATATATATAAAATTACAACAACCCGCAAGGAAAAAATATGAAATTTATTATAAACCTGTGTTTAAAAAGGCTAATTAATTTCGGCTGGTCACAACCAAGCCCTTTTGAAAGCCATAAACTAAATAAAATATCTAAAAAAGTTATAAAACTTCTGTCCTGCGGAAGAGCTAAGATTAAAATGCATTTTAATCTTAGCTCTTCCGCAGGACGTAAGTTTTATAACTTTTTTAGATATTTTATTTAGTTTATGGCTTTGAAAAGGGCTGGGTTGTGACCAGCCGAAATTAATTAGCCTTTTTAACACTGTTTTATAATTAATTTTATATTTTTTCCTTGCGGATTGTTGTAATTTTATATTGTTGCGGTTATTGCAATTAAAGTTTATATATATACGTATATATATATATATACACATTTTAACTGCAAACAACACACAGTATAATTAATGTAAAGAACGACGCTTGTGTAGAAAAGCGTTCGGCACAAGATGAGGAGGGAGAACGAGCAAATGAAAAATGAGGTACCTCTCATATATACACATATATATATATATATATATTATACCCTCACCAGAGTTCGAACCCATCACCTCTTGAATTGAAGGCGAGAGCACTAGCCACTACAGTACGATGAAATAGAAATTAACACAACATACCATGCAGTACATTTAAACACCTGAGGAAACACACAACGCTTTTGCGTTTAGAAACATTTGACGTGTTAATCCTCCTGCACTGAGGTAATGACCAGCATTTCATTCAAATTATCTGGTACAGCGCTGGGGGTTCCATAAACAGAATATCATGTATGAACGTGCACAATTTTGCATTTTGCATTTGCAATTTAAAAAAAAATTGTGTTAACATTTATCTCATTTTCTATTCAAGAGGTGGTGGGTTCGAACCCTGATAAGGGTAGTTTTTTCATCTTGCAAAATCGTGAGTGTGCATGCATGATATCTCATGTATACAGGGTGTAACAAAATCCGTTCTCATAGGGAAATAAGATGTAACAGAATTGAACGAGAAAATAGTTTTAACTATACATTACAAACAATACAATCAACTGACCAATTAATTCTATACATGCTCACATTGCATTCCATGTTGCCGTTGACACATTTCTATTCATCTTTTTAAGCTGTCGGTTACGTTTTGAAGTGTTTCTGCATTAATTGTTACAATGATAGGTAATTTTTTCTTTTAACTGCTGGATCGTTCGAGGTTTTAACTCATAAACAACGGATTCTAAGTGGCCCCCAAAGAGGAAGTCAAGTGGGGTCAAATCAGGACTTCGGGGTGGCCATTCCACACAACCTCGGCGTCCAATCAAGCTGCCACGAAGATTCTCTTCTAACCACTGTCTCACTGAACGAGCGAAATGCGGAGGTGCACCATTTTGCTGAAACCAGAACTTTCGTCTATGGTTCAAAATACAGAATAATTCAGGCTTAGTAGGCTTCACCACTATTCCATCATTCCATTCCATTCCACCATTTGTAAAAATTAACAAGAATTCTCATTATTTCATGGGCTCTCAACGTTGTCATTGTAATTTACATGTATTTTCGGATGAATCGACTATAGCAGTGCTAGACGATCGTGCTCAGACTGTCAAACGACTAGTTGGACAAGAATTCAGTCCAGACTTCCTTAAAAAGACCCTAAAGTTCCTCAGAAAATAATAGTGTGGAGAGCCATTTCAGTTCATGGAACTAGTCGGTTGCACATTGTAAAAGGAACAACGGATCAGACAGTATATAAAAGTGCTAAATGAATGTTTACTACCTCAAGTAAGGGATTGGTATGGAGATAGGCCATGGATCTTCCAACAGGACTCATCTCAACGTAACTGCAAGATCAGTCAAGACTTGGTTCACACATAATGACGTCACGGTATTGGCATGGGCTGGTAATTCTTCAGACTTGAACCCGATTGAAAATTTATGGACTGTTTTGAAGGACGAAATTCATCGAATGCCAATAACTAACAAGCCTGAACTGATTGCTCGCCTCATAAAAGTGTGGTTTCATTCCGAGAACATCCGCAGGCATGTAAATCTTTCATTCATGATATGCCAACGCGCGTGAAAGCTCTCAAATTGGCGAAAGTAGGGCAAACACATTACTAGTTGATGTCAAGTACCTTGTTGTGTCAATATATGTTGAAATAAATACGTACTGTATGTATAAATAAACTTATTTGAAAATAGACAATTTATAAAATCCATAATAATTTGTCCAGTACTATATATATATAAATATATACACACATTCAACTGCAAAGAACAGGCAGTATAAATAACGTAAAGAACGACGCTTGTATAGGAGATATTCCGCGCAAGACGAGAGAGAGAGAACGAAACAAATGAAAAAATGAGGTAACCACCCGGGAATCGAACCCGGGATCTTCCGATTGCCGGTCAGATGCGATACCATTACACCATGGGCCTCACTCTTCCAAATGCCGTAATTCTTCTACATACTCGCAGAAACCAATGCCCCAAGGGGGCACCTCCGGCATGCCGTAACATTATATACATTCAACTGCAAAGAACACGCAGTATAAATAACGTAAAGAACGACGCTTGTATAGGAGATATTCCGCGCAAGACGAGAGAGAGAGAACGAAACAAATGAAAAAATGAGGTAACCACCCGGGAATCGAACCCGGGATCTTTCGGGTTCCGGGTTCGATTCCCGGGTGGTTACCTCATTTTTTCATTTGTTTCGTTCTCTCTCTCTCGTCTTGCGCGGAATATCTCCTATAGAAGCGTCGTTCTTTACGTTATATATAGTATATATATATATATATATATATATATATATATATGAAAATACAAACTATAGGTATAGGGAAATACAAACTCTGATAAAGGGCCATACAGACAGGGAAGAGGAAAAGGCGGTAGAAGCAATAAAGGAAAATCCAAAATACTTCTACAGCTATGCGAAAAGGGAAACAAAAATGCGCGCTACGATCGGGCCCTTAAGGAAAGGGAATAATGAACTAACAGACGATCTAAAAGAAATATCTGAAACATTGAGAACCTAGTATGAATCGCTCTTCAGTACCCCAAAAAGTGACAAAGCGATACCTGACATAGATGCATTCTTCGAAGAGAAATTGCAAGGAGAATGTACAACAAACAGACTTTGATTTTACCGCAGAAGATGTAGCAAGAGCTATAGGACAAATGAAATCACATTCACCTGCAGGTCCGGACAAACGGAACGTGCAATTAATTAAAAACTGTGAAAATGAAATAGCTATAACAACAAAATAGTAACATCATTTGTGGACGATACAAAGATCAGCAGAAAAATCAGCGAGGCAAATGAAGTGGAGGCCTTGCAGATGGACACAAACAAAATATACAAATGGTCAGAAGACAACAATATGACATTTAACACCGGGAATTTTCAACTCTTGAAATATTGTAGAAATGAGGAAATTAAACAGACTGCATATTATGCTCCAGATAGAGAGGAAATTCAGAGAAGCACGAAAGCGATCGACTTGGAGGTAATAATGACCGATGATGCCAAATTCGAGACACAAAATCAGGTAGCAATAAACAAAGCGAAAAGAGTCGCGGGACAGGACTAACAACGTTCAAAAGGAGGGACAAGACAGTAATGATTCCCCTGCTGAGAACACTAATCATACCAAAACTTGAATACTGCTCAGTTTTGACGTCCCCATATAAAAAGGAAGAAATTAATAAACGAAGAAACGCAGAGACATTTCACAGCCAAGATTGATGACTGCAAAGAACTCAACTACTGGGAAAGACTAAGTAAACTAAATCTGTACTCCCTGGAAAGAAGAAGAAAGAGTATACCAGAATCAACATATGGAAAATGATCGAAAAACTGTACCAAACCTCAAACTAAACCCAATTACCATCCAAACAAAGCTGGACAATAGGAAAGGCAGAATATATAGTGTTCCCAAACTAAAGGCCCAACAAGGGACCTCCTCAACACTGAAGGAAAATAGTTTGGTTGTCAGGGGGCCAAGACTTTTTAACCAGCTTCCTAACGACCTCAGAAACGTTACAGGGTCAAAGTTGAAGTCTTCAAGAGAAGACTAGATGCCTGGCTCAAGACCGTACCAGATGAGCCGGATGTATCTAGCCAGGAGCGCTTACAGGAGGACGGACAGACGTACGTGCGTCCACCACATTTTAATTTCTTAGAAAACCTGTGAGATAGGAGCACAGATGGCCTAGTTATTTTACTTATTTATTGCGTTGCGTCCCCCAGAATTACATAGTTTATTTCACATATTTTTTTTTAAAGATAAGCTTAAAATAGTTATGCAATAGTTGTTCGATCATATACCATGTTTTCTTCTATATATATATATATATATATATATATATATATATATATATATATATATATATATATATATATATATATATATATACACCTTTTTTACAGGTGGTTGCTGAGATTTGAACTGGCAGCATGAATGCGAAGAAACTTCTAAAATTTTGAAAACATACTTAAAAATAACTTCTGTATACATATAACTAAGAGATCGCATCTCAACCTAAAAAAAAATCGTGCGTCCAATTTTTCAAAGGCTGCGGGCGCCCCTGTACCTAGCTATGTGCGGTGGAGAGCGCAAGAGAGCAACTCGCTCCTCCACCAAGCCAGGACTAGAGGCAGGGCCACCAGCTTGACCTTCTTGTGAAGAGAGACTGACGCACGAAACCGCAACGAGGTTAACGAGGTATATATACAGGGTGTATGATAAGTAACTCCCTATTTTAAAATTTGTATAACTTCCCTATTTCTTACTCAATTTTATTGAGATTTTCTGTATTGAGCTTTCTGTCGGGCGAAGTTGACTGCTTGGTGTGGTATCTCATCCACAACCGTTGTTGGGCCTTTTATCATTCGGGACACAATGAATGAGGAAAGATACCTGCAAATGTTGAAAAATCAAATGTGGCCAATGATTTCGCAATGGAAAAATATTGATAATCTTCGTTTCATGGAGGACGGAGCATCTGTTCATTTTTCTAACGATGTGCGGGTATGGCTGCATGACAAATTTCCAGGACGATGGATTGGAAGACGTGGTGCGCATGAATGGCCTACTGGCATCCCAGACCTAACACCTTGTGACTTCTTTCTGTGGGGTTGGGCTAAGGAAGAAGTTTATCGCCACAAACCTAAAGATCTTGATGAACAGGGGGAAATGATAATGTAGGAGTATATGTGGAAGTGTAAAATGCATGTGAATGTTTGTGAGTGAAAACTTCAATAAATACTGAATAATTTACAGTTTGTTTCATTAAAATTGAGTAAGAAATAGGGAAGTTATACGAATTTTAAAATAGGAAGTTACTTATCATACACCCTGTGTATATATATATATATAACTCAGCAGTTTAGAGGCCACCCAACAACTTTGCCGTCACGCCTTACCCCACCCACAATATCCAAAACGCACAAAAAAATCGAGCCACCGACTACCCACAACTCCAAAGTCCATCGTCGTTTTTGCTTTTAAGATAACTTAGAATTAAAGAAAGAAAAATATTGCTTACAAAGTAGAGTTTTAAAGAAAAAATCTTAGTTTTAACGTAGAGGAGAATAAAAGTATATTATGTAATTTAAAATAAAACTTGAGATTAAAATATATATATTACTTCATATATATATACAGGGTGTCCCAGGAGGAAATGTCAAGAATGCACCATTTCACTCTTTGGGTATTTCTAAGTAGAAAGTATTATATCAATATGGGTCTGATTCCTAACCATTACCGAGATAAAGGCCTCTACATTTGGGTAATTAAAACATAATAAAAAAGCGATCTTAGATACTATTTAATGACACTTGTGGTTTACAAAAAGTACAAACATACAATACACTATTGCACTTATTGCAGAATGGTTTCAAAGTGACCCCCTCCTTCTTCAATGCACGCGGCGAGCCTCCGATCCATCGAGTCTTGCCAAGGAAAACATGGAAGTTCATTTCTAAGGTTTATGAACGCATCCTGTATACGTGCAACCAACTGCTCCCTAGTTTCGGGCTTACCCAGCTGATAAACGTTACTCTTCAAGAACCCCCAGACAAAAAAATCTAGCGGAGATAAGTCAGGTGAACGAGGGGGCCATGCCACAGGTCCTCCACGTCCAATCCACCTTCCCGGAAACCGTTGATTTAAGTATGTAGTAACCTCCCTGCCGTAGTGAGGTGGTGCCCAAATGTAGAGGCCTGTATCTCGGTAATGGTTGGGAATCAGGCACATGTTGATATAATACTTTCTACTTAGAAATACCCAAAGAGTCAAATGGTGCATTCTTGACATTTCCTCCTGGGACACCCGTATATATATATATATATATTATATATATATATATATATATATATATATATATATATAATTACAGGCTTATTGTTATCACTTTCTGCTTCTTAAAACTACCAGAAAAACTTGTTACTCCGATTAAATGATTTACTGTGGACATCTAATCAGTTTGGTTTTAAAAGGTCCCACTCAACTGACCTGTGTATCTATGTACTTAAAGAAACAATATCTAAATATATTGACAGTAATTCAGCTATTTATAGCTGTTTCCTAGATATAAGTAAGGCATATGATAGAGTGAGCCGCAATATTTTACTTGAAAAACTAGAAGACAGGAAGGTTCCAATGTACATATTAAACGTATTGAAATTTTGGTATTCCCACCAATCTTTCACCGTTAGGTGGGGCAATGTACTATCCGAGTGTTTTGGCTCTTCTTGCGGGGTGAGACAAGGCTCCTTGCTCTCCCCTATGCTGTTTAATGTGTAGATTGACGGATTAATTGCTTCACTTAATGAGGCAACAGTGGGATGTTGTATAGATAACACAAGGATAAATAACTTAGTTTATGCCGATGATATGGTGTTAATAAGCCTCTCTATTAAAGGTCTGGATCGGCTTCTAAAAGTCTGCGAAGTGTATTCGCAGAAACATGATATTCTTTTTAATGTGACAAACACTAAGGTGATGCAATTTCATCCTAAAAGCTGCAATCAGCCAGCTGATATAAAGTTTAAAATAAATGGTGAAGTAATTGAGGAAGTACAAGAGTTTAAGTATTTGGGTCAAACTATTACCAGCTCCTTGAGTGATTATTCGGATATAAGAAAACAATCTTGAAGCCTGTGTGCTAAAGAGAATATGACCATGGTGTTAATAAGCCCCTCTATTAAAGGTCTGGATCGGCTTCTAAAAGTCTGCAAAGTGTATTCGCAGAAACATGATATTCTTTTTAATGTGACAAAAACTAAGGTGATGCAATTTCATCCTAAAAGCTGCAATCAGCCAGCTGATATAAAGTTTAAAATAAATGGTGAAGTAATTGAGGATGAGGAAGTACAAGAGTTTAAGTATTTGGGTCAAACTATTACCAGCTCCTTGAGTGATTATTCGGATATAAGAAAACAATCTTGAAGCTTGTGTGCTAAAGAGAATATGACCATAAGGAACTTTCGATTCTGTTCAAGTGAAGCTAAAGACACTCTGTTTCGTACTTTCTGCACTAATATATACGGAGAGCAACTTTGGGTGAATTATAAAAAAGGTTCTGGCAGAACCATAAATTTGATGTACAACAAGTCTTTCAGACTCTCTACATAAATCACCCCCGAGATGCTCAGCTTCGCAAATGTTTGCTACCCGCAATGTCCCGAGCTTCCCGGAGGTAACAAGACGTGCTCAATGCAGTCAGTAGTAGTATGAATGCATTTCGGACGAGGAATTTGGGGTGCTTTGAATCCTGCCCATGGAGGCCTTCGCCTCCGTTATGAGGGGCCCCTTTCCTTAAGTTCCTCACCCCATTTATGAGGTCTCACCGTCCTTAATGAAGGGCATTTGTCACTTAAGGGGCCCCTTGCGGGGCCCCCTCACTCACAAAAAAAAAACCATTTAAAAAAAAAATTTCATCATCGCCTTAGAGGGAAAAAAAAAATCCACCTTCTTGGTCTTTCATGAGACGGACGAAATAAAACAAACAAAAACAGCCAAAAACAAACAAAGACAAACAAAGACAGAGTTTGACACGTAATTTTGAACTTATACCCTTAAACATTAGAAATGAAAATTTAAAATAAATATCTAAAAAAGGTTTTAATAAACATGACGAGAGTGTGCATCAACCTCAAAGCATATTATTATATCCTAATATCACATTACCTACTCATTTGCAATTCCGTTTTCACATGTTAACAAATTGCAAACATCACAAATTAGAAACTCAGACTAAACATATTTTAGGTCAAACAAAATACCTTTGTTTAGTATTTGTATTATATAAAGTTAAATAAAAAAATTAAATAAAATTAAAATTATAATTGAAAATTTTATTTTCAATTATACGGGTAACTTTTGCTTATCCAAATTAAATTTAATTTATTCGACATTAATATAAAATGAGGCGAAATGAAATGAGTTGAAAAGGCTTATTGGCAAACTATAGCCTATATGACAAAAATTATTAAGATACATTATGTAGTTTAACCAACAAAACTATTACACTGTGTAACACTGATTCTGTTTATATATAATTTTTTTGTTTTTATATGCATTTGTGGGCGCTGAGTCCAAATCTGGCCTTGGTTTGTGTGTATCATCAATGGTTTCAGAGATAATCCATTTTTCATGTTTTACCAGTATAACGTTATTATGGGCGCAGCAATATCAGAATAATCAGGAATTGTTGAGAACAATCCGGATGTTCGTTGCCAGTTACTTGCTCTAGAAATTGCCCCAAACGTCCACTGTGCTATATAAAGAAGAGCGCAGAGTCTGAGAAGTCAGTAAGTGTGAGCACACAAAGAAAGCAGGTTGTTTGTCTGATGGTTACCAGCACTGAGGTACTGTGTTTCTGTGCTTCTCTGTGCTGACGATTTGAGTGTTATCGATCCTTTTTTATTACGAACATTATTTCAGTGTTGTGAATACATCTTTTTTCTGGAATCTGTAATCTGTTGCAGATTTAATAACTCTTCTCTCTATATCTGCAGGTTATGATTAATGTAGTACAGTTTGGTAAAGAGAATGGCAACTAGAGCCTGTAAACACTCGCCGGATATATTCTGCTACGTTTGTGGGTATTACATAGGCCCCAAGCAAGTATCGCACAAGATTGTGAAAGGCACCAAGTTCTGGATCGCGTATCGGCTCTATTTTGGAATGCCTATGGGTGACCAAGATAAGCCCTGGGCACCCCATATGATCTGTGGAAGCTGCCGCTCCAAACTTGAAAGGTGGCTGCCGGGAGTACGCAAGGCAATGCCCTTTGCGGTACCCAGAATATGGAGAGAACCAAAGAGCCACCACGACGATTGCTACTACTGCATGGTAGATGTTTCTAAGTACAGGAAAGTTAAAGGAAGGCAGACTCTTCAGTATCCAAGCATAGCGTCGTCCATAGCTCCTGTACGACATGGCGAAGGTCTTCCAATACCACGTCCACCAGAACAGGTATCTATCCATTACTTTACCTTCTGTATTTACAGACTGTGGGTCATTATGTGTCGATTTTTCTAAGTGCTGATGCTCTTCTACATATATAGCTATGCTTATATTTTGTTTCTTTGCTTTGCAGGTTGAAAATGAGGATACAGCTAGCTCATCTGAGATGTCGGCTGGTGAGGACAGTCATGATGAAGAATATACAGTAACTTTCAGTACAAACCCTCACTTTTCAAATCAGAGGGAATTGGACGATTTAATTAGAGATTTGGGTCTGACGAAATCAGGGTCTGAGCTTCTGACCTCCAGAATCAAAGAGTGGAATTTGCTTGGAGAAGACTGCAAGAGCACTGTATACCGAAAGCGGCATGAAGAGTTTGCAAGGTTCTACGATGTCAATGGCTCTCTCTGTTATTGCAGCGAGGTTAATGGTCTTTTCACAGCTATTGGGTTAACACTTATACCCTCAGAGTGGCGCCTGTTTATTGACAGTTCAACTCGGAGTTTAAAAGCTGTTTACTCCACAATGGGAACAAATATCCATCTATACCAGTTGCACATTCTGTTCGAATGAAAGAGGACTATGAAAATGTCAAACAACTGCTCACTCAAATCAGGTATGAACAATATAACTGGGACGTGTGTGGTGATTTCAAAATGATTGGTTTCCTGTTGCGTTTGCAAGGAGGGTTTACTAAATATTCATGTTATCTTTGCCTGTGGGATAGCAGGGCTTCAACTGAGCACTATAAAACAGTTCAGTGGCCTCCACGTGAAGGACTGCAACCAGGAAAGTACAATGTACTCAGGGAACCTCTTGTGAAGCCTGACATAGTTCTGCAACTGCGTTAGATTTTGGAGGGGAAGTTTTCCAACAGATTCGGGTCATGTTCCCTAAACTCTGAGGCCAAAGTCAAGGTTGGCATCTTTGTAGGACCACAAGTCAAGGTGCTGTTGAATTCAAAGAACCTTGAAGCCAAGATGACTCCGATCGAAAAAGAGGCTTGGTGTGCTTTCCGTGATGTGGTTCGTGGGTTTTTAGGCAACCATAAAGCACCAAACTATAAGGAGTTACTGTCAAACTTGATTATGTGCTTTGGCAAAATGGGGTGCCGTATGTCTTTAAAATTACACTATGTGCATTCACATCTACATTTTTTCGTGATAACCTGGGAGATATGAGTGAAGAACATGGCGAAAGATTCCATCAAGATATTCAAACGATGGAGAAAAGGTACCAGGGCCATTGGGATGCTTCCATGATAGGAGACTACGTATGGTCGCTGATCAGAAAGGATAAGAATGTTCATACGCGGAAGTCGCGTTCTTCAGTGCATTTTTAAGGAACGTACACTGCATAACGAGGCTTGTTATTCTCTTATCGGTTCTCCTCATGATATATATTATACCCTTTGCACCATTAGGGTTTGTCAAACAATTTTGGCTAATAAACATTAATTTCCAATAGTGTTTTTATTTTCAGAAAATATTTATGTTAGCCTTCTTTATATACTTTGCCATATGAAAAGTGTGATAACCTATATTTTTGAAACGGTTGATGATAGAGCAAAACCAATATCATTTTTGAAATCAGCGCCCCGAAATCATTAAGAAACGACAGAAAAACCACAATAAGCAAAAAAATTTCATATTTTGTTGCCCAATGTTATTATTTATCATCAATTATCATCTTAAACATTATTATTTGTCTCTCTCTCTCTCTCTCTCTCTCTCTCTCTCTCTCTCTCTATATATATATATATATATATATATATATATATATATATATATATATAATATGGAATGAATTTCACAATTAAGAGATTAAATCGAATGAATGGTGCAAATATATATATATATATATATATTATATATATATATATATATATATATATCAGAGGCGACGGCGGGGGTCATGTAAAATTTATGTCATGTAAAATTTAAATTTGTTCATTTCAAAGATCTATTTATTATGGTCACTTTATTAGAGCAATGTAAATTTTAGAATGCCGCATTTTTTCCTTCTCTCCATGCGCCGCTTCTTTCGGCAAAGTCAGGCTTGTTTTATGACGCCTGAGCGACCGAGCGCATTAAGCCACAAAGCGAGGTCAGGCATCATTTCCGATGCCTTGCATCACACTTATGAAAAAATGAAACTTTTACGAAATTTAATGTAATTTAAAATCAACATTAGCATAGCATCTGTCAAAACAATCAGATAAGTATATAATTTTGTCAATCTATTTTTTCAGAGAAGAGTAATGCGAGTTTTTCAGTTTACAAGTCAGGCATATTTCTAAGTGCCTAACATTACGCTGGATGCCAAATCTCATCCTCAGAAAGCTGTTTGAGTGAAAATAGAGATATGTGG
Organism: Bathynomus jamesi; assembly: GCA_023014485.1. Classification (NCBI taxonomy): domain Eukaryota; kingdom Metazoa; phylum Arthropoda; class Malacostraca; order Isopoda; family Cirolanidae; genus Bathynomus; species Bathynomus jamesi. Next base: position 79,586 of record JAJOZX010003851.1, read on the forward strand.
CACTATGAATTGCGCACGGCTTTCCTCATTGTCAGTAACCTCAGGGACCGTGTCATATTTGTTTCAATGCATTTGAATTTTTTTCTTTTGTGCTTTTTGTGTGTGTGTGTGAGGAGGTTGGAGTTTATGTATAAATGACTCATGGTAGATTAAATATGATGAAGACATTCTCTAAGGACATAATAAAATACAAGTAAAGTATTATAATTATTAAACAATTTATTGATTTAGTAGGCTTTAAGTAATTTTTGAAAACAAAAGCAAAATTATTTAAAAAACAAAATTTACATATTCATGAATATGAATTCTATCGAAGTCATATCAAGCTCACAATGCTTGTGCCTGACCAATGTGAAAAGTCTGGCGCCGCCCCTGATATATATATATATATATATATATATATATATCTGATAAGTTTTAATGATTCAATGTACAGTATTTGCATAATTCTTTGCTAAGTACGTTAATTCTAACCGGCAACTCAGTTCACAATCTTGCCAGATTTTCCAGACTAATTAATAATAATTAATTTTAAAAGTATGTAATTTTTTCTTGTAATTTAACTGTAACGAAAAATATTTATTATTATTGTTACCAATTATTGAATATAAAATACACAGGCCCGCGAGTGACAACTTTGTAAGATAGATCTTCTTACTAATAACTGACTTTCTATGACTCAATCACATTTAAAATGAAATTAAAAGGTTTATTGACAGACGAAAGTCCATATGACAGAAACTATTATTAAGTTACATTATGAAGTTAGACTAACATACATGCGTTTAGCGAACAGAGCTATTATTATTTACCAACAATTACCTTCTTAAACATTATTATTTGTTTATCATCATTTTATATATATATATATATATATATATATATATATATATATATATATTATGAATTTCACAATTAAGCAGGTGAAACGAATAAATGATATATATATATATATATATATATATATACACAGGGTGGGCCGTAAGTTTCCATACATAGGAAAAATTAAACGTTTGTTTTTATGTTTCAGATACCCTAAGAATATGCGTTTGACGTAAGATCTTGTTTACTGATGAAGCAAATTTTTACGTCAATGGAGAGGTTAATCGGCAAAACATACGTTATTGGAGTAATGCTAACCCTAACTGGCTGAGTCCGACGAAGATGCAAGGTGCCGGTAAAGTGATGGTGTGGGCCGGGATATGGGGTGACAGAATTATTGGACCAATTTTTGTCAGTGGAAATCTTAATGCCGAAAGGTATCTTAACATGTTGCAAGAAGAGATTTTCCCATCCCTGCTAAACGAGGAAGGTAACTTCCCAGTTTACTTCCAGCAAGATGGAGCTCCACCTCATTATGGTCTTCACGTGCGTCGGTATTTGGATCAGCAGTTTCCGGATGCTTGGATTGGTCGGCGTGGTCCTGTGGAGTGGCCTCCCAGATCCCCAGATCTCACCCCCCTTGATTTCTATCTTTGGGGGCACTTGAAGGCCATGGTGTATCAGGAAAAGATACGAGACATAAAGCATCTAAAGGAACGTATCACCAACGCCATTACAAGCATAACGTCAACTGTGCTAATGCGTGTTCATCAACAGTGGGGAACACGTATTGAAATGTGTTTTCAAAACAATGGCAACCATGTAGAGCATATTATATAAATAAAAATGGTTGTCCATAACAAAATGTTTATTTTTCCTATGTATGGAAACTTACGGCCCACCCTGTATATATATATATATATATATATATATATATATATATATATATATATATATATATATATATATATAATTTAGGGTGATTCAAAAAATCAAAGTTTTATTTTTAATTGTTCAACCTGTATTTTTGTTCCCAATGACAAAAAAGTAGTGTATGCCAAATTTGGTGAATTTTAAATAAAATTTACTATGTGCTACCAGGCGTCAAAGTTTCCCTCTTTTTCAATTTGTTTGTTTTTACTACTTATGATTTTATGTTTAATTGTTTATATTTCAGAATTTTTAATTAATGGTTTATATACTAGCTTGCTTTTAGTTGTTGCTTGGAACTCGTAATTTTGATACCAATTAATCGATTATGGAAGCTAGGCCTAACTCACCATCACCCAGTTGCTCATTTGGGAGAAGTTCTACAAGAAAAGAAACTGAAGTATGGCTAATTGGGCAGCCCTCTGCAGTACTAAAAACATCCGTATTACCATCAGAGAAGGAAATGATGGCCCTCTTCATGCACTACAGAAATATTAAAAAGCAAGACATTAGAGAATCATGCTGCTCTACTGCAGATGATGTGCTAGCAGTTTGGAAAAAGCAGGAATACCAGCAAAACAAAGAATACATGTTGTAGATAAAATTCAAGGAATACTGAAGGAATGACAGCTGCTTAAGAAAAACAAAGCAAACAAATTGAAAAGATCACAAAATTTAAATAATAAAGAAGAAAAATGGAAAGATAAACTGGAAAACTTATTTGACATTGCTCATGAGAATGCTATGCAGCTTATAAAAATAGATGATAAGAAATTCTTGAAAATGCAACGTGAGAAAGGACGTCATGGAAAAATGGGTACCATTGATAAGGCTGTTGCTAAAAAAGAGCAAAGAGCAGCAGAAAAGCAACAACGTTAAGAAAAGAGGAAAGCAGAAGAAGAGATCAAAAGAAAGAAGAATGAAGAGGCTGTCATACTCACCAGTGCATCATCAGAATCAGAATCAGAGGAGAGTAAAAGTGATGAATCTGGTTTCTGTGCTGCACAACCTTCAACATGGAAAAGTAAGGTTGACAAACGTAGAAAATTGTTTGATGATAAATTATTAGGAAGTCTTGATGTTGCAAAATTGAGTGACAGAAATGCGTCTCTTTTTAATGCAAACAATCAGACATCGCTTGAATGGGACATCTGCGAACAAATAAAATGCATGTGTTTCAATACAACGGCAGCCAATACTGGTCCTAGAAATGGTGCAGCTATTCTTCTAGAACAAAAATTCGACAACGATTTATTGTGGCTGGCATGTCGACACCATATATTTGAAATTATGCTGGAAGCTGTTGTTTCAAAGTCTTTATCACCATCTTCTGGCCCAGATATAGTCCTTTTTAAGAAGTTCAGAGAAAAATGGTCAAGCATTAATAAGGAGGACTACGAAACAGCATTATCAGATCCAGATATCTATGAAAATATTCATGACATCAAAGATGACATAATTATATTTGCAACAAATCAACTAGATACATTCGAACCAAGAGACGATTACCTAGAACTATTGCAGTTAACAATTATTTTTTTGGGAGGTGAACCAAAAGGTGGAATCAAATTTAAACATCCAGCAGGACTTCATCGGGCTAGGTGGATGGCCAAAATTACATATTCATTAAAAATTTTTATGTTCAAATCTCAGTTCAAAATTTCAGTAAAAGACAAAAAAGGACTAAAAGACATCTGTCTATTTGCTACTCGGTTATATGTAAAGGAATGGTTTACAGCTCCTGTGCCATCTTGCGCTCCTCGTCTTGCTCTGGGATTATTACAGAATCTTGTAGTCTACAAACAAATAAATGACACAATTGCATTTGTTGCTATTAAAAAACTGTTAGGTCACCTCTGGTACCTATTAGAAGAACTGGTAGCCTTGGCCTTTTATGATGAAGTGCCTACTGAAACGAAAAACAAAATTGTAAAGGCCTTGCAAAATACAACAGAAACTCTTCCTGCAAAACGGGCTTTTCTAGATCCTGCACTTATTCCAACGAAGAAATTAGAAGATTTTGTCATCAAATATTCAAAGATTCTTTACAATAACAGAATTTAGTTCAAAATTTTTACTCAAAAATGCAAAAGAATGGCATAATGATGAAGAGTATAACTCCGCTAAGAAATCTATCAAACAGTGGAAAGTCGTGAATGATATAGCGGAAAGAGGAGTAAAATTAATGGATGAATATAATAAAATACTAACACATGACGAAGATCAAAAACAATTCTTGCTACAAATAGTGAAAAACTACAGGGCTGTTTACCCTGATAGAAAGAAACATTGATGAAGTAAGGACAGCTAATGTCTCAAATATCATGCTAGTTTAATTATGCATGCTTGTGGTTATGGTAGGACCTACGGGGGAGCTTTCCACATTAAAAAAAAGCAATGCGCCTTGTACTGTACCCCCTGGGTGGTGTGGAAAAATTTGACAATTTGAGTGGTTCTGTCAATTTTTAATTGCTGGTAGCAACCCCTAAAAATAAAAAATTTGCTAAAATATTTTAGGATAGTTGTTTTTATGCTGAAATGAACCATTTAAAGGGTTGAACACATTAAAATATAACAAAATTTTTTTTACCCCATATTTGAATCACCCTAATATATATATATACTGTATATATATGACTTTAAAAAGATTAGGATGAACATGCAGATACATGCAGTTTATATTTCATAAGTTCAATTATCGGTACGTCTTCCTTCATTGTCATATAGCTCAAGCCAGTTAAAATGTATCTATTTTAAGCCGTATACCTGTAAATGAACCATTCATCTCACAAGCTACATCAAGCTCTGTGGTGATAAGGCTTTAAAACTAAAAGCAAATATGTTATCCTCATCTAAACATCTACTTAAACATTATTACTAATATTGATTTATTGTTATTATTATATATATATATATATATATATATATATATATATATATATATATATGTACACAGGTTAAGAGTATTAAATTAAACACACTGATTTCAATTCCCTTCAAAATAAAAGCCTCTTTAAAATCTACCACAATATTGCTATATATTTCTCGCAGTAACTGTTTTGAGACCAGTACCAGTTAAGTTATAAATATATACATACAAACGCAATATCCAAATAAGTAGGTTTGTCCAAAAAAAAAAACTTTCTCAATATTTCCAGTTAATAGAAAACGTGGACTGGCCTTTACAAGGCATAAGTCTAGTATTTATCATCGTAGCAAAGATTGTTGACTAAATATAGCACCAGTCTTTCATGGAGCAATACCACCAATGTAGTCCGAAACACATCTTCAATAATAATTCAAGCAAGGATCTTTCACTACACGGTCGCTTCCGATTATTTAAACAAACCTGAAAGTTGCATACTCTGAAATTCTGAACGCTTTATACAAGAGAAAGAAATCGTAAATTCTCTCAAACTGTCCTAACTCCATTATTCTGAATCCACGTATTCTCTGTGATATATATATATATATATATATATATATATATATATATATATATATAAATAATAAAAAATCCGTTATCCCCTTCTGACACCAGTTTGTAATAAAAATTGTCCGTTGTCAGGGGAGACGGACCCTTATTACAAATTGTTTTTTCTCGAAGGTCACTGTAAATTGAAGTTATAATAAATCTTTTTTTATGTTAGTGACCCTCTGCGTGAATTCTTTATCCTCCGCTTACTTCTGTACCCCCGATTTGAGTGTGTATTTGATAATGAAATAGTTTGTTTGAATAGCTTTTAATCAATAAATTTAAGTCACATTTGGCTACAGGTTCATTCTCAATTTCGAAATATAGTACGGTCAAGTTCAGGTTTTTTCTTAAACTAGTCTTAACATTAATTAAATAATTTAAGATCTATCGTTGCCCATCCACTACATCCCTCGCAGTAGTTTAGGTTAACGGCTCTCAATATTTCCTCATAAACTCAAAATCTCAATATTCTCTCAAAACTCAATATCTCAAGCTCAAATCTCAAATCTCACTCAATGGAACTCTCAAATTTAGTCTTTAACGAGCAAACCCTCTCAAATACCTACTCGGAGAATTACGAGAGCGCCACCCGGCCTATCGCTCATTCCCGACGAAGCGCAAGATATCTTCTAACGTCAGAATCCAAGGCGCGCCGAAGCGAGCCCAATCAACGGAGACTAATTTGTGGGAGAGAGCGCAACTTAGGGGTTTGCGTCCCGTTGATGCGCTTGTTCAAGCATTTAAGAACAAAGAAAAAAACGGGGGGGAGCGTCGCACGAGTCGATGAGGACACTCGAGGTTTATCTCAAGGGCTGTTTTAAATATTGAAGATAAAACATGGGGTATTATTGGGAATCAAGTGGCTTGTGTATAACAAATTCGTTCCTTCCAAAAAAAACAAAAAAAAAAATTATTGAGTCCCTGAGGGAACTTGAGGCCGATGGAAGGACTTCTATAGTCCGTGAATACGGAATGATAAATGCTCCGCGAGCGGAAATGATTCGTATTGGAGAGGCAATTCTCAAAACACGAATTTAGGTTACTTACGTCTATCCAGATACGTTAGAACTCGTAGTTACAATGAAAATATGAGAAATTCAATCGAAAATTAACCTAGTTAAGCTTACTTACTATTTATAAATAAATTGAAAGTTGTCAAATCAATAAGCTAAAAATTAAATTTACATAATAAATACTGAGTCAAACAACATATGCGGATTTATTCTGAAAATTACATTTGCAGAATAAATACTTTTAACTATAGTCCTATAGTCGTAGAATATCTATCGCTGGCTCTAAAATGTTGGCCTCGTAACTTATGCCTGGGAAAAATGAAATGTGTATTGACTCACCGTGTAATTAATATATAAGTAGAGGAAAGGGTAGGTTTTAGAAAAGAAATACACAGCAAGAAGATCACATTATATGGGGAAATTTTTATTTCTGAATGCCTTATAAGGGCAACGCCCTTTTCTAAATTCAATAATCAGATGTGGAAACGGATCAGCCTTCAATATAGTTTCATTTTCATTTATGTTAACATCATGAAAAATGCGTCTACCGGTTTAGGACGACTAATTCTTGTAACCTGGGGTGAAAAGTGCTTTCTTTAGGAGGGATAATTCGTACGACGAGTCGCCTAATGACTCTTATAGTTTTCCAAGGGATGACTAAATTAAATTTTCATAAATCTCATAAAATTCATAAATTTTATAAGTAAAAATGGAAAAACTTTTTTTTTCTTTTTTCTATACTAAAATTTGCATACTCAACCAAAAGACGAAAGCCTACATTACGAGGGCCTACATTATTAGTTAACTGAATGAAATTAAATGAATTTATATTTCGCAGTATAATTTAGTTATCAGGTGCGGTCAGCAATTAATTCGAATGCAAGCTTTACCCGCATCGTCAGCGTAATAACAAGTTGGTCAGCATCTGATCTCTATTTACAGAAAGTTGCTTTCGAGAGACTTTCGCAATCTCGCTTTATGACACAAAATTATATCATCATGGTTTTATAAGTTAATATGCTTTTAATATAAATAAAAGAAAGCGATATAGCAGGGAGAAAATTTGAAATACACAGACGGAGAAACTTAATTGCATAACGAGAGGTCATTTCAGTAAGGCTCGTAAATCGAACACTAATTCGTTAAGCACTAATCACTGAAGGAAAATATTACGTATTTAATTAAATTAAACATATCACTAATTATCAGTTCGTTTCGCACTAACTACCGAATGAAGTTATTACTTTAGCAATTCAATTCTACCATGTAAATTTAATTCAATAAATTAAACTACCTTCATTCGGTCGTTTTTTCGTAAGTATTAAAAATGGGGAAAAACACAAAGGGGCCAGATGGGAGAAATGGTTCAAGTCTTAATTACGGGAATGCCCATTTCCTCGTAGCCAACGTTAGGTGCTGATTCTGGCGTGCGATATGACTGAATTGCCGAGGACAATCTTCTGACGAAACTTCGGCTGGTCGGTGAAAAGCGAAATTCATGAGGAGGGCTTATTGGAGGCGTTGGCGATCCGGTCACCTGAGCTTCCGTGGGGCCCGATGCAGGGATTTTAAACCTGGCAGTTGGTACCGGTGGAGGATCTCGGAGGCGACAGCATCGTCTCTTCCAGATCGCAATTCCGACGACTGCTATTCCCAACGCGAGACACAGGGTGAGGGTGACGTGGCGACCCTGCGCAGGTACCGGGTTACATCCTGAAGGTCTATTCCCTTAGACAGGGAAGCGTTGAAGTGGTGAAGGGCCTCCTTCGTAAATGAGGAGTTCACGATATACGTGATCTCGAAATCACGAGGTGGTTCAGGATTAGCAGGTTCGATAGTTGGGCTTCAGACTGAGACGTGCGCTGAAAGTGTACGTGGGGCTTTGCAGAATTAGGGAGCCCATTGGTTGAAAAAGGACCTCGTGATTTGAGAAGGTTTGCGCCCCAACGTGTATGGCGCATACGGTTAAGAGGACGGGGCTCATGATTAATTCAGGAGCAATTTCGTTAAGACAAAAACAAAAATATTCTATATGAGCAATGATAAACAAGAAAATTTCTTCTCTCGAAATCTTAATGAATTCTTTTTTTATAAATTTTCCACTCGATTCCCTTAAACTCAAGGAATTTAAAGAGAGTTGATTCGGACGCGTGAAACATGCTATCTAGGCATTCACGCTAACCTCTTATTCATGAATATTTTCTCATTAAACTCTGAGTCAGACGCCACGATATTAGAACGTGAAATATTTTATAAACGATATGCAGTGAAAAATGTATGCCATATGAAAAAGAAAATAAGAAATACGTATAGTTATATGAACATTTTTAACTCCAAACCGGAATCATGCCTTTCAGTCAACTCTCCGAGGGGGGAAAGATTAATTTGATTATATATTAAATGGTAAAAGATTTGTTAAAAGGAAAGAACAGCTTTCTTGATTGTCTCGGGGAAGAGTTTAACCCATTTGCTCCCTTTGGTTTAATTAGTGTGCGTGTCTTGTTTACTCGTTCGATCGCCTTCTAAACGTTAGCCGATAAGTTCATCTTCTAGACCAGCAATCAGGGCCTTTAAATTACTTCCGGTGGTCAACCTGCGTGCGACCGCAAACTATCCGTTTCCTCGTACCGGCTGCGGAAGCGGTGCGGTTCATTAGTTATCTCTTTTTTTCTTTTCGTTTCGTCACTATAATTGCGTTTATTCTTCTGGCGTACGTAATTCATCTCCTTTGTTTCCTCATCTTCGGTTGCAATTTCAGTCTCGTTTAATTTTCTTTTTTTGTCCAATGTAGCCCTTAAGAGGGTTTTTTAATCTCCTCCTTTCTTCTTGGTCTAATTTAGGATTTTTTACAAATTCTTGTACTTCCCTTCTTTCCTGCTTCACAGACTTAGGAGTTAACGAGAATTCGCTCATCATTTCCATGTTATAAATTTCCTCTGAAATTTCATCTTCAGACCATTTACGCTTATGGTTCATGACTTGATTGATCTCTTTTTGAATCACTTCTTTCTTGGGTTCTTCGCCGTTGGAAGAGCATTCGTTTGGCGCGCTACAGGGTTTTTTCCCTTCGCAATCGCAGTATCGTAAAACTTCTGCCAGCTGTCCTTTCTCCCGTAACTTTAACTCTATCGTGAGCAAATTCATTTTGCACGATAACGGATACATTCTCTCCTTCGTTCGCGCAAACCAATTGCGGTTCTATACATTTTTGCTCAGCGCTTAATTTCATTTTTATCTGTCCCGTGGTGGTTAGGACTTCGTCATTCACAGTTTTACAACTATGACTCGTAATTTCGACTTGGGGTCGAAATCCAACAGTGCCAATTGAACCTTCCCTTGTTAGAACGACATCGGCCCCTTCGTTCAAAAGTTCAAGGGATACCATGGGATCGTTTACATTCATAATTTGTTTCTGCATTCTCCCTCACGCAACTTTCGTTTATCTTAACCCGGGTCGCTTCCCCGGGGCATTTATACGAGGGAGCTACTTCATTTATGTCTTTTCCGCTGAATTCCGTCATTTCCTGTATAGCCAATCCATCCGCGTCCATTATCACGATATTTTCCTCGCTCGTTTTTAATTCATTTTCGCAATTTACATTTTTGTTCGTCGGATTCAAACTACTTCCGTTCCCACAATACAAACACGAGTCATTCTTCGTCACGTTATGTCTCATATTCACGTCACATGAACACATAATATATACTCCATTTACCCATTGTGCTTCCGTTGGGGGATCAATTTCCCTTCGGTTTTTCGTGTTCTCATCTATCACACTATCATCCATCGAGCTCTCAGATTTTAATTCTTGCATTCCTTCCATTTCTTTCTCGCTTAATTCGAACATTTCATACATTTTTCTCGTACACTCCGTTATTGTTTTCACCGCGTCTGTGTCCTCCGACTGAGGCTTTACCTCCGAGTCAAGGTCACTTTCCCTTTCCTCGCACTCGTTTTGAGGTCTGCCTAATGCAGACTCCGCTCTCAAGGTCAAATCACTCTGCAGACACACTCCGTCCTCTCGCACCGTATATGCACTTTCAATATCACTCGTTTCATAAACATTTAGACACTCCTCTTTCGTATCATTATTGAAGCTGCGTCTTTCATTCCTTTCATACATTTCATTCATCTCTTTCGCTTCCTTATTTTGAGATTTTTTCTGTCTCTTTCATTCCATTCGTTCACTTTCACTTTCTCACCTTTATCTCTTCTGTCCCGGTCCCTGCCTTTGTCTTCTTTTCTCCTTACCAATATCGACTTCAATTCCAGCTTTTTTGTCTTGTGTTTTACCTCTTCCTCCTCCTTTAATGACACTCGACGGGGGAAAAGGTCCCTTTCGGTTGAGGGGTCATTTCTTCGGGGCCACGGAGAATTATCTCGCCCTTTTTCCCATTCTTTTTCTGGGCGTCTCCGCGGTTAGGTTCTCCTTATCGTATCTCCAATATGGTGACGGACTTCGGTCCGTTCTTTTGTCGGGATACCTGCCTCCATTCCTGTTGGGGGAGGGGTAACCTCCGTTTCTCTTGTCGTAAGGGGGAGTAGTTTCTGTCGTAAGGGGAACAGTCCCTTCTTCTTCGTTCATAGGGTGACGGTGAACGGTACCGATTCTCGTACCGATATGTAGTCGTATCTGGGGTTACCCTCATACCTGTTGTTGTATCTGGGGTTACCCTCATACCTGTTGTCGTATCTTGGGTTACCCTCATACCTGTTATCGTATCTGGGGTTACCATAGTTATCTCTGTTTCTCTCATACGGCGAGAAGTTCCGTCTTCTCGAATATTCTTTCGTAATCTTCATACCGTCGGCCTCCTCTTGGGTCCATTCCCTCCGATGATCTCTTTCATTCTCTCGCCTATAGCTCTCATCCCTTTCACGCACCCTTTCACTCTCCTTCAATGTCTTCACTCCTTCAATCAGGGGCACTGACGAGCTAGGTGTCCCCTGTCCTCACATAGAAGACATCGAGCGTGCTTATACCCGGCATTTTTTGTATGGAATTTGGGTGCATTACTAGTGTTATACGGGACAGTATTAACGTGTGGATCGGGGAAGCCTACATTGGGGAATACAAGTGAGGATACATTGGATAGAAAGGGAGACATAGGGATGAGGAAGTGGGTAGGGAGTGGTTGCTGATACATGGTTGGGACTGATTTCTCTTGGCCAAGAGGCATGTCTCGAATGAGATCGGCCAAAACTCGACCAAATTTGAATCTCTAAATTGTTCTAAAAATGGGTTCGGAACCGGATCAGTCTCAAACTCGAGTCTAGGGGAACCGATTGGAAGGAAAGGTATTCTATTTATATCAAAATTTGGGGAAAGAAATGAAGTTTGATGGGGTTAATTTAGGGGGACTGCCCGTCGGGAGGCTCTCCACTCGTCCTCTAAAACCTCTTGCAACACAAGATGGGTCGCTTACCTCTCTTTCCGCGTTGGTGGGAAAGTTTACTCCTGCGGCTTGGTGTCCAGTAGCAAGTTGCGATGTCGACTCGGCCTGAGCAGCAGCAGCCCACGCAGCGGTTTCGATCGTGTGACCCTCACGTTGTCGTTCGTCGCCGTCTGTTGCGAGCTGGTAGCCCTCATATACACACTTGGAGAGCACTTTTTTCACTTATTTTACTTAGGTTTTTTGGGGGGGGTATAGAAATGGAAGATCCCACTTCTGACACCAGTTTTGTAATAAAAAATTGTCCGTTGTCAGGGGACGGACCCTTATTACAAATTGTTTTTACTCGAAGGTCACTGTAAATTGAAGTTATAATAAACTTTCTTTAAGTTAGTGACCCTTTGCGTGAATTCTTTATCCTCCGCTTACTTCTATACCCCCGATTTTAGTGTGTATTTGATAATGAAATAGTTTGTTTGAATAGCTTTTAATCAATAAATTTAAGCACATTTGGCTACAAGTTCAGTCTCAAATTCGAAATATAGTACGGTCAAGTTCAGGTTTTTTCTTAAACTAGTCTTAACATTAATTAAATAATTTAAGATCTATCGTTGCTCATCCACTACATCCCTCGCAGTAGTTTAGGTTAACGGCTCTCAATATTTCCTCATAAACTCAAAATCTCAATATTCTCTCAAAACTCAATATCTCAAGCTCAAATCTCAAATCTCACTCAATGGAACTCTCAAATTTAGTCTTTAACGAGCAAACCCTCTCAAATGTCTACTCGGAGAATTACCAGAGCGCCACCCGACCTATCGCTCATTCCCGACGAAGCACAAGATATCTTCTAACGTCAGAATCCAAGGCGTGCCGAGGCGAGCCCAATCAACGGAGACTAATTTGTGGGAGAGAGCGCAACTTAGGGGTTTGCGTCCCGCTAATGCGCTTGTTCAAGCATTTAAGAACAAAGAAAAAAACGGGGGGGAGTGTCGCACGAGTCGATGAGGACACTCGAGGTTTATCTCAAGGGCTGTTTTAAATATTGAAGATAAAACATGGAGTATTATGGGGAATCAAGTGGCTTGTGTATAACATATATGCACTATATGCACTAAAATCACAGAATAACACGTGATCTTATTAATAAGCAAACAACCACAGGGAAAAGGAAAAGGAAACACAAAGTCCGAGCGCTTTCGTGATATATTCACATCTTCAAGGAGAAACAAAAAATACCTATTTTTGTTTCTCCTTGAAGATGTGAATATATCACGAAAGCGCTCGGACTTTGTGTTTCCTTTTCCTTTTCCCTATGGTTGTTTGCTTATATATATATATAATATATATATATATATATATACACACACACACACAGTTTTTACTTAAGCCTGTTTGATTTTTTACCCATTCTTCAACAGAATATACACCATTTATCTGTTGCAAGCTAGAAGTTGGGCGTTGGGGGAAACTGTGTTATTATTATTATTATTTTTATTATTATTATTATTAGTAGTAGTAGTAGTAGTAGTAGCATGGGTAGCATTGGGAAAACGTGATGGGGAACTCCAACGCAAAATTAATGTGGGAATCGTTCGAAACAGTATTTAGGACTATAAATGAGGAATGTGTACCGTACAAAATTAAGCGTGCGAAAGTAAACAACAAGCCCTTGTGGTTTACTTCTAGAGTAGGAGACATTATAAAGAGTAGAGATAGGGCTTATAGGCAACATAAGTGCGAAAAAGACAATTTGTTGTTACGACACAACTACATATCTCTGAGGCGTGAAGCGAAAAGTGTAATAAAAAAGTCCAAGCGCGAATTTGAAATCTCCATAGCTCGTGATGGTAAAGAAAACCCCAAGCGATTCTTTCAATACGTCAATAATAGAAATCCAGTAAAAAGTGTCTTGGGTCCATTGAAAAATGTAAACGGAGATCTAGTTTCTGAAAACAAGGAATGGCTACCTTGCTAAACGAATTTTTTACGTCAGTTTTTACTATAGAAGATGTAACGAATATCCCTACGGTCATAGACATAATACCTTTTGATAATGGTAATATTTTGGATAATATTGTCGTTTGTGAAGGGGAGGTAATGCGCTATATTGATAAAATGAAAACGCGTAAATCACCTGGTCCGATTCCATATATCCCATACAACTAAAAGAATTAAAAGATAGCATTGTTGTGCCGCTAACAAAGATTTTTAATGCGTCTATTTCTGAGGGGTGCGTACCAGATAATTTCAAGTTAGCAAACGTAACACCTATCTTTAAGAAAGACGATAAAGGTGCGGCAGGAAATTATAGGCCAATCAGTTTAATGTCTGTTGTAGGTAAGCTACTGGAATCAATAATTAGGGATCGTATAGTCGAACACTTAGAATTCCATAAGCTAGTTAGAAATACGCAGCACGGATTTAGGCGGAACAAATCTTGCTTAACTAATCTTTTAGAATTTTTCCAAAGCGTGGTTGACGTTTACGATAGACATCGGGCGGTTGATGTAGTGTATTTAGATTTCCAAAAAGCGTTTGACACCGTGCCGCACAAAAGACTCATTGAAAAAACTAAGGCTCATGGAATCAGGGGTGTAGTAATAAATTGGCTAGAAGAGTGGTTGCGAGGTAGGAAACAGAGGGTGGTCGTTGATGGAGCGGAGTCGTGTTGGGGCTAATGTAGCGAGTGGCGTTCCTCAGGGTTCTGTATTGGGCCCCTTGCTTTTTCTTATATATATTAACGATTTAGATGTCGGCCTAGTCAGTACAGTTTCAAAGTTTGCGGATGACACGAAGCTGGGTGGTAGGGCGATTAATGTCGAAGATAGAGGTAAAATTCAGGAAGATCTGAATAAAATCGTTGATTGGTCAGTCACATGGCAAATGAGATTTAACGTTGATAAGTGCAAAATTTTGCATATAGGTTCGCGTAACGGTAATTTTGCGTATAGTATGTCAGGGAAAGATTTAACAAGCGTAGAGCGGGAAAAAGATTTAGGAGTTATAGTCACTAGTGATTTAAAAGTAGCGAAACAAAGTACAGCAGCGGTCAATAAGGCGAACAAAGTGTTAGGTTTTATAGCTCGAAATTTTGAGTACAAATCGGGCGATATTATAGTTCCTCTTTATAAATCATTAGTTAGACCCCATTTGGAGTTCGCGGTCCAATTTTGGAATCCGCATATGCTCAAAGATATAGACAAAATCGAAAGAGTTCAAAGACGAGCAACTAAGATGATTCCGTCGCTTAGGTCAAAGTCGTACGAGGATAGGCTTAAGGAGTTAAAATTGACAACACTCGAGACTAGGAGGTTAAGGGGCGATCTAATCCAGGTTTTCAAAATTATGACTGGGTTCGATAACGTAGATAGAGATAGCTTTTTCGAAATATCTCAATATAATAGGACTAGAAATAACGGGTGTAAGTTGACAAGTAAAAGGTTCGAGACAGCAGTTGCCTAAAACTTTTTCACGCATACTGTAGAATAGTAAATAGCTGGAATAGTTTGCCGGTAGAAGTAATTAGTAGCACGTCTATAAACATGTTTAAAAATCGATTAGACGCATATGTTGATAGATTGGGTATAGTTTAAGGTAGTAAAATTAAGGCTTTGTGGGGATAGATCCCACAGCTCAACACAAGTGTTGTGGGATATAGGGAGGCAGCGTCTTGGGTTAGGGGATACTCTCTGTCCTTACACACCCCATTTAAAGAGATTGCTGAGCGGTGCCCCCCATATTACTGTGAGGTATTGTAAAACTCATGATCTTCACTTGCCCCACAAACACCTTTAAATGGGAGGCCCAAGATGGGTGCACCCACATTTCTACATTACTGTACAGTCTTTACAGCCACACCTACATTTTTCCTCCTAAGTGTATATATTGTAATGTATATGGTTGTAAATTTTGACTTCGTCCACAATCGATATGGACTGTGACTTAATTTTCGTGACAAGGTACTAGTATTGATGGATACCGTAATGAAATTGACTGGATTCTTTGGATCTGATATTTTTGCATGTCGGTTATAAATAGATATAGAGTGTAACATAATTGTGGATGGTAGTCTATTATGACTTGATCCTCTGGATCCAGAGATTCTATCTTTAGTTTTAAATCGATAATTAATTAGTTTTGCTAAAGTGGTCGTTGCCAATGTACAGGAAGTTGTTACATAAATTTCTTATGTTCTTGTGGTTCGGAACCCACGTAAAATTGTAGGTCCCCTCCGCCACCACGGAGGACATACACAATTACGAACACAGTTAGGTAGACCAGCCATGAGTGGTTCCTAGGGTCTTTGTTGGTCTGAAACATTATAACATTATAACATTATAACAGTAGTTCAAAACTCACACACATACACACACACACACACACACAAACAGATTCTTTCAGGAAAGGACATATATATATATATATATATATGTGTGTGTGTGTACACACACGCACGCACACACACACACAAAAAAAAAAAATATATATATATATATATATATATATATATATATATATATATATATACCTTTCAAACTTTTTAGTGTTCCGTTCGATGATTCCTCATTTCACGAAGGTTAAGCTTGTCCCCCATCTCTCTCTCTCTCTCTCTCAAACTATATATATATATATATATATATATATATATATATATATATATATATATATAGATACACACAGACCGTGCATGGAACAAGGAACTCTTCTAGGAAAATTAAATCCACTATCGTCCGAATAAGTAATGGTTAATAACAAATACCATAGTTTTTCTTTTTCATGATGCTAGCCCGACTTGGGCAACGGGTCACACGCGAAGAGATCCCAAAAATATAGCTTCCCTCACCAGCTATCTGAAAAGCAGATAGGATCCAGCTGTGGGACAGGATCTAGGGTTTAAATCAGCCTAGCCCAGCTACATGTAGAACCTCAACAAAAGCAAAAGACTCGCTGCCTTCACGTCAGATTGAATACATCAAAGAAAAAGGGGTAACTATTATATTTTTAGACAAAGTTTTGGTTTTTGGCTAAAAATATAATAGTTAGCCGTTTTTCTTTGATATATTCAATTTGACGTGAAGGCAGCGAGTGTTTTGCTTATATTGAGGTTCTAAATGTAGCTGGGCTAGGCTGTTTTAAACACTAGATCCTGTCCCAAAGCTGGATCCTATCTGCTTTGCAGATAGCTGGTGAGGGTAGCTATATTTTTAGGGTCTCTTTGCGAGTGACCCGTTGTCCACGTAGAGCTATCATCATGAAAAAGAAAAACTATGGTATTTTTCATTTACCATTACTTATTCAGACTATAGTGGATTTAATTATCCTAGAAGAGTTCCTTGTTCCATGCATGGTCTGTGTGTATCATAAAAAACCTCAGGGAACCATTTTGAGTTCATTCCCATATACATATATATATATATATATATATATATATATACATACATATAAACTGTGTATATTAAGATGTATGCTTAAATAATTATATGCATATTATATAAAAACATGTAAAGATAAAATATGCATGATTTGAAGATTTTATACAAAGTAAATGACTAACAATGAATCTCGTATTATGAAGCAAACTGTGGAATGTCATCTCGATCTCAAAGGGTTTAAATTTGCATTTCCCTCAGAATCTGTTGGTAATAGAAAAACGTGTTTTCATTTTGGAATCAGCGTAAAAAAGAAAATAAGAATCACCCATATATAACTAATAGAGAAAAACTTTGTTGAAAAATATTATGATCTGTTGAATATGTGTATTTGTACATTGGGGCAAGACCATAGTTCATGTGACAAACATTAAGAATACGAACTGACACTAGATTACATTTGACAGCTCAAATACTAAGGATAGAAATGGAATTAACAGGAAATAGTACAATAATGTCGGATGTAAATAGAGCCACAGTCAGATGTCTTTATATCATGAATTCCATAGCTTACGAAGATATATATATATATATGATGAATAAAACCACGAAGGAAAGGAAACACAAAATGGTGCTCAAGCGCTTTCGTCTAATGACATCCTCAGAACACTGAAGTACATAAAAAGGGTTAAGCCTATATATAGGTTACAGAAAGAAAAAAAGAAAAATAAATAACATACATACACACACACACACATATATATATATATATACATACATATCTATATATACAAATACATACATACATACATACATACATATATATACAATAAACAGAGAAGTAAAAATAATAAAAAAAATTAAAAAATTAAAACCTTAAAGGATTACCAGTGAGGCGTACAAATTTGTAAGGAAAAATATCGATTTTTAGCACAAGATCAAATGGATTATAAAGATACAAATTTATACTGGAACTCTGCCGGGTTTTAACACAATGCTGCCTATGGTCAGGTTTCGATATATATAAAAAAATAAAATGCAAATTAAAAGTTAATCGATTTTTAGCACAAGATCAAATGGATTATAAAAATACAAATTTATACTGGAACTCTGTCCGGGTTTTACCACAATGCTGCCTATGGTCAGGTTTCGATATATATAAAAAAATAAAATGCAAATTAAAAGTTAATAAAGTAGAAGACAAGTTTACCAAAGATTTAATGTTTTACCCTTCTTATCTAAATCTTTTTTAAAGGAATTCAACATAACAGGATCGAGTTGAAAAAGACCTTTGCTTATGTTGAAGTTATTTGAAAGTTGGATAATGGCAGACTCAAGAATATTTCTATTAACAATGTTGCTTGAATGGAATAAAACTGAAGCATTATTCCAATCAATACAGTGGGCTAACTCTGACAAATGGACAAAAACGGCACTGGACAACTGTCCTGTTCTAACGGAATATTGATGCTGTTTTATACGTGTGCAAATCCTTTCCCGTCTGACCTATGTAAAAGGAATCACATTGTTTACAACCAATTTTATAGATAATGCCTGAATTATTGGTAGGGCTATTTTTTACTATGATATTTTTCACAATATTGTTATATGAAAATACTACATTAATATCCAAAAGTTTAAGTACATTAGCAATGCCTAAAAAGCCCGGGAAAAATGGAAGTACTAAAATATTTTTTGACAAAGTACGAGTGTTAATATTGACACGATAGAAAGTTCGTTTTGCCTTGTTGAGACAAGATTCCATAAACGCAGATGGATAACACAAATCACTTCCAATACCGTTGATTTTTTCCAATTCGGCATCGATGTATTCCGGACTGGCGATCCTAAGGGCGCGGAAAAACATTGATGAAAATATGGCCTTCTTAGTGGGGGTATCATGTTCCGAGTAAAAGTGTACGTAGGACAAATTGTTTGTCCAGTGCCCTTTTTGTCCATTTGTCAGAGTTAGCCCACTGTATTGATTGGAATAATGCTTCAGTTTTATTCCATTCAAGCAACATTGTTAATAGAAATATTCTTGAGTCTGCCATTATCCAACTTTCAAATAACTTCAACATAAGCAAAGGTCTTTTTCAACTCGATCCTGTTATGTTGAATTCCTTTAAAAAAGATTTAGATAAGAAGGGTAAAACATTAAATCTTTGGTAAACTTGTCTTCTACTTTATTAACTTTTAATTTGCATTTTATTTTTTTATATATATCGAAACCTGACCATAGGCAGCATTGTGGTAAAACCCGGACAGAGTTCCAGTATAAATTTGTATTTTTATAATCCATTTGATCTTGTGCTAAAAATCGATTAACTTTTAATTTGCATTTTTTTTTTTATATATATCGAAACCTGACCATAGGCAGCATTGTGTTAAAACCCGGCAGAGTTCCAGTATAAATTTGTATCTTTATAATCCATTTGATCTTGTGCTAAAAATCGATATTTTTCCTTACAAATTTGTACGCCTCACTGGTAATCCTTTAAGGTTTTAATTTTTTAATTTTTTTTTATTATTTTTACTTCTCTGTTTATTGTATATACAGGGTCCGCAAAAAAAAAGGAGCATGACGAAAATGTTTACTGTACATTTATTTTTACACATAATGACAAATAACTTATTTTAGGCAAATAAGCAACAAATAAACTAAGTTAGTACCAAATTTCATGTCAATACGTCAAAAATTAAAGAAAATATAAAAGTTTTACTACAACATGTCATATAATTTTACAATTTCCAAAGAAAACGAAATTATAAGACTAAAAAAATTGTTCGATATGTTTGCCAGAAACCTCTACAGCCCTTCGTAATCGGGGCCTAAACTGATCTATAGCTTTATCTACTTGATCTTGGGTAATTTCTTCCCATTTTTGTACAATAACTTCTTTCAAATGTTCGACATTTCGGATCTTATGCTTGTACACTTTCTCAGCCAACATTTCCCATATTCCGTAGTCTACGGGATTCAAATCTGGACTATTAGGGGGCCAATCGTTTGGGTAAAGCAATTCAGGAACATTATTTTCTAAAAATTCAATAGTTGACATAGCGGAATGCGCCCGAGCGCCATCCTGTTGGAATAAGAAGTAACCATTATTCGCCAATCGTCTCATTTCGGGCAGCATTTGTTCCAACAAAGTTTCAGTGTAATAGCGGGCGTCTACTTTGATGTTTGGCTCTACGAAAAAAACAGATATCTTGCCTAGTTTAGACACACCGACCCATACCATTACGCTGGCAGAAAAATGATTACGGGTAGCATAAAGTCTATCATCTGGTATTTCATTTTTACGAATAACTCTTGAATACACTCTGTCATTTTGGGAATTTCGCGGTGGTTCTACCGTAAACTTCTTTTCGTCAGTAAAAAAGCCGAGGTCTACTTTTCGGGAGTGATATTTCTTAACATGCGTTCAGAAAAACAACTCTTTTCTGTTCGTTAATTTCAGTTAATTTCTGCCAGTGTATCCGTTTATAAGGTTTTAGTTCAAGGTCGTTTTTAATAATGTTTCTGACGCTACTTTCGGATATGCTCAACTCATTAGCAATTCTGGACGGTGTCACGTGAGTCCCTGGTCTGCCTTCTTGACTACAATTCTTAGTTCCACATCTCTGATGTTTTCTTCGGTTCGAACTGATCTTGGCCTCCCGCTTCCTTGTTTCCTTTCAGTACTTTCAGTTTCGTCGATTTTTCTTAACAGCTTGTCCAAACCTCCTTTCGACCGTGGTTTATTCGGAAACTCTTGTAATAATTTTATTGCGCCATAATTTTTATCAAGTCTATAATGTTTTATTAATATTTTATCTTCTTTAGAAAAGGGCATATTATCATTTTTATTGATTAAAATTATTTAGGCATCTGAAAAAAATAATTTAAAATGAGAAAAACATTAAATTTTTACGCGGAAATTCACTTTTTTAAGTCATTGGACGTTTGTGGCCATAAAATCTTTATTTTATGACCGATTTTGATGAAATTTATTTTATACAACTCTGGGCTCTTTTATCTTTAGCTAGATATATAACATTTAAGGGTCCGGCAAAAAATGCGGGCGTGAGAGCAATTTTAGTCATGCTCCTTTTTTTTTGCGGACCCGATATATGTATGTATGTATGTATGTATGTATTTGTATATATAGATATGTATGTATATATATATATATATATATGTGTGTGTGTGTATGTATGTTATTTATTTTTTCTTTTTTTCTTTCTGTAACCTATATATAGGCTTAACCCTTTTTATGTACTTCAGTGTTCCTGAGGATGTCATTAGACGAAAGCGCTTGAGCACCATTTTGTGTTTCCTTTCCTTCGTGGTTTTATTCATCATAAATATTTTTCACGTGTTACCTTCGTGAAATAATTTTCATATATATATATATATATATATACAGTATATATAGTTTTACAATCATGCACGCTACTATGTTCTAAATCAATTATTCAGCCGTTAATGTTCTCACATTTGCTGAAATAAATTTCTAATAATAAAATTTTTACAAGTTTATTCATCTCAATTTTGCGTTTATGTACAGCACTTTTGGGAACAGTTGGACGGGGAAAGCCATATGTAAGATTTCACATGATTTAACTCTACACAAAGCACACAGTTTTTATACAGATATTTGTTCCAACGTTGAAGCTACTGTGACGTTGTCTGGTTATAATACCTCATTCACTCAATGAAATAAATACAAGGTCACACTTATTAACTTGTGGCACCTTCCACATGAAAACTACCCCAACCTACCAAAAATCACTACCAGAAACGTATAAATTACATAATTCGGCACGGATTAAGCAATTTATAAACTCCCATTCATGAAACATCCAACATTTTCTTGAAACAATCTAAACAGCTATTAATTATTTATTACCATATCACTTCAAGCTAAATTGCTATACTCGGTGGTTAAAACAGCTTTCAACACTTTAGTTGATGAATGTTGACAAAGTTCCTCATTTCTATCATATCTCAAGAAGTAAAATTTCGCGATGTTAAATGTCATGTTGTGGTTGTCTTCTGACCAATTGTATATTTCACTTGTGACCCTCTGCAAGACACTTCATATGCAACACTGATTTTTCCGCCGATTTCTGTTTCGAATGCATACGACGGTACTATACTGTTGCTGATTACTCCAATGTGTGTGTCTCTTAGCATGATAATGAAAAGGAGTGGTACCAGTACTGTACCTAGGGATTAGGGTAGGTTGATTTTGGAACTGCGATCTTCGACTAGTCTAGATAGAAAGGTATTAATGTATAAAAAACTTTGCACCAACTCATATTTGTGAAAATGGTTGTATTGTTTGAGGATTGTTAATTACTTTGAAGTTGTAAAATTGCCGAATTTTACGCGTAAAATTGCGCGCGCGGCATTCGCGCAGCGCAATGTAAACAAACAAAATATCGGACCTTATTTCATCAAAATAATCAATTAAAATTCAGCTTTTTTAACAAAACGATGCTTGAAACTTATTGTAAATGCATTGTAGATGTTTATTAGTGTATTATTTTGTATTTTTTAATGATATTTACCTATAAAATGTGTATTAAATTAAGTTATTTTATGATGCGTTCATTCAATTGTGTTTATTTTCAGATATTTCATAAAAATGGGTAAAAAACGGAAGTCTGCAGTGTTAACTCGAAGTGATAGTGCCAAAAAATTCAGTGGCCAGCCTTCCCCTTTGGATAAAACAGAGCCTCCTACCCTCCGCCAAGTTATTCAGTACAGTTATTTCCTCTAAAACAGCCACCGGACTTGAAAGACTATGATATTGCTAAAATGATAGCAAAAGATGTGATTGAGATCTGGCAGGCAGTGAACCCGCGGCTGCCCCTGTATGAGGAATATTATGTAGTGAAATTGGTGGATAAAGTGTGCTTCAAGAGAGCAAAAGAGATAAACAGGAAATCCCTTTCTACAGTCCAGGAGCAGAATCTGGAGGAAAAGCTGGATAAACTTTTTGACATTTCTGCTTGCACCTGTAAGCTACCTGTTCGTCCCTGTGATGACAATGTTGTGAAATGCAAGAAAGAAAATTGTCAAACACAGCACATAATCTGCACTTGTCCTCCCAGTAAGAAAGTAATGCTATTATTTTTTAAACTTTTAACTGGCCTAACTTAGTGCGATTTGGTGCCTTTTAAATGGAAGGAAATTCAATGCTTGTAATTGAAAAATATCCGCATTTTCCTCCTGTAATCTTCCTCCCCCCCCCCCTGGTAATAGAAATTAATAATCAATTTTTTTTCAGGATTTTATCTCTTATTTTAGATCCGCTATTTAATATACTTTAATATTTCAGGTTCCAGTAGAGGAGAGGGAATACTTGAGAGATCAGAGGGCCAAAATAGGACCCAAGGGCTCTTTCCAGCTGGGATCTGTGGATAAAGCTGCTGTGAAGAGAGACCAGAGGGCTGCAGCTGAAGCAGAAAGATTACAGAGCCAGATTCAACAGCAGCAGGAAGTGGATTTGGCCACTTTTGCCTCCACACCTTCACAAGATATTTCTTTTGAATCCAGCTCAGGAGAATCAGGAGAGGTAATATATTTTTTTCTTATATCTTATCCCATTTTTACCCAAATTTATCCCTACTTTTTGTCCCTATTTCCCCCCTTTTTCCCCCATTTTCGCTTTAGTAATTTATTTTTTTCGCCCATTTTCGCCGACTTTTTACCTGAATTTTTACCCATTTTTCCCCCTATTTTCCCACTTTTTCCCCCATTTTCGTTTAAGTAATTTATTCTTATTTCCGCCCATTTTCGTCGATTTTTACCCATATTTTTCCCTACTTTTTCCCCTATTTTCCCCCATTTTCGCTTTAGTAATTTATTTTTTATTTTCATTTCAGCCATCTGGTGGTGAAGCTGAAGAGTTCAAGCCAAGGAGGCACCCAAGTGTAGGTTACAGCTTTTTGAAAACCCCCAGATATGCCATGGAACTGATCAGGGGTGATGTTTCTTCCAATCTTGGGGCAAGTCTTGCTAATGCCTTCCTCCTGGACTTACAAGCTATGGACCTGCTTAAGCCTGGCCTTGATGTGAAACAGATAATAGTTGATAAATCGAAAATGGACAGGGAAAAAGCTAGAATGAAAGTGAAAAGTGATGAAAAGCACAATGAGGGTCTGGAAAAGTTAGTCTGTATTGGGGTTGATGGGAAAGTTGACAAGGACACTTTGCTGTACAGAGAAGTTAAGGATGAAAATGGGGAGACTAAGCTGAAGAAAGGAAAGGGACAAGAGCACCATTTGACTTTCACAAAGGAGCCGGGAACTGAAAGTGGAACATATCTTACTCACAGAGTCATCCCAATTAAAGGTGCGACTGGAGTTCTTCTTGGTGAAGAAGTTGCTAGTGTCTTGGAGGAGTTTAACAGTGTTCATACCCTGAAAGCTGTCCTCCTTGACAACACAAATACAAACACTGGCTGGGAGGGAGGCCTTGTAACAGCTCTGGAAAATAAAATTGAGCGGAAATTGCACACCATTGGCTGTTCACTCCATCAGAATGAGCTTCCTTTCAGAGCTGTTTTCAAGCATCTTGATGGCAGTACCAAAAGTCCCACTGCTTTCACTGGTCCGCTGGGAAAACTCTGTGAAATTGACTACCAAGATCTGCCACAAGTGGAATTCACCAAACTCAGTGGCCCCCTGGATGACATGGAATTTGCTGAGGAGACACTGAATGATCTCAGTAGCGACCAGAGGCTTCTTTTGGAGTATGTGCTTGGAATTTCCAGGGGCAAAGTCAACCCAAGATTTGCTGCCTGGAAAATTGGACCATTAAACCATGCAAGATGGTTGACTTTGGCAATTAGATTGATGTGTCTGTGGACCAGAGGTGCTTACCCTCCAGAACTACAGGATAAGCTTTACCAGGCCATCAAGTTCATTGTGGAAGTGTATGCAGTCAGTTGGTTTGAGATCAAAAGGGACAGCAAGTTCCACAATCAGCAGCTGTACATCTTCAACATGATCCAGAGGATCAAGCAGCAGTCTGAAGAAATCCAGGGTGTTGCTTTCAAGAACCTGAAGTACAATGCTTTTGCCTTGCTGCCCGAGAATGTGCTGTACTCCATGATGAAGTCTGATGACTTGGAAGTGAGAGAAGCTGCTCTCAAGAAAATTCTGTCCATCAGGTAAGCATTTATTAATTTAAAAAATGTGAAAAAAAAATTTGATTATGGGGATTTATTTAATAAAAAAAAGGCCCGAGTTCTATAAATCCCCATAATCGAATTTTTTTTCACATTTTCTTATCCCAATTCCCCCTCCCCTCTGATAATGGAAATAATCTTACCTTCTTTCTGAAAAAAAATTCGATTATGGGGATTTATAGAACTCGGGTTTTTTTTTTTTAATTTAAGTTAATTTAAATCAGCAATTCTGAGACTAATAGGGATTAAATCTTAAACTGGAATAAAAAATAAATTAATTATTATTCTTTCAGAAGTGGGAAGCCAGCCAAGAAGAGGCTGAAGAAGATCACAGCCATCAACATTGAAGCTACCCACTGGTCAGAACTAATCAACCTTTCTCAAAGTGGCATCTGTGAACCTGCTCTCACAGAAGACTTTTCTGACCAGGAGCTTCAAGAAGCATTGCTGAATGGCACCAAGCTGGAGCTGCCTGATCTGCCTTCACATTCTCAGAGTGTTGAAAGGGCCGTGAAGCTGACATCTGAAGCTTCCCATACTGTTTATGGACTCGAATCAAGGCACAAACACATTCTGGCCAAAGCCCTAAGCCGCCAGATGAGGCCTTCCTTTGCTTCTAAGGGCTCTTACAGTGAAAATTATGATGATCTTGGGATCTAAATGTGTCTATTTGACTCTGTACATGTTTTTTTTACTTTTTTTCAATAAAATTGTAACTTTTTTCAGGATTTTTTTATGAAAATAGCATGTTTTTTCGGCCGAAAATTGCGAAAATGCGGTATTTTTCGGTACGATTTTTTGACGATTTTTGAAACGGTTTCCTCAAAAAACTCTTAAAGCTAGGGATCTGAAATTTTTGTCAGTTATTATCATATTAAGCCCTGACTATCTCGACTAGTCCAAAGTCGATATCTAAAAAAATGCGGAAAATCAACCTACCTTACTAGAGATACTTAACTATGTACTTCTGATTCCGATGATGATATACCTTGAATTTCGACACCCGGGAGGCGCCCTCTGAGAAGTTGTAGACCCAATTTACCGTTTTGCCTATCATTCCCATATGTTTCACTTTACATGTTATTATACAATCATCGAATTTGTCGAAAACTTTATTGAAATTCATGTATAGGACATCGGAGATATATATATATATATTATATATATATATAATTAGTGATAACAGCAAGAACTGTCCCAGTTTAATAGCCAATACATTAAATTACCAGTAAACAAATATATACAGGGTGTCCGAGAATTATCTGTACAATGTTTGGCTGTTATTAAAACTCAACCATGAAGTGTAGAAATTCCAGTGTTGTCCCATTTTACAAAGAATCTCATTAAGTTTTTTCTGATAGCAAGTTTTGACAAGTTTTTTAGAAATTCCAGTGTGTCCGAACATTATCTGTACAATTTCATCTTTTAATAAAATTCTTGATAATACACATAAAATTCTTAAACAAGATTATTTAGAATCTGTATTTTCAAAAGTTTCTTTTATTGAAGTAACGTTGTTACAAACATTCGATATGTGCACCATTAGTGATTCGCAAAACATCCAATCGATACTCCAAATGTTGCCATGTACGCTGCAGCATATCCACATCAATTCGCTCAATAGCAGCTGTGATTCTTGCTTTTAAATCATCAATGTCTGTCACCCGCGTACATTTCTAAAAAACTTGTCAAAACGTGGTATCAGAAAAACCTTAATGAGATTCTCTGTAAAATGGGACAAAATTGGAATTTCTACACTTCATGGTTGACTTTTAATAACAGCCAAAAATTGTACAGATAATTCTCGGACACCCGGTATATACATAAAACACCACTAAACTATGTAAGGACGCTGATCGGTGAATCATGAGTATGAAAACGAGCGAGAGGACTTTATAATTTCTTAGATCCGTGGTGGGGCATGGTTAGCATTCTAGTTTAAGATGCGGGACTAAGGTGGTGCGACGGGGACGACTTTAGCCAGAATGAACAATTCGGTTAGTGGCATAACGTATAACTTTTCTCTACTCATTTAGCTATCACATTACAATATGCGAGTAGTTTCATACGAATTTCAGGACATTAAGACTTCTACACATATTTTAATTTCACTATTCGACTAAATTTTGAGAGATGCATCAGGGAGGAGCGTTTTTACACTTTTTTCGATTTTCGTTTTGTAATAGCGCGAAAAAGTGGCTCTTCCACGTTAAAAGTGAGTGTGTAAAATATCAGAGATCTGCAATAATATCTTCTGCCTCCGCACGCGCGTTGAAAATCCAAAAATTGCGCCAAAATACACATTTTTCCAATATTTTCTTATAGTTTTAATTTTCATCCTACCTTCTTGTAATAACGAGGAGAAGCATCCTAAAGGTTTATTTTAGACTAGTTTTAAATATTTTTGTCCTGCGATAATTTCTTCTGCCTCCGCAAACGTTCCAAAATACGGGAAAATTTACATAAATAGCGTATTTTTTATTATGGTCAACTTCGGCCCTACACCACAGTTTATTCGTTAATTATGTATTAAGTAATGCAATTAACAATTCATTATATCATATTTTAGTAATTTAAGAAGTTTATATATTTCAGCAATTAAATAATTAAGGTCCACCAATGCGATTTACTTTGCATATGCTTGGTTTATTTTTGACGACTTATTATGTAATATGCATGCAGCTCCTCGCTTATTTCGTCAATATTGAATGTACTATATTGACAAAATAACCCAGAACTCACCACGTGGAGGTGGCTGCACTTCGAGTTCCTCCCTACCCGACCCGACCCAACCATCCTACCAACCATTATCGGACTTAGGCTAGTTACACACTGTAATCACTTTTTGTTTCCATTCTTGGCATTTTCTTTCTGGATTCTAATCTTGCTCTGATAAATCCATCACTTGCATCTGAACCGCACACTGCAGCTGAAGCCTTTGTTACCAGCTTTATATGCCGTTCAACCGCTTGGGTGTGGCAAGGAAAGCGTGGGATGAAATCAGGTACGTCTCCTGAGGAGATATAGTTCAGGATGTCGGAGCGTGATAGAACTTTTGTCAGAGGAGGCTCTTACAGCTCACAAGTTTGCCAGTTAATCATGTTGTAGTACTCAGTGCACTGAAAGTTCAACGTGGGCAATTTAAACACTCTCACTGCGGCTGACTCAGAATCTCTTGCTTTAAGGATTCTCCTCCATCCTAATTCTCTGATATGTTTTGCTTCATCGTGAATCGTACTAAGGAGAACATTCTCAGGATGAGAAAAATAGGAATTTCTCTGAATAACACGATCAACTATTTCTATACAGAAGGCACTCAACGACCTCGAGCGTTGTATCATTTGATAAAGATGTTTGGCTCCCTGTGTTGCTGAAGAATTTCTCTTGATTTGAAACCACATTGGAATACAAACTTTCATAATATAATCCACGATACACTTAAGGTTGTCTGAAGGTTCTTCAGTTGAAACGTAGAGACGAAGTATGCGGTTAGCAGTTGTCACCCATCTGGAGTGTGCCATTTTGCCTGATTTCCTTTGAGCTAGAGAGGGAGTACATTCACCTTTTGACACAGCATCATAGATTTCTGCCAAATATTTCTGATCTGTGCTCAGATCATCTCTGTCAACGACAATTTCTTCCGCTTCAACTGCTTCAAACTCAACAACAGGTCTCTTTTCACAATCAGTTAGCTCTTTTCCTATTGGCCCCGTAAAACTATGAGGACCTGTTGTTTTACCATCAATGTCAGTCAATATGTGCCGCAAGGGAAGTTCATTAGTGTGAAGCAAGCAAATCAGCCACTGGCGTGCTCTCTGAAAGTGCTCTTCAATACTTCTTATCACTCCTCCTTTTGGTCCTGTATTAACTGCTGTCCCGTCACATCCAATGGCTTTAACTTCTGAAGTATCAATCTCATTTGAGCGAAAAAAATCCAAAATTGCAGAAGATATACTCTGTGCTGAGCCAGAAGCGGGAGTTACATGCCCAATATAATGCGAGTTTGGTTCTTGAAGCAAAGTGACATGTTCTTCTGTTATATTGTTTTGATAACCTTTACTGCCAACTTTTTCTTGCACTGCAGTTCTGTCCTTTCTTCCATCGAAATAGATACTCTCCATAGTTTCTTCTTCGTAATCTCTCTTTTGAATGATAGATCTCACTCTTTTTCAAGCTCTCCTTACTTTGCATCTCTCTATTACTGAACTTAAATCTTTTTCGTTTATAATTCCCACGTCTTCAAGAACAGCCGAAGCAATTATAGCAGCAGACCTGTCTGACACACCAGTTCTGTCTCAAGCTATAGCCAATGATGAGATTGTTCCATGATGAGATTGTTCCATCGACTTGATTCTCTGTGTCGTTTCATAATCAGAATCCGCTCCTTCTGTTTCACTTGATGTTGATGACAGTGTTTCAGTTGCTTGTCCTTTACTGGTAGATGGTTTTGGTTCATACTGTTTTATTCTCTGTTGTCTTCTAGCAATAGTTGCTAGATCTTTACGAGTTTGTGAAACATCAAGAGAGCCTATTGCCAATTTTATTGTTGTTTTCTGATCTTTAATGGAGTCTTGTTCAATTGCTGGAACCTTGAGATGGTTTTTACATGAACACTTATCAAAATTTGCAAGCACTGATGTCAAATAATTGTTTTCTGCCTCATTTTGAAATGTTTGTAATTTAATTTGAATGAGTTACTATCTTGTTTCCTTTTTATTGACTTTAGAAGGTTTTGACATTTTTCATGGTAATTTTTTATCATTTGGACGACACGGTTATGAGAAACAGTAGGAATAGAGGCTGTTTTCCACAAATCTTCGAGAGTTTTTGAGAGAACACCCGAAATTTCTGCAACTGTGGGCTCTTTCTTCGATGTCTTCAGATTCAACCTTATTTGATGAAAATATTTCATGACGTCCTTATAGGTTGGAAGGCACCCCTTGTCTAGATCAGCTTGAGCCCCAAATATAAGGCAACTTGAAGAAGTTCTTGTTGCTTGAGTTGGTACTGACATTGTGATAAACACAATAATTAATATAAAAATTAAGAAATTACTCCTAAAACGTAAAATATTCTTGCATTCTGGAGAAGTTTTGTATATTACACCAACGTATTATTATGCACTAAAATATGCAGTATATGTCCACATATGCGTGTTGTTGTGTTCCAAAGATGCATTAACAGCAAGAGCAACACAATCCATATCTTACCCGAAACGTAGCTAGCACAACACTGCGGGGAAGTGAAAGCAAGAAGTCCTGGTAGAGTGTTGTGAGTCATGACTCATCAGTCATCACTCACTGACTCATTGCCGTATATGGCAATGACGAGCAACACACCATACCAGGCTGTGGGGAAGCTTCTAGAACGATGTAGGAGTACTACATGACGTACGAAGTGAATTTATTAGCTTATAGGCCGAATATGCAAAATATGTGATTTATGCGGATTTTTCCGTATTTTGGAACGTTTGCGGTGGCAGAAGATATTATCGCAGGACAAAAATATTTAAAAGTAGTCTAAAATAAACCTTTAGGATGCTTTTCCTCGCTATTACAAGAAGGTAGGATGAAAATTAAAACTATAAGAAAATATTGAAAACATGCGTATTTTGGCGCATTTTTTGGATTTCCAACGCGCGTGCGGAGGCAGAAGATATTATTGCAGATCTCTGAGATTTTACACACTCACTTTTGACGTGAAAGAGCCACTTTTCCGCGCTATTACAAAGCGAAAATCGAAAAAAGTGTAAAACGCTCCGCCCTAATATACATATCTATGCATATATTGGATGTGTATATTTTTTGGTACACACACACACACTCACACACACACACACACACACACACACACACACACACACACAACAAAATTAACTTGAAGATTTATCTCATCTCATAAATGCTATAACCAAACAAAGCTGTACAGAACTGGAAGCTACTTATAATCATGTTTGCTTTAGCTCAGAGGTTTCCATATTGTTTTCTTATATCTGAGACATCATTCAAGGAGTTTTTGGTGATTCACCCAAATACTTCGCCCCTAGAAAGCCAGCATGGCATATTACAATAAAAATACTCTTGTTTTTCGAGAAATTGTTATTTTTTCATTGTACGCAGGTCGAAAATTTATTATTGTTTAGTAAATATATTTTCTAATTCAATCTATAAATGTAATTTTCAGTATGGGACAACTATGCCCGATACCAATCACTATAGGTATGAACCACACACGAACCTTCTCGAATTCATTTCTTGTACTTACCCTTTTGGTTTACTTCTCATTTTGAAACGAGTATCAACCGATTGGTTAGGGTTTTGGGATGGATTCTCCCCAATTAGCGGATTTTTAGAAGACATTCCAAACCTTTACAGAAGCATTATAAATATCATATTATTGGCGTAGACATTTTATCTTCGTGTTACCTATACAGTACCCAACTTTTTACTTAATTGAAGCAAAAAGTAGCTATAACACGACCGAGCTCCGCATCGGTCCTATAAGGTTAAGTAAAAATAAAGAGCTACAAGAAGAGAAATGCCACGAATTAAAAATGCAGATAATTCTTAAATTCTGCTACGGTTAAATTCTGCTACGGTTCTAGAGCCTTACCCCCCGACAAGAAACTACGTAACCTTGTCGAGGTGTAGCAACTTAAACCGACTGGGATGTCTGCCTGGAAATCTGGAAGGAGATTTCTGTAACTTGCGGGGGGCAATAGGCATCCGGAAGGTACTAATTAGTAGTTTCGAACAAGCCAGGAAAGGCCTAGCAAGCCTCTGGTGGTTTTCTTTTGCTCAAGTACAACTCAGAGAGCCTCGGAACGGACGGACCACGGTTACGACTTTGGCGCGAAAACGGACTTTCTTTTGGATTGCTACAATAAATGTCGGAACACTTAGAGATAAATGCGAAGAAATAGTTGCGTTTATGAATCGAAATCTATACATATTATGGGAATCGCAGAAACCAGATGGAGGTGAAGGAACTAAGGTACTGCTAATGATTATAAGCAGAGATGGGAAATCGGATCGGATTCGAATCGATAATCGGAATTAATGGATATTTTTTGAGAAATCTGAATCGAAAAAAAATTCGAATCGAAAAACGGGCGTGGATCTGAATCGAAATTTTGATCCGAATCGAAAAGAAACGATGAATCCGAATTCGAATTCAAATCGATAAAAATATGGATCCGGATTTTAAAAATTTGGTTATAACTTATAAATAACTTATAAGGCTTATTAACGTTTCCGGTTTCACCACAGGTAAAGACTGACCTTTCCGAGAATCTGTTTGCTCGGACAAAAATCATACTAATCCTATACTCCATCCATTAAGGTGCTAATCCTAATCCTTAAATTTTGGTATTGTCCGAGTGTGACAATTTCACACGCTCCTCAAAGAAATAACCTTTAGCCTTCGAACATTGAAAATATCTTAGTTGTCAGGGCTAATTTTAATTTGTAAATTTGTATCTATACAGTGGATATATTTCTTAAAGTATTATTATCATATTTTAATTTTTATGATGCTATAATTAATATTTCTTGTATATATGAACCTCAATTGTTTAATAAATTAGCTTATATGAATGATTTTTTTTTGCACCTTATTAAGAGTAAATCTAAAGTTATTACTTAGATCGTTAATAGAATGAGAATTATCTGTGTTATTTATTAAAAATGAAACTTATTAATAATAGCCACCCCTTGACTAAAACAACGATGATAGGTATAATTTTATTAAATGAACTCATAAAAATCAAGAAAAATTAGGCCTGGATCCGAATCGGATTCGAATCGGATCGAAATCGAAAAAGAAATAATCCGAATCGGAAAAAAATTCGAATCGATAAAAACCGAAAAATTTGAATCCGAATTCGAATCTATATTTCTAATTGCGTGAAAACCAGATTCGAATTTGAATCGAAAAAGATTTCGATTTCCCATCCCTGATTATAAGTGCATATACAAGGGCAGAGAAGATGATACCAGATCGGGTGTGGCAATTATACTGTCCCCCCGATTTTCTGAACATGTTGTTGGAGTGATAATGAAGAGTGAGAGATTGATGGGACTGTTCCTGAGCCTAAACGGAGAGAGACTATCGGTAATCCAGGCATATGCACCGCAGAGTGGAAGATCACAGGAGGAAAAGGAAACTTTTATGAGAATCTTCAGAGAATGATAGATGGGCTGCCGTATAGACCAAGAATTTTGATGGGAGACCTAAATGGCCATGTGGGTGGAGATCGAAACTGAAATGAAGATGTGATCGGACATTTGGTGTCGGGGAGAGAAATTTGGAAGGGGAAATGCTGGTCAATTTTTGTGCAAGAAATGTTCTTAGTATAATGAACACATTTTTAAGCACCAGGAATCACATCTCTATACGTGGTATGGATGGAATAGAAGAACCGGAAATTATGATAAGAAGTCTCAGATAGATTTTATTGTGGTGGATAAAAAGTCATTGGTGAAAGATGTAAGAGTAGTACCATCTGTGCCTTTTGACTCGGATCATAGACTTGTTAAAGCCAAAATTTTGCTTCCAGTACCACAAAATATAAAAAAGCCTAGAAGGAGAAGAGTGTGCACGGAGAATATACCAGAAAAACTGGAAGAGATTAGAACTAGAACTGAGGAGGCTTTCGGACAAACGGTAGCTACGGAAATAGTGGAGGAGGTTTGGGTTGAGTTCAGGAGAACGATGGAAGGCATACAGCGAGAGGTGATTGGAGAAAGGGTAGTTGGTGGGTCAAAAAAGAAAAAGACCGCATGGTGGACTCAGGAGGTAAAGGAGGCAGTGACAAATAAGATGCGTGCTTTTAGGAGATGGCTTAAGGATAGAAATGAGCAAACAAGGCAAGAATATGTCCAAATGAGAAACCACACCAACGAGGTTAAAAGAAGAGCGAAACGCTCTGTGTGGGAGAAAATAGGTAGAGACTTAGATGAGGATTTTCAAGGCTCGAAGAAGTTACTCTATAGCATGGTTAAGAAGTATAAAAATGGAGAAAGCAAGAAAACAACAGTGGCGATTAAAAATGCACATGGTGAAGTCCTCACTGATAAAAGCGAGGTGGCCGCACGCTGAAACGAATACTTTAGACAGCTTTTGAATAACGAGAACCAATATGATGAGGTGAGATGGGAGGAGCGGGTAAATCATGAGGAGCATGTGGGGGACAGAGAGATAACTAGAGAGGAGGTTATTCAAGCACTAAAGAGGATAAATAATAATAAAGCTCCTGGGCCGGATGCAAGTGTCACAGAAACACTAAATGCAGCTGGTGATCCTGCTGTGGATTAGCTGCTAAGCATTTTTCGGGTGGTGTGGTCGCAGGGAATTGTACCGGCAGAATGGGGCAGAGCAATTATATGTCCTATATATAAAAAGAAGGGAAGTGAGCAGGAATGTCAAAACTACCGTGGCATATCTTTGATGTGTCATTTGGCAAAAAAAATATATGAAAGGATTTTGGAACATAGAATACGAAACATACTGGAACCTGGATTACTGGAGTATCAATGTGGCTTTCGTGCAGGCCGGAGTATTACACTGGTCTGCGTTATTTTTGAGGTCAAGGTTTTTTTAGTTGTTCTTTTATAAGTTTTGCTTGCTGAATTAAAAAATGTAACTCATTTTGCTCAATCAGGTCAGGTTTTTATGCTATCTCAATTTAAAAAAAATTAGATAATCGTTATGAAATGAGCAAGTTTATTTTTTTAAAACAGACTTACATTTTAGCCAAGTGTTAGCCAAGCTCTATATAATAAACAGACACAACTTATTTCTAATTACGATTGTCATTACTGTTTTTCAGCATGAATAGAATGTGCAAGAATGACCCAAACAGGTTCTGCTACATCTGTGGTAAAGTCACTATGTCAGACCGGCAGTCAAACATCACACATTTTGTGAGGAAAAGCTATCACGCCTACTTTAGAGTTAAACTTGGTGACCAGGACAAAGCCTTTGCCCCTCGCATATCCTGCAAAACGTGCGTTGAAAATCTGCGGCGCTGGAGCCACAAGAAGGTAGAGTGTCTACCTTTTGGTGTCCCAATGGTGTGGAGGGAAGGAAGAGATCATACTACTGACTGTTATTTCTGTATGACAAACCTACAAGGTAAGTTAGTATGAATTTAGTATGAATTTAATTTTATATTTACAAAAATATGCCTGACAATATATGAGATATGTCTTTATCTTATCTTTATCTGTCTTTATCTGTTTCCTTTTAGGCATAAATAGAAAAAACAAGCAACACGTAAAGTATCCAGACGTGCCATCTGCCATAAAAGCCAGTGCCTCATGGACCAGAAATTCCAATTCCAACACCGCCCGACAACTTTGATTCGTCGTCCGACTCAGATGAAGAAATGGATGACGGTGACATATCTGGTACATACCAACCTACTGCCGAGACAAGTCAACCCAAACTCTTCAGCCAAGCTGAGTTGAACGATTTGACAAGAGATTTGTGCTTGTCCAAAGAATCTGCTCAGTTGCTAGGAAAATCGTTTGTTAGCTCCCGAAACAACATTCTTTTGGTATCGCAGCCGCGAAGAAGAGTTTCGAGAATATTTCACGTTGGACGAAGAAACTTCGCTGGTTTACTGTAACAACGTCAACGGCCTCATTGCAGCTATGGGTTTAGCGTATGACCCAGGGCCGGATTAACCATTAAGCAAAATAAGCCCGTGCTTAGGGCATCAAGGGAAGGGGGGCACCACAGAAATTTTCCATTGTCGGATTTACCATGGATTTATTATACTATTATAATACCAACAGAACAACTATGCAACAAGGCAGGCTGGATGCCTTATCTCTACTAAGTATAGAAGCAGATGTGTTACGTAAGATTAGTTTTGAGGATCTGATCAAAGACTTTGCAATTAAAAAAAGTAGGAGAAAACTTTTCAAATATAAATGAAGTGGAAGTATACAAAAATAAACATTATTTTCCATCTTACTGTAAGTTTTGTTTCATTTCAAAAAATAAAATTTTATTTTATGGTTTATTTTTGTTTATATTTTGAATTACATATATATGGGGCACCAAAATCTTTTAAGTGCTTAGGGCCTCTAAAGGTCTTAATCCGGCCCTGGTATGACCCTACAGAATGGCGGCTCTTCATCGACTCATCAAGCAGAAGCTTGAAAGCAGTACTACTCTACAATGGTAACAAGGTCGCGTCTGTTCCGGTGGGTCACTCGGTGCAGATGACTGAAAGTTATAGTAACATGGAGCTTTTGCTAACTGCTTTGAAGTACAAACATCACAATTGGATGATATGCGGAGCCCTAAAGGTATGTTCGTGTCTACAAAAAAAAAACGAATATATATATATATATATATATATATATTTATAGGTTATAGCCCTAGTGCTGGGTCTACAAGGCGGCTACACCAAATACCCCTGTTTTCTCTGTCTGTGGGACAGCCGAGCAGACAAGCAACACTACGTACAACGTGACTGGCCAGTAAGACGTGGCCTGGAACCAGGTTCGCACAACGTTCTGTCACACGCTCTCGTGAATCCGCAGATGGTTCTACTTCCGCCGCTGCACATCAAGCTCGGACTTACGAAGAATTTTGTCAGAGCACTCAACAAAGAAAGCCGAGCTTTCGCTTTCCTGAATCAGAAATTTCCACGCGTCAGTGAAGGCAAACTGAAAGCAGGTATTTTTGACGGCCCTCAGATCAGAGAGCTAATGAAAGATGCTCAGTTCAACGAAAGTCTGGAGGACAATGAGATCAATGTCTGGCTCGCATTCAAGTCCATTGTCACGAATTTTCTGGGCAACCACCGAAGTCCAGAGTACGAACGTGTTGTCGAGGAGCTTCTGCAGAGCTTCCAGGCTTTTGGTGCATGTATGTCCATAAAGATGCATTTTCTAGCTCGCATTTAGACTACTTTCCGGACAACTGCGGTGATGTCAGCGAGGAGCAAGGAGAGCGCTTCCACCAGGATATTCGAGTGATGGAAGAGAGGTACCAGGGCCGCTGGGATGTGAACATGCTCGTGGACTACTGCTGGTGCCTCAAGAGAGACGTTCCAGCTGTGGAACACAGACGAAAGTCTTTGAGAAAGCCCTTTCGTCCACATTAACTGTACTCGGGTACCATTTTTTATATACTTTGTACATTTTCTGTCAATTTAAGTTCGTTTTAAAAAAATAAACTTGCTAATTTCATAACGATTATTTTCGAATTATCTATTTTTTTAAAATTAAGATAGCATAAAAACCTGACCTGATTGAGCAAAATGAGTTACATTTTTGAAGTCAGCATGCAAAAATTATAAAAGAACAAATAAAAAAACCTTGACCTCAGGAAAATTGTTTTCAAACGCAGACCAGTGTTATAGATCAAATTTCAGCCATAAGACAATATCTTGAGAAGAGCCAAGAATTCAATTTGGACCGCTTCATATGTTTTTTGGGATCTGGAGAAGGCATTTGATAGTGTGCCCAGGGAGAAGCTGAGGGTGATTTTGAGTGAGAGAGTGCCACCCAAGCTTCTGAGAGCAGTAATGAGCACCTATAGGGTCTCCCAGAGCACGGTGTGGGATCGGAGGAGTGGTTTGATGTAAGTACAGGAGTTAAACAAGGGAGTGTTCTGTCACCCATTTTATTCATTGCCTACATCAACAGGGTTATGAAATACACAACTGATGAAATTGAAGAGGAAATAGAAATTTTGGATATGATGCTGATGTGGCTGTTGGAACTAACACAGCACAATCCCTGGAGAGAATTATGCAGAGGTGGGATGAGAGATTGAGGGAGTATGGACTGAAACTGAATTATGATAAAAATGAATATATGGTGGTAACGAGGGGAGCGAACGAGGATGGAATCTTTGTTAGGGGAAGGGAAATGAAAAAGACGGACACATTTAAATACCTTGGTAGTGTGATAGCAAATGATGCGGGTATGGATGCAGAAGTGAATGAAAGAATTGCTAAATATAGCAGAAATGTTTCCTTCCTGTAGCCCCTATTGAAAGATCAAAACATCCCTAAAAAGGTAAAGACGCATATCTACTCAACAATATTGAAACCAATCTTACTATACGGCAGCTAGACTTGGGCTCTAACACAAGGACGAGGGGAAAACTGCAAGCAGCTGAAATGAGGGTCCTGAGATTGATAGAAGGAGTAAGTAGATTGGATAAAATATGGAACACTGAAATAAGAAGGCGATTGGGTGTAACTTCGGTTAATGAGAATATTGAGAGGAACCAACTGAGATGGTACGGGCATATCCAACGAATGCCGATGGAAAGGACAGCAAGAAGAGTGCTGGAATGGGCCCCTCAAAACAGAAGACCATTTGGAAGACCTAAGATCTGATGGATGGATAACATCAAGAGTGCTGTCGAGAAGTGTGGAATCAGTCTCCAACGGGCGAACTTGATGCGTGGAGATCGTGAGGCATGGAGGAGTCTCCCTCCGAGGGCTCCCAACTGACAGACCGCTTTAGGTCTACCAGGCGCCTGGTAAGAAAGGTAAGAAAAATTCTTAAAAGTTTTGGTAATTTAAAAATCCTACTGCGGTGCTGAATTATCGAGAAAAATATTATTAAAGCGCCACCATATATATGGAGGCAGATGGAGCATAGCACACCCAGCTAATCTTACTTTTGAAAACTGTCAGGATATCTGCTTATGGTTACAATTTGTTGTTAGTCTAACGTAAAAATTAATCCCGTTATGTTTTTAATTATTGTCGGTTTCCATCGTGATTATTTCGGCATATATATACATGTATATATATATATATATATATATATATATATATATATATATATATATATATATATATATAGGTGGAGCTTTAATAATATTTTTCTCGATAATTCAGCACCGCAGTAGGATTTTTAAATTATCAAAACTTTTAAGGATTATCTGCATTTAAATTCGTGGCATTTCTCTTCTTGTAGCTCTTTATTTTTACTTAACCTTATAAGACCGATGCGGAACTCGGTCGTGTTATACCTACTTTTTGCTTCAATTAAGTAAAAAGTTGGGTACTGTATAGGTAACACGAAGATAAAATGTCTACGCCAATAATATGATATTAATAATGCTTCTGTAAAAGGTTTGGGATGTCTTCTAAAAATCCGCTAATTATGTGCTCAGAACCATCATATCCTTTTAATGTCACAAAACTGAAGTTGGGAAGAATCCATCCCAAAACCCTAACCAATCGGTTGATACTCGTTTCAAAATGAGAAGTAAACCAAAAGGGTAAGTACAAGAAATGAATTCTAGAAGGTTCGTGTGGGTTCATACCTATAGTGATTGGTATCGGGCGTAGTTGCCCCCATAGTGAAAATTACATTTATAGATTGAATTAGAAAATATATTTACTAAACAATAAATTTTCGACCTGCGTACAATGAAAAAATAACAATTTCTCGAAAAACAAGAGTATTTTTATTGTAATGTGCCATGCTGGCTTTCTAGGGGCGAAGTATTTGGGCGAATCACCAACAACTCCTTGAACGATGTCTCAGAAAACAATATGGAAACCTCTGTGCTAAAGCAAACATGATTATAAGTAGCTTCCAATTCTGTACAGCTTTGTTTGGTTATACCGTTTATGAGAAGAGATAAATTTTCAAGTTTATTTTGTTGTGTGTGTGTGTGTGTGTGTGTGTGTACACCCAAAAAATATACACATCCAGTATATGCATAGATATGTATATGTAGAAGTGTTCGAGGAAAAATTAGCGAGATTGTTAATTATGACAAAACTGTCAAGATTTTAATCTTCATAGCCATAGGCAATAAATCTCAAATTCATGATGCGTCTCTGAAAATTTAGTCGAATAGTGAAATTAAAATATGTGTAGAAGCCTTAATGTCCTGAAATTCGTATGAAACTACTCACATATTGTAATGTGATAGCTATATGAGTAGAGAAAAGTTAAACGTTATGCCACTACCCGAATTGTTCAATCTGGCAAAAGTCGCCCCCGTCGCACCACCTTAGTCCCGCATCTTAAACTAGAATGCTAACCATGCCCCACCACGGATATAAGAAATTATAAAGTCCTCTCGCTCGTTTTCATACTCATGATCCCCCGATCAGCGTCCTTACATAGTTTCGTGGTATTTTATGATATATATATATATATATATATATTTGTTTACTGGTAATTTAATGTATTGGCTATTAAACTGAGATAGTTCTTGCTGTTATAACTAATTGTGTGTATATATATATATACAGGGCGTCCCAAAAAAATGTATACACACTTTAACAGCTGATAGCTCAATTGATGTTTCTTTCTTTCCAAGTTAAACCCCATTAGAATTAATAATGGTAGTCAGACTAAGCTTTGAACAAAGGAAATTCATTCTAAAATGCTACTGGAAGTGTGAAAACGCAGTTGAAGTGCAAAGACAGTTTAGGAGGGAGTTTCAAACAGATCCACCAACGCGACTTACCATCACTCGAATTAGAGATAAGTTTGAAGCCGATGGAACTGTTCAGAATGTCCACAAGAAGCGTTCCGGAAGACCACGGACATCGACAAGCCCCACAAAGCAAGAAAGAGTACTGGAAACGTATCACCAAAGTCCAAGAAAATCTGTGCGGCAAGCGAGTCGTGAGGTAGGAATTTCAGAATCGTCTGTCCAACGCATTTTGAAGCGCTGTCAATGGAAAAGTTACATTCCAAGATTAGTCCATGCTATTAATGAAGATGATGATCCGGACCGAAGAGTGGAGTATTGCGAGTGGTACTTGGCACGATGTGGATGTGGATTGGACGAAGGGGTTTCGTAGAATACCCTCCGCGTTCACCAGACCTCACACCACTAGACTTTTTTTATGGGGATACTTAAAAGACAAAGTCTACGCTATAAAACCTGCAACAGTCGCTGAATTGAGAGCAGCCATTGAACGAGAATGCACACAAATACCAAACGAAATGTTTCGTGATGTTTGCGATTCCATTGCTTCGCGATATCAGCAGTGCCTGGACCAGAATGGGCGTCAGTTTGAAAACAGGCGTTGACAAAACAATTAAATAATGTCTGTAGATTCTATTACATTTTGAAAATGAAATGTATTTTAATAAACACTGCCTTTATAAGTATTTAAAGTGTGTATACATTTTTTTGGGACGCCCTGTTATATGTGTATATATACAGTATATATATATATATATATATATATATATATATATATATATATATATATATATATATATATATATATATATCTACGATGTCCTATACACGAATTTCAATAAAGTTTTCGACAAATGCGATCATTGTATAATAACATGTAAAGTGAAACATATGGGAATGATAGGCAAAACAGTAAATTGGGTCTACAACTTCCTCAGAGGACGCTTACGGGGTGTCAAAATTCAAGGTCTATCATTATCGGAATCAGAAGTATGTAGTTAAGTATCCCTAGGTACAGTACTGGTACCACTCCTGTTCATTATCATGCTAA
Organism: Bathynomus jamesi; assembly: GCA_023014485.1. Classification (NCBI taxonomy): domain Eukaryota; kingdom Metazoa; phylum Arthropoda; class Malacostraca; order Isopoda; family Cirolanidae; genus Bathynomus; species Bathynomus jamesi. The sequence goes on from JAJOZX010003851.1 coordinate 121,267, forward strand.
GAGAGACACACATTGGAGTAATCAGCAACAGTACAGTGCCGTCGTATGATTCGAAACAGAAATCGGCGGAAAAATCAGTGTTGCATATGAAGTGTATGTCTTGCAGAGGGTCACAAGTGAAATATACAATTGGTCAGAAGACAACCACAACATGACATTTAACATCGCGAAATTTCACTTCTTGAGATATGATAGAAATGAGGAACTTTTTAACATTCATCAACTAAAGTGTTGAAAGCTGTTTTAACAACCGAGTATAGCTATTTAGCTTGAAGTGATATGGTAATAAATAATTAATAGCGGTTTAGATTGTTTCAAGAAAATGTTGGATGTGTTCATGAATGGGAGTTTATAAATTGCTTAATCCGTGCCGAATTATGTAATTTATACGTTTCTGGTTGTGATTTTTGGTAGGTTGGGGTAGTTTTCATGTGGAAGGTGCCGCAAGTTAATAAGTGTGACCTTGTATTTATTTGATTGAGTGAATGAGGTATTATAATCAGACAACGTCACAGTAGCTTCAACGTTGGAACAAATATCTGTATAAAAACTGTGCTTTGTGTAGAGTTAAATCATGTGAAATCTTATATATGGCTTTCTCCGTCCAATTGTCCCCAAAAGTGCTGTACATAAACGCAAAATTGAGATGAATAAACTTGTAAAAATTTTATTATTAAAAATTTATTTCAGCAAATATGAGAACATTAACGGCTGAATAATTCATTTAGAACATAGTAGCGTGCATGATTGTAAAACTGTGTGTGTATATATATATATATATCTTCGTAAGGTATGGAATTCATGATATAAAGATATCTGACTGTAGCTCTATTTACATCCGACATTATTGTACTATTTCCTGTTAACTCCATTTCTATCCTTAGTATTTGAGCTGTCAAATGTGTCAGTTCGTATTCTTAATGTTTGTCACATGAACTATGGTCTTGCCCCAATGTACAAATGCACATATTCAACAGATCATAATATTGTTCAACAAAGTTTTTTCCAATTGTTAAATATGGGTGATTCTTATGTTCTTTTTTACGCTGATTACAAAATGAAAACACGTTTTTCTATTACCAACAGATTTTGAGGGAAATGCAAATTAAAACCCTTTGAGATCGAGATGTCATTCCACAGTTTGCTTCATAATACGAGATTTATTGTTAGTCATTTACTTTGTATAAAATCTTTATATTATGCATATTTTATATGTACATGTTTTTATATAATATGCATATAATTATTTAAGTATTCATCTTAATATATGCAGTATATATATATATATATATATATATATGGGAATTAACTCAGAATGGTTCCCTGAGGTTTTTTATGATACACACAGACCATGCATGGAACAAGGAACTCTTCTAGGATAATTAAATCCACTATAGTCTGAATAAGTAATGGTAAATGACAAATACCATAGATTTTCTTCTTCACGATGATAGACCGACGTGGGAAACGGGTCACTCGCAAAGAGGTCCCAAAAATATAGCTTCCCTCACGAGCTATCTGCAAAGCAGATAGGATCCAGCTTTGGACAGGATCTAGGGTAAGCAGCCTAGCCCAGCTACATTTAGAACCTCAACATAAACAAAAGACTCGCTGCCTTCACGCCAGATTAAATACATCAAAGAAAAAGGGGTATATATTATATTTTTAGTCAAAGTTTTGGTATTTGGCTAAAAATATAATAGGTACTCCTTTTTCTTTGATGTATTCAATTTGACGTGAAGGCAGCGAGTCTTTTGCTTATGTTGAGGTTCTAAAAGTAGCTGGGCTAGGCTGCTTTAAACCCTAGATCCTGTCCCAAAGCTGGATCCTATCTGCTTTGCAGATAGCTGGTGAGGGAAGCTATATTTTTGGGACCTCTTTGCGAGTGACCTGTTGCCGACGTCGCGCGAGCATCATGAAAAAGAAAAATTATGGTATTTGTCATTTACTATTACTTATTCGGACTCTTGTGGATTTAATTTTCCTAGAAGAGTTCCTTGTTCCATACACGGTCTGTGTGTATATATATATATATATATATATATATATATATATATATAGAGAGAGAGAGAGAGAGAGAGAGAGAGAGAGAGAGAGAGAGAGATGGGGGGACACTAAAAAGTTTGAAGGGTATACATATATATAATATATATATATATATATGAAAAATTATTTCACGAAAGTGACACGTGAAAAGTATTTATGATGAATAAAACCCTATTAAAAAGGCCATATTTTCCTCAATGTTTCTCCGCGCTCTTAGGATCGCCAGTCCTGAATACATCGATGCCGAATTGGAAAATATCAACGGTATTGGAAGTGAGTTGTGTTACCCATCTGCGTTCATGGAATCTTGTCTTAATAAGGCTAAACGAACCTTCTATCGTGTGAATAATAACACTCGCACCTTGTCAAAGAATATTTTAGTACTTCCATTTTTCCCGGGCTTCTTAGGCATTGCTAATGTATTTAAACTTTTGGATATCAGTGTAGTTTTTTCATATAACAATATTGTGAAAAACATCATAGTAAAAAATAGCCCTACCAATAATTTAGGCATTATCTATAAAATTGGGTGTAAGCAATGTGATTCCTTTTACATAGGTCAGACGGGAAAGGATTTGCAAACGCGTGTAAAACAGCATCAATATTCCGTTAGAACGGGACAGTTGTCCAGTGCCCTTTTTGTCCATTTGTCAGAGTTATCCCATTGTATTGATTGGAATAATGTTTCAGTTTTGTTTCACTCTAGCAACATTGTTAATAGAAATATTCTTGAGTCGGCTATAATTCAACTTACAAATAACCTTAACATGAGTAAAGGTCTGTTTCAACTTGATCCCGTTGCTCTGAATTCCTTCAGAATGGATTTAAACAAAAAGGGCAGGTTGTTAAATCTTTGGTAAAAAATTTGTTTTTGTCTGTTGTTTCCCTTACAATTTTATTTTTTCAATTTTTTGCTGTATGAGTGTATGTGTATGTATGTATGTGTATGTGCGTAGGTGTGTGGTCATTGCAGTTAAATGTGTTTGTATGTATATGTGTGTATATGTATGTATGTATGTGTGTATATGTATGTATGTATGTATGTATGCAGTTAAATATATATATATATATGTATATGTGTATGTACCTTACCTTACCTTACAACCTCACAAAGGTTCTGCGGGATGATTTCTCATTTCGTGAAGGTCAAGCTTGTATATATTATATATATATATATGTGTGGGGTGTGTGTGTGTGTGTTTGTATATATGTGTGTATATGTATATATATATTTGGGTATGCGGGTATATGTGTACGTGTATTATTTGTAATTTTTTCAAGTTATATTTATTTTTATTTCTTTATTCTTTTGCGACCTACCGTTTTCTCAGACAATAATTATAAAACAAATTTGGTAATTTTTTTTTCCCTTATGCATATATATATATATATATATATATATTCTGTATATATTGCGTTTATATTCGTATATATACCGTAAATATGTCGTATATATATTTTATTGTTCTTTATATATCATCTAGGGATCATTTTGTTTTCCAATTTATATTTACTTGTATTTTTGTATTCGTTTGTGACTATAATATGCATATGTGGTAATTTTTCCCTTATAAATTGGTGTGCCTCTCTTAAAATTTATCTTTCAATTTTTATTTTTTAATAATGTGACATATATCAATTTGGCAGCATCTATTAAATCGATTGTAAAACCTCCCTCTTGAGCTTGAATTGGTAGACTCCACTTACAATATTTATATTTATTTTTATTTCTTTATTCTTTTGTGACCTGTTCCATAAAAAAGCCATTTGAATTTATATGGAAGGTCGGCCAAAGTGCTAAAAGTGTTTATATATATATATATATATATATATATGTGTATATATATGTATATATATATATATATGTATGTATATGTATTTATGGGTTTTTTTATTTGCCTGTTATTTCTTTATGATTATTTAGGCTGTGACATATATATCACTAAGGCACTATTTTGTAATTAATTTTTTCTCAATTTATATTATATTTTTTTTATTTCTTTATTCTTCTGTGACCATATAAATGTTGGCTCCTCCCACAATTTTTTTCTATGCTTACTATATATATGTATATGTTTATATATATATATATATGTATATATATATATGTATATATATGTGAATATGTATGTATGTATGTTTATTTTTGTAACCTATATATTGCCTTGATCTGTCCTTTCACTCCAGTGTTCCTGAGGATGTCATTAGACGAAAGCGCTTGAGCACCCCTTTGTGTTCTTTTTCCTTCGTGGTTTTATTCATCATATATATATATATATATATATATATGTGTGTGTGTGTGTGTGTGTGTGTGCGTGTGTGTGCGCGTGCTTGTGTGTACACACACTATATATATGTCCTTTCCTGAAAGAATCTGTGTGTGTGTGTGTGTGTATGAGTAGCTTAAGGCGCGGGTACCCAACTAAAAATTTGCACATTACATTATTTTGATCACTAGTTGACAACTAGCTAACTAATTTTTAGGTAATACAGATAGGAAATGAGTGATACAAAAGCATTGTGGTATTAATTAAATTGATAAACTCGTATAGTGTACTACATTTATATATGCGGGCCGCTCATTTCTGTTGGTATGGAGATGTTAGAAAGCTTTCGTTGTAAAATAGTTTGGCGTGACTCCTGCTTCAGAGGAAAGCTTAGGTGATTTAGGACTGCATTGAAAGAGACAGATGTGTAGAAGTGAAGATAAGTTTTGAACTACTGTTACCCCTGCTACTACTACTACTACTAATAATAATAATACTAATAATAATAATAAGTTTCCTCCTACGCCCAACTTCTAGCTTGCAACAGATAAATGGTGTACATTCTGTTGAAGAATGGGTAAAAATTCAAACAGACATAAGTAAGAACTATATATATATATACACACACTGTATATATATATATATATATATATCACAGAGAATACGTGGATTTAGAATAATGGAAATAGGACAGTTTTGAGAGAAGTTACGATTTCTTCCTGTTGTTTTATAAAGCGTTCAGAATTTCAGAGTATGCAACTTTCAGGTTTGCTTAAATAATCGGAAGCGACCGTGTAGTGAAAGATCCTTGCTTGAATTATTATTGAAGATGTGTTTTGAACTACATTGGTGGTATTGCTCCATGAAAGACTGGTGCTATATTTAGTGAACAATCTTTGCTACGATTATAAATAGTAGAGTTATGCCTTGTAAAGGCCAGTCCACGTTTTCTATTAACTGGAAATATTGAGAAAGTTTTTTTTTGGGACAAATCTACTTATTTGGATATTGCGTTTTTATGTATATATTTATAACTTAACTGCTACTGGTCTGAAAACAATTACTGCGAGAAACATATAGCAATAGTGGGGTAGATTTTAAAGAGGCTTTTATTTTGAAAGGAATTGAAATCAGTGTGTTTAATTTAAATACTCTTAACTTGTGTACATATATATAATAATAACAATAAATCAATATTAGTAATAATGTTTAAGTGGATGTTTAGATGAGGATAACATATTTGCTTTTAGTTTTAAAGCCTCATCACACAGCTTGATGTAGGTTGTAAGATGAATGGTTCGTTTACAGGTATGCGGCTTAAAATAGATACATTTTAACTGGCTTGAGCTATATGACAATGAAGGAAGACGTATCGATAATTGAACTTATGAAATATAAACTGCATGTATCTGCATGTTCATCCTAATCTTTTTAAAAGTCTGATATATATATATTATATATATATATATATATAATATATATATATATATCATCCATTCGTTTCATGTACTTAATTGTGAAATTCATATATATATATATATATATATATATATATATATATATATATATATATATATTAATATAATAATAATATAATAATATAATGATAAACAATAATAATGTTTAAGATCGTAATAATTATAGCTATGTTCCCTAAACGCATGTGTATGCTAGTCTAACTGCATAATGTAACTTAATATTAGTTTCTGTCATATGGACTTTAGTCTGCCAATAAACCTTTAATTTCATTTTAAATGTGATTGAGTCATATAAAGTAAGTTATTAGTAAGAAGATCTCTCCTACAAAGTTGTCACTCGCAGGCCTGTGTAATTTATGTTCAATAATTGGTAACGATAATAATAATAAATATTTCTCGTTACAGTTAAATTACTAGAAAAAATTACATACATTTAAAATGTATTATTATAATTAGTCTGGAAAATCTGGCAAGATTGTGAACTGAGTTGCCGATTACAATTAACGTACTTAGCAAAGAATTATGAAAATACTGTACATTGAATCAGTAAAACTTATCAGATATATATAATATTTGCAACATTCACTCGTTTTACGCTCTTAATTGTGAAATTCATCCCATATTTTATATATATATATAATATATACATATACATATTATATATATATATATATATAATATATATATATAATATATACAAATAATAATGTTTAAGATGGTAATTGATGATAAATAATAATAGTTATGTTGGCTAAACTACATAATGTATCTTAATAATTTTATCATATAGGCCATAGTTTGCCAATAAGCTTTCTCAATTCATTTCATTTCGCCTCATTTCATATTAATGTAAAATAAATTTAATTTAATTTGGATAAGCAAAAGTTACCCCTATAATTGAAAATAAAATGTTTAATTTTAATTTTATTTAATTTTTTCATTTAACTTTATATAATACAAATATTAAACAAAGAAATTGTGTTTGACTTAAAATAAGTTTAGTCTGAGTTTCTAATTTGTGATGTTCGCAATTTGTTAACATGTGAAAACGGAATTGCAAATGAGTAGGTAATGTGATATTAGGATATAATAATATGCTTTGAGGTTGATGCACAATCTCGTCATGTTTATTAAAACCTTTTTTAGATATTTATTTTAAATTTTCATTTCTAATGTTTAAGGGTATAAGTTCAAAATTACGTGTCAAACTCTGTCTTTGTTTGTTTGTTTTTGGCTGTTTTAGTTTGTTTGATTTTGTCCGTCTCATGAAAGACCAAGAATGTAGATTTTTTTTTTTCCTCTAAGGCGATGCTGAATTTTTTTTTGGTGAGGGAGGAGGCCCCGCAAGCGGCCCCTCAAGGGACAAATGCCCTTCATTAAGGACGGTGAGACCCCATAAATTGGGTGAGGAACTAAATGAAGGGTGCCCCTCATAACGGAGGCGAAGGCCTCCAGGGGCAGGATTCAAAGCACCCCAAATTCCTCGTCCGAAATGCCCTCATATTACTACAGTCTAATGCATGGGTCGGGGAACTTTTTTGGGTATTACCCAAAAATCTATTTGAGTAAAATGAAATTACCCCCAGACTTCAAAGTAAACAAAAACAAGCCAATTGCTCTTAAAATTGTTGCATATGGTGTCTCTCATACCGCACGCATTACCCCCAAAATGTTTAAATGTACCCCATTTGGGGTAATTTACCCCTGTTCGCCGACCACTGGTCTAATGCAAAGAATTAAAAAATCAACCAACCCGATTATCCGTGAGTTCTGCCATTTATCCTCTAAGCTATGGAATTCTTGGTACGAAAACGTCCGTCTGTAGCTCCACTTAACTTCGACATAACAGTATTATTTATAATCAATTATATATATTTCTATCCTTAGTATATGAACTGTCATTGTATTAATAATATTTGTCATATGGAAAATAGTCTGCCAATAATCCTTTTCATTTTCATTTCTTTCATTTTCATTTCATTTTCATCATTTTCATTTTCATTTTCATAACCTCGTTAACCTCATTGCAGTTCCGTGCTCTGGTCTCTCTTCACAAGAAGGTTAAGCTGGTGTTCCCGCCTCCACCAACTATACAAATATATATGTTTCAAGTAAACTGTACACACCAATCGACCAGGTAAGTACTCTATGGGGACGACGTTTGGCAGGAGACACGGAATGCTGAAACTTCCGTTTCTCCTGTCATTGTCCTCCTTAGCTAATCTTTTCCCGTGTCTCATCTACCCTGTGAGCAGTCCAGCATGCTCCCAAACACACGCTTCTACCCCTATTCCTCACTACATATACATGCATCTTACACATTACACGTTTTTTTTTTTTTTTAAATGGTGTACTTTTTAATAGCCTCGGCGAACTTGATTTCGACTCTCCTTTTCCTTCTAAGGGTTGGTCGTTTTTGTGGGCATTCACCCTTGACCCCTCCTTTCTGCATAAAAAAAAAAAAAATATATATATATATATATATATATATGTAAGTATATGCTATATATGTACGTGAGAGTCATATGACAGAGACGGTAATAAGCAAATCAAATAGCTTCGTGGGACTCCTAGCAGTGAAAATAGAAAAACTAAACGTGGTATCTTATAGACCTCCAAACACTCCAACTGAAAAATTCTCCGTTGCCATTGATGATATCAGAAACCTAATAAAGTCCGTCAACTCTCCATTCCCCAATATAATGATCTACGAAGACTTTAACTTCCCATTTCTAAAATACAAAAGTTGGGTAGAAATACACAGTTATATGCGTTAGGACAAGGAGGGGCACAAAAGAAAAGCAGGGGCAAACAAAAGTGTTGATTGCTCTAACAAATGAGTTTATGTTGACATCAGAGATAACAGAAAATACCAGGAAAAATAACTGCCTTAATCTGGTGTTCACAAATAACACGAACTTAATTGATGATATTAAAATAACCCCAACTATTATCTCAGACCACAACATAATCGAGATATCAACAAATATGGCAACAACATTAAAAGACAATACCCATACTGAAGAAAGAAGCAAATTTTGGACTTTTAACTTAAACTCCCAAGACTATAAATTCGGAAGCAGTCAGATCAGACATGACCCAAATAGAGTGGAAAACAGTTTTAGAGAATAAAACAACCGAAGAAATGCAAACAACCTTGGGAGGAAAGACGCCGGGAATTTTAGAAACATATGCTCCGAAAGCACAGCCAAAAGGAAAGAGAAACTGGTTCGAGAGGGAAAAGTGAGCAATATTCCGCAAAAGAATAGTAGAGACGAATTTAGTTAATTGCAGACAACAATACCAGTAAAAGTAATGCAAGAAAAAATGGAGAGTATCGATAGGGAATACAAACCCTGAGTAAGGGTAAACAGAGAGGGAAGAGGAATAGGCGGTAGAGGTAATAAAGGATAATCCCAAATACTGTACTTCAATAGCTATGCGAAAAGGAAAACAAAAACACACGCCACTATCGGACCCTTAAGGAAAGGAAATAATGAACTAACCGACAATCTAAAAGAAATATATGAAATACTGAGAGACCAGTTTGAATCGATCTTCAGTACCACAAAAGTGACAAAGCGTTACTTCACATAGATGCATTCATTGAAGAGAAATGCAATGGGACTGTATGACAGATTTTGATTTTACCCAAGGAGAGAAAGCGCGAGCTATAGGATAAATGAAATCATATAGGAGGAGATTGTAGACACCAATCGACCAGGGAAGTACTGCATGGGAAACGTTAGACAGAAGATAGGGAGTGCTGGAACCCCCGTTCTCCTGTCACTGTCCTCATTAGCGGGTCTTTTTCTGTGTTTCATCTACCTGTGAGGAGTCCAGCATGCTTCCAAACATACACTTTTCTCCCAATTCTTCACTACATGTACCTGTATCTTACACACTACATAATCTTTTCAAAATTTAAAAAAAAATATATGGCATCAACTTCAAGAGCCTCGGAGTCCCCTAACAAGGGAACTTTAAATGCCCTAACTTCTGGCTCCCCCACTGCAGATACGTGAATACAAACACGGGAAGCGGGCTGGATCTGCTGCCGCCCATCGAGATGTTCTGGGCCTCTTCTGATTCACTTTTCATTAATTTCTGCAACATTCGTGGCCTTTTCTCAATTTTCAATCTGTTGAACACCACCTCACCTCCTCTAAACTCATCTTCTTTTCCTGGCAGGTGTGTGAGACGACTGACACTAACCCCTTTTCTGTACCCTCTTACTTTCTCTATACTCAGTTTCACTCCAAAGTGGATGTTGCGTATATGCACGCAATGACCTGAATTGTTCTCATATTCCAGAACACGAATCTTCCGAGCTCTATACCCTGTTGCTTCGGCTTACATGCTAATCTCAAACTAAATATATCTGTGCTGTTTACCTTTCTCCTAATGCTACTGACTATTGAAAATTCTTGACTACCTCACTTCCAAAGTGAAAAACCTTTGGCTTTCTCCCATTTCACTAACATCCCTGGTGAATTAGCTTACAACTACAGTATCATCTATGTTGAATGACCTAGACTAGATTATACAGCACCTTACTCGTATCCCTGATCACCTTGGAGATAGAACCAACATTCTGGATTTATTTCTCACTACTCATCCTTCTTCTTACTCTGTCGAACTGTTTTCTCCGTTGGGCTCCTCCGACCATAATCTTATATCTGTTTACTTTCCTATTGCTCCAATCCGGCCTTTGAAACCTCCCAAGAGGGGACGCCTTTGGCACTTTGGCGCCTCTGATAGGGAGGCCCTAACGCACTACTTCTCTGATTTCCAATACATAACCATAACAACTATATACATATATATATATATATATATATATATAGATAGATAGATAGATAGAATAGATAGAATAACCTTTATTAATAATAATAAAATAAATAAATTTTTTCAATTTATAATGACATGAATAATTGTGAAGCTCGACTATTTATTTTATTTAATTTGGCTCTTAAGCTTTAGGCTTTACTGGGCCCTTATTAAAAATAAGCAGCTAGTTTTATAAATTAATAATAATAAATAAATAAAATAAGTAAATAAGTATTATTAATAGTTAAAACATGTATTACATATTAAACAATATTAATAGACAATATTAAAACAATATTAGTGGACATTAATCCTAGATTTTTGTTAGTATGCCATTATTAATCGGGATTTCATCTTGGTTTTAAACACATTTACATTCACAATATTTTTTATATCGGCATGCAAGTCATTCCATAGTTTCAGTCCAATGAAAATGGGTACTTTTTGAGATGAAGACAATCTAAATTGAGGTATAACAAGCTTTCATCTATTCTGGTCTGATAAGAGTGGATTTCTTGATGAGTTACAAAATAACTATTTACCCATTGCAAATTAATGATTTTGTTCTTACACTTGTAAATAAAAATAAAATGTGCCAGTTCGGTTATATCGTTGAGCTTTAGTAGGTTTAGCTCTTTAAATAATGCACTTGAGTGATCAAGGAAATCAGCATCAGATAATAACCTCATTGCTCGTTTTTGGATGACAAAGATACCATTTAATGCATTGTTAGCGAAGTTTCCCCAAACAAGTGCAGTATGTTATATAAGGAAGAACAAGAGTATGATAAAGAGTCAATAAAATTTGTTTAGGGACAACATTTCTAAGTTTAAACATTATAGCAACGCTCCTTGAAATCTTTTTCGCGATATAATTTACATGATCACCCCATTACAAATTCTTATCTAGCATTACACCAAGAAATTTTGTTACGGTACACTCCTTTAGGACGATTTCATTAACATTAAGTTCATCAAGATATCATTTCTTTTATTAGTAAAAATCAGGAAATTTGTTTTACTGGTATTTAGGAAGAGTTTATTGGTGGTCAACAATTTCATTACACTGATGAATTCTGAATGAAATATATTCTTAGCTGTATTAACATCTTTGCAAGAAAAAGAGACACTTGTATCATCTGCAAACATTATGAAGTTCAGTATATCAGATGAACGTGGGAAGTCATTTATATATAATAAAAATAACAGTGGACCCAGAACTGAGCCCTGTGGCACACCATGTTTGACAAGCGCTTTAGTTGAGCAAACCTTATTTACTGATACAAAATGATATCTATTGGACAAATAACTTTTAAACCAATCACTGATTGCTCCTATAAAGCCGTAACAATATAATTTATTAAGTAGAATATTATGGTCTATTACATCAGACGCCTTACTCAAATCCATAAATATTGATATCATTATTTCTTTGTTCTCCTTAGCTATATTTACATTTTCCATAAGATTTAAAATATCCATTTCCGTTGTTTTATTATTACGGAAGCCATATTGATTTGGAGATAATAATTGTAGGATTCTAAATATCGCTGCATTCTACTTTTTACAATTTTTTCAAAAACTTTGCTGAGCACAGATAATATATATATATATATATATATATATATATATATTATATATAATATATATATATATATAGAGTGTGTGTGTGTGTGTGTATATATATATATATATATATATATATATATATATATATATATACACTTTAATATACATTTATTTAAACTACACGTGATAAAAAATAAATAATGTTAACAAATAAACTCCGAAACATTAAAAACAACTACATACACCTCGGTGGTGTAGTGGTTAGCGTCGCTGACTACGAATCCATCGGCCCCGGGATCGAGACCCGGTGACGGCAGCCGACGCGCAGGAAAACCCATCTGTTCATCCTTCCACACAATAAAGAAATTGGTTGGTAGATAAATGGGTACCCTGGGTGGCCTAGTGGTTAAGACGATGTGCTGCTGGTGGGGCGTGGTTCGGATTCCACGTTAAACTGTGTTGGTCTAAGGTGGAGTGAAAAGCTTGACCTTCTTTGGAATGAACAAATTGGGCGAAAGCTAACCAAAGGTGTATATATACATATTACTTTTATTCACCAGCTACGGAAGCCAATGGGAACAGTGTCTTAGGTACCCGAAACTGGTACCTACGACATGAAACTTGCTACAGGTATGTTTGTGATACGTGACGTATCCATAGGCATCTCTATTCTGTTGTATCTTATTATGTACTTATTACCGACATTTGTGACTTCCATGGCTTCTTTATCATTGGCGTTGACATACTCCCACACCTCGTCGTAACTGGTGGGTACATGAAAATTCACCATGTCTGTATTATGTGCGAATTTTCCCCACAAACTATTAACTGCTAATTTTGCACTAAAGCGCTTTCCTGGATTTCGCGCAACTTGTTCCTGATGAAACTGAATCCCTTTATGGTCGCGGTAACGTTGTATATACTCCCAGTTTTCATTTTGGATCTTGACGCCTCGCGGGTATCCTGAGGTCTCTACCTTGTCCATCAAAGAAGTATTTATATATAAGGGGTAAAGAGATTGGGAAGTTTCTGGAACCTCCATACCTCATAAATCTTCAATATTCTGTCACGGTGACGAACGGCTAGATCCAATTCGGGTGAAGACGCCACGAATCTTCCTCCAGTTATCTGTATGATTACAAACCCCGGTGTTCTCCTGTGCGCAGTTCATACACTGGGGAACATAAGCTTGTGAGCTATGACAACGGGCAAGATAGGCATCCATAAATCAGTCGGGGGAAGTACATCAACAAAGGAGAGGCCAAAATAGTTCTCGTTCAAGTTAGCCGAGAAGTCTTCGATGGTAGGTCTGTCAGCACCCACAAGTTTTTCAGGAGCGCCGACAGTGCACGGATTGGTCTTCATTCGTGGGGGTACAAAGAACAGAAATCATAATAGTGGAGTTTCACACCCTCCGTAGGTGGGAAGTATCCGCATTTGAGAGGTTCCACTACCATTGAATAACGGATGGTGCTATGTCTTCACCGTAGCGCTCATCGATAGCCACCCGCGTATCATGTTCACGCTCTCATAACATCTTGTGAGTGAAGCGGGAACTTATAAGCTGATCACGGGTGCGGGTCCATGCAAAGTATCAGCGGGAGATCTGCCGCGTATATCTCCTGTAACGGCGCATTCAGGACACGGACACCCATACCACCAACATCCGTTAAACGAATACACTGTTATCGCTAGTGTGTGGGTCCTCACTTATCTCATCGACCCAAAAAACGCGACCATTGATCTTAACAACCACCTCCTGTATTTCACGCATGCTTTATGTATACATCGGTCTGCTGTTGTAGGTGTGCCAACCAGTAAATAGCCTTATATCCATAACTACGCGAGACGTTACGCGGATTGACAGCTAGTGAAATTATTTTTTTAACACGGTGAAACACAATGACGCAATCGTGGTTGCAGCTTGTAGCGGGTCACAACTGAACCGGGCTTTGTACATTGTACATCATTCTGAAGACCTGGAAACATATTCTAAGCACACATACATCGTTCACACAATAACACTCACATTCATCTGCTATATTGTAAGGATTGGGGACGTTAAAACTATTGTAGTACCTATCAAAGTCTTCCTGCTCACAAACATTCATACTGTCATAGTTAAAGTAGTGTTTGGGGAGCGGGAGTTCTACGTAATTTAAAGTGTCTTTCGTAAGGAAAGTGTAAGGGAAATACCAATTTAAAACTTCAGCGTTCACAGCCATAACCTTGGGTAGTTTACCTAATTTACACGGGGTAGATACAGGGCCGGATTAAGCATTGTTAGGGCCGGGGGCAATTAATATTTTTTGGCTGGTGTCACTAGAAAAACACAAGAAAAACACAATTCTTTACTTGATACATCATACATGAGTGATGTGATCAGCTGACTGGGATCGATCAACAGAAAACGAAAAAACAAAGATGTGATTACAGAATATGTATACTTTGTTCACATAAATGGATACTAAACTAGGTTTTGTAGAAGCGGAATGTAGAAATTTTTTTCTTTCTCACGGTCGACCAATTATTTCAACGGTAGATTATAGCGTTTACATAGTTTCTTGGGGTCGGTCAGCATCTTGGGGCCGGTCAGCATCTGGGGCCGGGGCAAATGCCTCCTTTGCCCCATTATAATCCGCTACTGGGTAGATAATAATGTATCTTTAAACTGCACATTATTTCTTATTTGCATTTGAATAAGTTTGTTCCCTCTTTTAAAGAGGTCGCACGTGAATATCTCTGATGACTCGGGTTCAAGTAGCCCCTTATAAAGAAACTGGGCATCACATTTTGCGCCGTTATGCGCAAGAATATGCAGTCATTTTTTTTAATTGATTCGATAGCTTAACAATATAGTCCACAAAGAATTTCACGGGGGAGTCTCTTGCAGTCGTTTCAAATATGTTTATCCGTTTACCACAACTGCGACAATCATTACACTCAACGTTCATGCAATCGTCACAAATGGTTTGACTTACGAGCAATTGCGGTATAACCTTTTGTTTCGGCGGGGTCCGTGTAAGTCCCTATATGATAGTACAGTTAAACAAGGTTTATTTCTTGGTTTGGTTCCTTCATGTAAAATACATGCTTTACACCATCTACTTTAATATTTCGTGGCATGTAGAGCAATGAACATATATCATTGAAAAACGTACGTCTACATACATTATAATCTCTCTTTTCAGCCTCAACTACCTGACTTTCGCATCTGGGGCTTTTACACTGTACACAAACCATTTGACAATCCTTACAATGTTTTAGCAGACCATCCGTAAATTCAAGACAGCCCTTACACAAATTGTGATGCTTTCCATACTTACGACTCTTATCGTAACTCGCGTAAATAGTTCTTATATTACGTATGGGGAGGTACATTGTTCCTGATAGTCCTAAAATAAATAAACGTTTTGTTCGGTCTCTCACACTGCTTTTAAAAACATACACAGTCCTACCAGCCGGATTCAGACCAAATACAATTATACGTATCCCCATCGTTCGCTCTACCTTTCTCAACTCTTCAGGGCTTACACCACAGTTAAAATCAAGCCTACAGCCTGTAGCTAACTATCGCGCACGCACAGCAACCGTAGGGACCCATATTTTTTGGTGCGGGGTGCTTAATACGGCAAACATGTGCGCGAGTACAATAGCCATAAATCCACAACCACGTTCAAGAAGTGTATGTCTTCTGTATATTTGGTAGCTATTAAAGTTAATAGTATAAGGTGTGGCGTCATGACGTACAACAAGGAAAACATGATCTATAGCCACCACAAAATTCTCCAAGTTAATAGCCGTGCCGCTCTGAGGAGCTTTTGCGATTATATTCAAAATATAATCACAGTCTTCCACCCCCAGGCGCCAGTAGGGTATTACTACCCAAAACGTGTCTTCATCTCCATCATTTGCCTCAAAACCAAGAGCGATCCGTACTTTTGCTGGCCGTCCCTCATTGTTCTGAAGAGGGTACATCACAATACGCTACATTACATTTTCAAGACTTGTTACACACGAAGCGCTCGTGGAGAGTTTTACGCGTTTACGAGGCACACCTGACGTGGAAGGCGTTTCAGCAGTGACACTAGTAGCATCCTCATGCCCCCGCTTTCTCTGCTAATTGGAAAGTGGGGGTGCTACTGTTGTCGCTGCTGAGGGTTCCGGAACGCTAGTGGGTGCGATGTTGGAGGTACAGACTGTAGCCTCAACAACAAATACATTATTATCATCATCGCCAGCCAGACTCTGTACTGAACGGACGCATTTCTTGAACTCTCTGATATTGCTTCTACTTTTGCATATTGCTAATAATTTTACTTTTGGAAAGTTTTGAATTTTATATACTTGTGTTTATATTCACATTGTTATAGTTAAGTAATTGAATATTAGTGGTTTTTAGCGATTTAGAAGTTTTCATAGCGGGCGCTTAATTTAACTTAAACTTGTGACGGTTATAAACTAATTTTCTAACTGCGTGGTGCCGTCGCAGAAAGCGTCGTGTGTTAGGTGTCGGGTAAACCGGTGGTATTCGGATTTTAAAGATTATAACGGCGGTCCTATGACGATTAAGGGAGGAAATAGTTGACATAAAACGCAGTGTACGTGAGGTAACCGAAAGACTTGCAACGCTTGATAAGGGCAGGGATAGGGCTATGGTTGACGAAAGCCGAACCAATACTAACGCTGAAGACGTTAGTAATTTGAAGGGTGAGGCGCGTAACCTAGTTTCTAGTTTATGTAGCTTATCGGGAAGGTTAGATAGAGTTGAGGAAGGGGTTAAGGTTGGTCCGGGATTAGTAGATGGGAGGGATTAGAGAAGTTAAGGGTGGAGCTAGGCCGCGTACGTTAGGTGATAGGAATCCCCCCCCTATCGAGGTTTCGAACCCTTTCTCCCATTTGGAAAGGGAAGTGAATGAGGGGGAAACTATTTTAATTGGGGACTCTTCAGCGCGCCATATGGACATAGAGTTCGTTGAACGGCATCCAACTAAACGGAGGAGGGTCTGTCTCCCAGGGTCCAGTGTTGACAGAGTTAGAGACGAAGTGGATACGATTGACGTTGCCTCCCGTCACTCGATGTTGGTGACGATGGTAGGAGGCAACGACTCGTATAGGCCCGATACGAGAGTGCCTGACCTTTTGGAGAGATATAGGGGGTTAATTAGGTCACTAAAGGAGACGTCAGTTAGGTCTTTAGCTCTAGGTATTACCCTAGGCACGGTTTGGGTCTTAGGATTACGTCTAAAACGATATTGTTGAATACTAAATTAGAAGAGATTTGTGCTGAGGAAAATGTGCCTTTCGTAAAGCTGTGGTCAGAATTCAGTGATCCTAGCCTTTTTATAAAAGATGGGGTGCATTTTAATGAAGTAGGTAATGCTAGGCTAGGTAGGTTAATGACGAAAACGTACGAAAGCTGTATAGGTCGAAGCCTTCTTTAAACGTTGTGGGAACGCGGGCCCGACGTGAAAAATAGTTTAAAACGCCGGCCCGTGGTAAAAAATAACTTAAACGTCTTTTATTGTAACGCGCGTAGTATTAGAAATAAATTAAACGAATTTAAGGCGATAATTTATTCCGGCAACTACGATATAGTTGCTATCACTGAAACGTGGTTAAATACCGTGACTCGGGACTTGTTGGGGGAACTTGATATACCGGGTTTTAAACTCTTTACTAATGATAGGTTACATAGGATTGGTGGCGGCGTTTTGCTGTACATTCGTAATTCCCTTAGGGCTATCGAGGTTAAGATAGATTTTCCGGCAGCAATTAATGCGATATGCGTTGAAGTTAGGGCGCGTAGTATTAGTTTTAATTTTGTTGTTGTTTATAGACCTCCCGTTCAACCCCTCGATACCGATACTAGATTTTACTCACTTCTTGGTAACTTTATTGACAATCGGAATAGTATAATTGTCGGAGACTTTAACTGCCCTAATGTTAATTACGAGACTTTTACTGGTAATGAGGAGGGTTTGAGATTGATTGAGTTCATGGAAGATAATTTTTTACGACAGATGGTTACCGAACCAACGCGCGGTGACAATATTTTAGATTTGGTGATGACGAACGGCGAAAATATAGTCGAAGGTTTAGAAGTAGGCGAGAGTTTAGGATGTAGTGATCATCAAATTCTTAGGTTTAAGTTATTGATAGAAAACACTAAGGATAGTAACGTAATAGAAGTCCCTGATTTTCGTAGGGCTAATTTTGATAGTTTTGCGGATAGGATGAGAGTAGTGGACTGGGATAACTTATTTATGGGTAATGACACAAATTTGCATTGGGAGGCGTTTAAAGAAAGTTTTATGAATATTGAAAGGGAGTTTATTCCTCGTAGGCCCAAGCGCGCTAGAAATCATGGTAGGCCCAAGTGGTGGACTAGGGAAATAGGCGAGTTCATAAACGAGCGTAACAGAGCGTATAGACTTAATAAGCGCAATGGCACGGCAGCTAACTTTAATAGATATATCGAGCTTAGACGTCAGGTTAAAAGATCAGTTAGGAATGCTAAGCGTAATTTAGAGATACTTATAGCTGCGGATAGTAAACATAATCCAAAAAAGTTTTTTGAATACGTCAATAATCGTAAGCCGATAAAAGATAACAGGCCCTCTAGTGGATGTTAACGGCGCTTTGGCTTCTGACGCTCAGGCGATGGCGGGTATTTTCAATAACTTTTTTGCGACAGTTTTTACCGTAGAAGACGTAAATAATGTCCCCGACGTGGACGATATCGTTCCATTTAGTAGCGAGACTATTTTGGATGAAATAACTGTTTACGAGGGTGAGATTGCGCATTATATCGATAGGCTAAAAGTTAGCAAGGCTCCAGGCCCTGACGCTTTTTATCCCAGACATTTGAAAGATTTGAAAGACGTTATTGTAGGCCCTTAACGAAGATTTTTAATCAGTCACTCGAAACGGGGATTATTCCTGAAGACTTCAAATTAGCTAACGTCACGCCCATTTTTAAAAAAGGCGACCGCACAGTAGCTAGCAATTATAGGCCCATTAGCTTAACGTCAATTGTCGGTAAACTATTGGAATCCGTAGTTAGGGATCGTATCATCGATCACTTAGAAAGTCGAGATTTGATTAATAGTAGTCAGCATGGGTTTCGACGCCATAGATCTTGTTTAACTAATTTGTTAGAATTTTATAACGAAATAGTGCGCGAATACGATAGGCATAGAGCGGCTGACGTTATTTATTTAGATTTTAAAAAGGCGTTCGATACAGTTCCGCATAGAAGATTAATTGCGAAGGTTAAAGCGCACGGTATACGCGGTCAGGTAGCTAACTGGTTAGAGGAATGGCTTCGTGCTAGGAGACAGAGGGTCGTTGTTAATGGTAGTGAATCGGGGTGGTTGGATAGGTAGCGGTGTCCCACAGGGTTCAGTGTTAGGCCCATTGCTATTCGTAATTTACATTAACGACATAGATGTAGGATTGACTAGTAACGTGTCAAAATTCGCGGACGATACTAAAATAGGCGGTAAGGTTGTTAACGAGGACGATAGAAATAGGCTCCAAGACGATGTAAATAGGATTATGGAGTGGACGGATAAGTGGCAGATGCAATTTAACGTAGACAAATGTAAAGTTTTGCATATAGGTTCTCGTAACAATAATTACACGTACACGATGGATGATAGAGAGTTAGCGAGCGTTGACGAGGAAGTAGATTTAGGCGTACGCGTATCTAAGGATTTAAAAGTTAGGAACCAGTGCCTGGAGTCTTGCGCAAAAGCTAATAGGATGTTAGGCTTCATAGCGCGTAATTTCGAATTTAAATCGAAGGATATTATATTGCCCCTTTACAAGTCCCTAGTCAGGCCTCATTTAGAATATGCCGTTCAGTTTTGGTGCCCGTATTTGCGTGAGGATATTGATAGGTTAGAAAGGGTTCAGCGTCGTGCCACGAAACTAATTCCGTCATTGCGCAACAAGCCTTATGAAGATAGGATTAAAGAGTTAGACTTGCATTCACTCGAAACTAGGAGCTTATTGAAGTTTTCAAAATCGTTAATAACATCGATAACGTAAATTTTGACAAACTGTTCACTTTCGATAATAGCAATACTCGTAATAACGGATTTAAGTTGCGTGGCAGACGTTTCATTACTAATATCGCTAAAAACTTCTTTACGTTTAAAGTAATTGATAAATGGAATAATCTTCCCGCGCCCGTCGTGAACTCTACCAGCGTTAATGTGTTTAAAAACCGTCTAGATAGGCATTTTAAAAATATTAACGTTGTTTAAAATAAAAAACAATTGGCAACAGGAGCTCTGGGGGTGTAATCGGGGATGAATCTGTTGACGTACGTCTAATGCCAGCTTGTGACATGCCAGCGTGTGATATGCGATAAAAAAAAAAAAATTAGACTAACACGAACTTAGTTGTAGCTTGTTGAGTAAATTAACCCACTTTTTGTTATTCTTTATACTTATTTTTCTTCTCTCTTTATTGCATGTCTGTAGTTTGCATGTTTGCATGGTATGATAGTGTTTGAGTCAAGAATGTGTTGTAATGCGTTCTTATTTTACTTCTTTTCATCTTTCACGCCTTTCCAGCCTAGTGAGCTGCATCCTCTACCTCCCTATGGCGTGGAGGATCGGTCTGCCACAGTTGGAAGAATGTGTTGCTTTGAGTTAAGAATGTATTTTTCTTGAGTTAAGAATGTATTGTTTGGTTTGTAAGCGTTCTTTTTTTACTTCTTTTCATCTTTTTCCGGCAGAGTGTGCTCTACCTCCCTATGGAGTGGAGGACCGTTCTGCAATCTTTCCTATTCTCTCCGACTATTTTTCTGACTTGTCGGCAGTGGCCGGCGGGTGATGATGGTGAGTCTTTTTTCTCTTTTTCTGAATGAATGTTAACCCACGAGTGATAGGTGTTGCTACTTACTTAGCCCCTTATTCTCTTCTCTTAACCCCTACTCTTTCCTTTCTCTCGGGCTAACCTTAGGGTGGATCTTAGGGTCTTTGTTAGCCTTAGCTTCTGTAGATCTGTAGATCATCATCTGAATCAGCGTCGTCAGCAATATCTACGACGGGTACATGCTGCTGCTGCAGCTCCCCATCTTCGGCATCTTTCACGGTTCTGGGGAAGAAGAAAACATAAGATTGTAGAATATAAGGAGCAGCACTTAAAATTTTATTATATTTTGTAAAGGTACCGCTTCAGAGTGTATCGTGTTAGAGATGGCATCTCTAGAAAAATTCAGATTCAAGAGTACTTCTACACTGTACATGTATTATATCAGGGTCTACAGGTTGTGGTAAAACCGTATTTATGCTTAAAGTTGTTAAAAATAAAGACAAGCTGTTCTCAAAACCTGTGCATAAAGTTATAGGGTGTTATTCGACATACCAAGCCGTCTTCAACGATTACCAAGACTATTTTATTCCCCAAAGGTGTTTATGATGTTAGTTCGATAAAGGGCAATGAGGACACGGTTATTGTAGTTGATGATCTCATGTTAGAAATGAATAAAACTTTTGCCAAGACATTTACAGTAAATCTCCCACCATCTTAACATAAGCATGTTCTTCATCAATCAAAACCTATTGAAAAGGTATATGCGTAATGTATCATTAAACACATAATATTTAGTCTTATTTGCGCAGGGCCGATATGTATTTTAAATTGGAGTATTGGCAAATCAAATGTTCCCGAATCAGCGTAAGAAGTTTTTGGAAGTTTATAAAGAAGTTACAAGTCAACGTTACGGATATTTGGTTTGTGTCCTTTGTGAAACATGTTTAGAGTGCTTCTAAGAGCGAATGTATTTCCAAACGAGGCTGAGACGGTGTATATTACAGAATGATGAAGAGATTAAAGAAATACCGTGAATTTATAAAAATCTATCACCGAATACCACGCACTCTGCAATACCTGTTTGTTAAAAATATTGATCGCGACTTTTAAAAATACATCTATGAAATCTGTCTGAATGTTGTAAAATGCAATGTACCAATGAAACCCTCGCAGAAGTCGCGCTTACGTCGTTACAAGAACATAATACGATCTCTCGCTCGTAAAAGACAAACTGTGGGAAAGAAAAAGCGAATTATTGTTCAAAGAGGTGGTTCATTCCTCCCCATCTTATTTTCAGTTTTGGGGCCTTTATTGTTTAGTTCAATGGTTCCCAACCGGTGGGCCATGGCCCACTTGCCTTTTAGCACTATGTTAATAAGTGTTAATAAAAAAATGTAGTTATTAAACCTTATGTAAAAATTATACCAGCTTAGCAACATGGAAAGTGGGCCATTAGTTATTCAAATCAGCACTAGTGGGCCGTCGCCTAAAAAAGGTTGGGAACCACTGGTTTAGTTTAATATCATGAAAAAAGTGGTTCTATACGAAGTGCATGCTTCAATACAAAATAAAAAGAATCACGAATCAGTTCTAGAACCCGGTAAAAACAAGGTAAAAAGAGTGGAAACCGAATTGGTGAATCTACTATGTAAAGAGTGAAAGGTCTCCTGAAGCGAAAAGAATTTTATACCAAGAAACTCTTCAGAAATTTCTTAATGAGTACGAAAATTATAAAAAACCTGTGGAGCTCCCCGTAGTTATCAAACAAAGAGGTGATGCTGGTCATGGTGGGCCGAGAGGCGATCAAACAAAGAACAACGGGGTGAGTCCGCAACATCTCGAGCATGTATTAAAAAATTGTCTCCCTCATACATTGATGAATAAAGGGCTAAGCCTTTATAATCTATTGAGTGAGGACCCCGTTATACATTGGTCCGATACTGGTGAGGTAGTTGTTGAAAGGTCAAAAGTACAGGGTTCGAATATTATTGATATTGTTCATGATTTTGTAAGTAAGGGCGATAGGCCTTCTCCAGCAGGATGGAGCCACATTAAATCGAGTCTACAACAAATGAACATACCAAAAACACTGATCGGCAACCACAACAGGATAAAAGATTGTCCTTCCTTGTGAACAGACGTGTTTTATCGAGTGTCCAGTGTTGCCAATTGAATAAGTGGTTTCAGTGAAAGTAACTTTAAAAAAAATAGTGTTTGGTGCCTTCTAAACTAAATTACCACGCGTTATTAATTATTCATAACCAAATATATTTTATTTATTGAATTTATTTATTATTATATTTACTTGATTAAACTAAGGCTAGTACATAGCTTTTGTTTTGTTTTGTTGAGAAGTGCGAAATTCCAATCATTTAGAAAACGTGGTCTAACAAGATTGATTTTGCTTTGCTAAGGATCATCAAGTAGGATGTGGTCACCCTCTATGTGGAACAATCAGCCTAGTAGCGGGCAGATAAGTTATTTATTTCTTTATTTTTTATTTTTTATTTTTTGTTGTTCATAAATTGCCTTGTATCTTTATCCCTCTTTATTAACACTTTTCCTTTTGCAAAACCTTCGTCGGTAACTTAATTACGTACTGTATCTATTCGTTGAGTGGTACAATTTTGTTACATGACCCTCTCTTCTGCGTTTCAAGAACGTTTCGCGGGCTTGCTTTTTCGACGTCACAACTAAGCACGCGCTAGACCTACGTTTTATTTATTAATTACACCTTACTTATTCCCGGAGACTTATGTCGTTATTAGATTACTATTATTAACTCGCTAGTAATTGAATTAGTTATATAACATGGCACCTCCGTCAAGTACTTGCAGTCGGTGCGAAGGGAAGTTTGCTGCTTACGCGTTTAGTTTAGCTAATATTAACGATCAATTAATTTGCAGGTGGTGCTCAAACATGGATTTGCTGAAGAACTATCTACAGCGTGAGAGGGAGGCCAGAGTGAGGCTTGAAGAAAGGGTGATGCTCCTGACGGCGAAATTAGAACCCCTTAGCCCTTCTGAGATGAGTTATTCTAACAGCCCTATCTCTTCCCCTAGTTCAGTGATGGCAAACCACTGACCCGCGGGTCAAGTACTGACCTACGAGGCAATTTTTAGTGACCCTCGAGCTCTTATTTAAATAAAATATGGCTTTAATATTTAATATTTTCTGCCTTACATTTTTAAAATTATTTTATTCTCCCACCGAAATAAACAGCTGATACACATTGAAACGTTTTTAAACGTATAGTATACGTTTAAAAACGTGCGTGTATGTACGACAACCGACTCATGGTGCGCGCCGCGCAGTCATCCGCCTTCCCAGTTTTGCAGTTCAAGTCTTTAAGTTTGGGAGTGCCAAATTATTAGTGCAGAAATTATTACCCATAAAAAAATGGCTACAAAAAAACGAAAAACTAGTTCTGAAGGTAGTGGAACTGGGCGATTATTTCATGAAGAGTGGACTGTGAAATACGTGTTATTAAACGAAATAATAAAGCTTTTTGTTGTATTTGCAAAGTGGACATTGTTTCTCGCTTTTATAATATTAAGCGACATTTTGAAAGTAACCACAAAAATTTGTGTTCAATGTCAGATGAGGAAAGGAGTGAAATTATTATGTGGCAATTAAACCAAGAGCAACAACAATCCGCTATAGACCCATTACTTTACTATGCACACCTTCCAAAGTAACAGAAAGACTAATCTTACAAATCACCAACCCACACATACCACTATCGCCTACTCAACATGGATTCAGACCTCACCACTCAACCACGACATTACTCACTAACCTCACGCAGCACATCATGGATGGCATCAACTCTAGAAGACCAGCTCAACGTACACTATTAGCAACAATAGACATTAGTAAAGCATTTGATGCTATCCCACGCTTCCCTCTCATAAACAAAATACTCAACACAAACATGCACAATAACACCAAAAGGTGGCTGAGCAACTATCTCTCAGGAAGATACTCACATGTCACATTTAATGGCAAGTCATCCAAAAACAAGCTTTTTCCGAACGGGGTCCCTCAAGGCTCTGTTCTCTCACCAACACTCTTCAACTTATACATGCATGACATTCCAACACCCATAGATAACAAGCTTACCTTATCATCATATGCAGATGATATCACTCTAACATCCACCCACAACAACATCGACACCGCTACAAATAACCTACAAACATACATAAACAGTATACAAGACTGGCTCACACACAATAGACTCAAAGTAGCGCCCACAAAATCAACCATCACCTTGCTTACAAGCAACACAAAAGAACACCTGGTAATTCCACAACTTACACTAAACAACATCAACATTCCACACACTCACAGAACCAAAATACTAGGTGTCACATACAACACATCATTATCTTTTGCAAACCACATTCAGGACATTAAAAACAAATGTACGTCAAGACTTAACACGCTTAGGGTACTAACAGGCACAAACTTTGGACACCAGCAGGAAACAACATCACTCATCTACAAACAATATATTCGCTCAGTTATGGACTATGCTAGCCCATGCTGGGCACCCATTATCTCAAACACACACATAAACACCTTACAAACAATACAAAACAACGCACTTCGTATCATTACAGGATGCACTCAAACAACACCAATAGAACACCTGCACACAGAAACAAAAATACTAAAAGTTAGGGAACATTTAGACATGAGGGGAACACAATTCATGGCAGCAGCGACAACTAACCCACAAACCCTTGCCACTACATGTACAATCATGCACCAACACCTCGCACCATTAAGGTAACACCAGAGAGACATTATAACCAAATACTCCATTCCATACCACGCCCCACAGACATCACACAGTACAAAAAACACATACACACACACCTAACCCACAAAGCACTGACACGACTCGGTCCGAATGCGGTCCTAGGTGCGAAGCCGCCGCCCATTAACAGGTCAGAGATCAGCCTGAGCAGATCGGATCGAGTTAACTTAGCACGATTCCGATGTGGACATCACCCCAACTTACGGACATATAAACACAGACTAGACAACTCCATAGACGACACCTGCCACCTGTGCCAAGACACACCACAAACAATTGAACACATTATGACGGACTGTACCGCTCTAGCACAACAACGAACACAACACAACATCACGAGTGCGCTGAACCTCTGGTCCACTCCGGAGAGGGCGATCGGTTACCTGCGTGCCGCCGGCTTGCTCGATCAGGTTGGGCTGATCGGCTAAACAACAACAACAACAACAACAATCCGCTATTTTCAAAAGAATTTTTAAACCAACCAACAATATTACAGCAACTAGTTTTCAATTATCATCTACCATTGCTCAACACGGAAAACCACTTTCTGATGGTGATTATTTAAAAGAAGCTTTTATAAACTTCTCAGATTATTTATTTGAAGATTTTCAGAATAAAGATCAAATAATTAAACGTATTAATGAGTTGCTTGTGGCTAGAAATACGGTCAAAGATAGAATAATTCTCATGGACAAAGATGTACCTCATCAACTTTTATTGGATTTGACAAATGCTGGAATGTCTTCATTATATTCCGAAAATATAATGAAGGAAGAGCTAATTAAATTAATGACATTGCCTGATAAAACCACAGGACAGGATATTACGAATGAAATGAAGAAGGAATTCATCCAAATGGGCATTAATTTCAGAAATATTGTATCTGTAACGACTGATGGAACTCCGAGTATGATTGGAAAAAATATTGGATTTGTTCAATTACTTAAACGAGAAGTGAAACACCCTTCAGTTGAGTTTCATTGTATTTTACATCAAGAAGCTCTTTGGGCAAAATAAAGATTAAAATCACTTGAAAATGTGATGTTTCTTGCGACAAAGATTGTCAATTTTTTTTAATAAAAAGGAACATGAATATCCAGAACTGACTGACATGAATTGGTTGAATGACTTACATTTTTTTGCTGATTTAACATTGCATTACAATGCTTTAAATAAAAAGTTGCAAGGTCGCGGCTGTGTTGTATCATCACTGTTTGAAAATATTAAAGCTTTTGAAAAAAATATATTTTCTCAAAAGATCTGGAAGAAAAATTGAAATATTTTCCATTATTGCAGAAACATTTCTTGACTTCAAAATATTTTGCAAACAATAAAGAAAATAAATCCGACGTGCTCAAAAAGTACTCTTCAATAATAAGATGCCAGACAATCATTTTCAGAGAGATTTTCACAATTCCGACAAACTGATGCAACATTACAATTCATGCAATTCCCCCATGC
Organism: Bathynomus jamesi; assembly: GCA_023014485.1. Taxonomy (NCBI): domain Eukaryota; kingdom Metazoa; phylum Arthropoda; class Malacostraca; order Isopoda; family Cirolanidae; genus Bathynomus; species Bathynomus jamesi. Next base: position 148,571 of record JAJOZX010003851.1, read on the forward strand.
TATTCAATTTGAAGATCTTCAGTTGTCAGCTTTTCAGTGGCTTGGCATTGGTAATTTAGAAATGGAATTAATTGACTTCCAAGAAAGTGCAGTATGCAAGACTAAATTTATTGATCTTTATCTGAAGTTACAAGAAAAGGAATTGGAGTCGTCAATTTTGGGTGTAACCAGAGAACAACAATCAATAGAAAGAGTAGAGAATCTTATTCTTGCAGAATGGAACTCTTTACCAAATTCTTTTGCATCAATGAAAAAGCTAGCATTAGCTCCGCTAACAATGTTTGGTTCATCTTATTCATGTGAACAGTTATTTTCCTCCACGAATTTCGTCAAATCCACCACTAGAAATCGCCTTGGCACAGATATGAGTGCTGCATGTGTGAGACTAAAGGGTAAAGACAACTAGATACAAACCTCAGATCAAAACATTAGCAGCTAAAATCCAACAAGAAGTTTCTCACTAAAAATAGCAAGTAAATAAATTATTGTGACCCAATTTCGTCTTTTTAAAAATCAACAGTAACAAAAATGACCAGCCAGCAAAAAGATTCGCCACCACTGCCCTAGTTCCCTACCCTTCGTTCAAGTGCGTAATGGAGCCCCATTGAGACAACCTAAGTCTTGTCTACCAGTATTAACAAACAATAAATTTTCTGTTTTAGGTTTCAAAGATGCTGATGAACCGGAAATACGACTCGTTGGCGAATCCATTGTTCGAGGGCAGCTCGAGGAATTCTGTGGGAGAAACCCTCGTCGTAGGCGCCGTTACCTCTATCTTGGTGCAAGGGTGGGGGATATAACTAATAGCGTTGACCATTTTACAGACGACACAACGTATGTTATTCATGTCTCTACTATATAACGTTTTAAATTCTAGACCGGAAGAGCTGCTGGCTAGTTATAGGGACTTACTAGAGCGACTAAAGGAAAAAAAGTAATAAGATTGTTTTAACAGGTACGTACACTTCCTCGAATTAACCAACGTAACGAGTTCTACAGCGAGGCGACCTATATTAACAATAATTTAAAGTCTCTTTGCTAACAGGAAGGAGTGCATTTTGCGAATTTTTGGAACAGTTTCTACTGCAGGAGGGACTTGTTCCTTGGAGATGAACCTCATCTTAATGATGTTGGTGCTGCGCGTTTAGGAAAACTAGTTCATAATACTGTCTCTTATTTTCAGAACGATTCCGGCTTAAATTACTTAAATTTCCCTTGCGCGGGCGAAGGTAACGGGGTTTTAACAAACAATTTGAAGGTTCTACCTTTAAATGCTCGTAGCCTCCGAAACAAAATAAACGATTTTTTTTTTTGAATTGCTTGCAAAGACTATGATTATTTGTGATAAATGAATTGTGGCTTAGCAATGAAACATATGACTTTGTAGAGTAGTATCAAATTAGAGGATATATACTTTTTGTTAAAAACAGAATAGGTAGGCGAGGAGTTACAAGGAGTTACAAAGAAAAGAAGTACCTCAAAAGGTCTTTCGGCCCACACCGAGGAGGTACCAATGGCAACGGGTGCCAGGGAAAATTTTCTACACCCTCAAATAGTGTGCAAGATTTGGTCTAACCTTTTCTTGAACTGATCCACAGAGGAACTGTTCACAACTTCTGAAGGTAACCTGTTCCACGTGTCACAGATCTTATACGTAAAGTAATTCCCACACACACTAGTCCTAAACCGTTTCAAATCCAACTTCCAACCATTGTTGCGAGTTGGGTTATCATTTAAACTAAACATGCTTCTAAAATCGATATCGTTGAACCCGCGTAAGAGCTTGAAAACCTCGATCAGTTGACCGCGCAGCCTCCGAGTTTCCAGCGAAAACAAGTTCAGGGCGCGTAACCGTCGATTGTAGCCCATATGCCTAACGGAAGGGATTAACTTTGTGGCCTTCGCCTGCACTCGCTCCAGCCTCTCAATATCTTTCCTGAGGGTGGGCGACCAGAACTGCATAGCATACTCCAGGTGCGGCCGAACCAGGGAATTGTACAGAGAGAGCATAATCTCCTTGTTCCGAAACTGAAATTGCCTCCTGATATAACCCAACAGCTTCTGGGCTTTCTTTTCCACCTCTACGCAGTTTCGTAAACTTAAGGTCGCTGCTAATTAGTACACCCAAGTCCTTTTCCAAATCAGTCGCCTCGATATTACTCCCCAACATCGAGTAGTCCGACTTGGGATTGGCGTAGCCAATGTGCATCACCTTGCATTTACCCAAGTTAAACGGCATTTGCCATTTTTCGGACCACTCTCCTATCCTACCTAGGTCCGCACGCAGTTCCTCGATCGCCTCCGGCGTCCCAACATTGGCCCCAAACTTGGTGTCATCAGCGAATTTGGCGATCCGACTGACGATGCCACCGTCTATATCATTTATGTAAATGATAAACAACAGCGGCCCCAAAACGGAACCATGAGGAACCCCGCTAGTGACCGAGGCCCAACCCGATCTAACCCCTTTAATTACAACCCTCTGCCGCCTATTCTTCAGCCAGTTTTCAATCCACCTACCTATTTCCCCACCGATACCCAGCGCGCGCACTTTCGCCATTAGCCGGCGGTGAGGTACCTTATCAAAGGCTTTCTGAAAGTCGAGATAAAGTATATCAATCGCCCTACTCTTATCATACTCACTCAACATGACGTGGAAAAACTCGAGCAAGTTGGTGAGACACGACCTATGCCGTCTAAACCCATGTTGGGAGTCCCCAAGCAGCTTGTAGGAATCCAAATGGTCAACGATCCTATCCGCTATTATCCCCTCTAATAATTATAATTTACTTACAACTGAAGTGAGACTAATGGGACGATAGTTCCCTGGACTTTCGTGATCCCTTTTCTTAAAGATAGGGGTCACGTTGGCTTCCCTCCAGTCACCAGGCACCTGGCCCGTCTCCAGCGATTTGTTGAAGACTGTAGCCAGGTGGGGAGCCACCTGGTCGCGCACCTCCCGCAACACTCTGGGGAGAAACTGGTCTGGCCCAGGAGCCTTAAACGCGCTCAGTTTGTCTATTCTATCGGCAATGACTGTCGCGGTACATCGAACACTATCCAGGCCAGCACCTTCGTGCCTGACGCCTGGCTCGGGGATAATGCGGGTGTCCTCCCTGGTGAACACTCCCGCAAAGTACTCATTAAGCACATTGGCGATGTCCGCAGAACGCCGCTTCGGTTTTCTACTATTAACATAACTGAAGAACTCCTTAGGGTTCCCCTTGCAGAGGCTTGCCACCCGTAGTTCTTCATTACGTTTCGCTAGTCTAACCTTCGCCTTCACTTCCCTACACAGGCGGACATACGCTTCAGTGTTCTCATGGGAACGATTATTTCGGATAGCCGAAGCGATGTCACGATTGAACCACTTAGGCTGCGTTGAAGCAGGGGTGACCGGTTTTGAGGGTATGGCAGCAGAATGCAGCACCATAAACTGGTCCCGGAATGCACTCCACACTCCCTCAACATCGCCGCCGACCTCTAACCCCATCTCACCTACGCTATCCCTGAGGCTAACAAAGTCCGCCCGCCGGAGATCGAGCTTACTGCCTCTCGAGTTACTACGCTTCACCCGAGGGACGCACACACGGAACCTAATCAGACCGTGATCACTCCCGCCCAACGATTCGTCAACGGTGAGGCCAGTGACGAGGTTGTCTTCGGTCGTGAATACTAAGTCTAGAACGCTTTCGCCTCGTGTAGGCTCATTGACCCACTGAGTGAGGAAGTTCTCATCAGCAAAGTCAACTAGCCTCCTCCCTTCAGCATCAGCAGTCCTGTCTTCCCACTTTATGCCGCGACAGTTGAAGTCTCCTAAAACTACACACACCCTATCCCCTAGCAGGCTACGGAGTTCTGTGTACAGGGCTGTGTGTGTGTGTGTGTGTGTGTGGTGTGTGTGTGTGTGTGTGTAAAACTACACGCAACAATTAAGTATAATAAGTATCAAACATTTCAATATGTATTAAAATATACATAGAGCTTAAAATTATGTCACATACATGCCACACTGCAGCAGAAAGTAGTTCAGACTCAGACTGTTATAATGGATGCCTGCTGTGCATTACAAAAAGAAGTGTCTTTAATTGAATATTTGTGTTATTGTATGAAATAGTGTTCAATGGGGAGTTATAGTCCGGTTCACTATGTCAATAAAAACACACTCGTTCAAAATTTATGGAGACCAGCAAACCAGCGCACCCCCGGAAAGCTCATGGCATCAGGAATCCGAAAATCAATGTTCACACTTGCGCAGATGCCCGCATAGCCGCCATTTTGGATTTTCAAAATGGCCGCCATAAAATAAGAATTTCCGAATATCTCAGCTTGTAATTGACATGGAAACTTCATTCTAAATGCTAATCCTATGTTTCCAGGCTCAAGAAAAGTAGTTTGTTAAATTATGTTTGTATTTTCATGAAAAAATGCACTCAAATTGTTGGTAGTGAGAACAGCATACGTAGAGACGTATTTCCTATCTCAGTTTGACACATCATTACACATCATCATCACACTGTCATATTCAACATTACAGTCTGCATCGTTTTCGCATTCTGTGCCGCACAAGCATAGTTCTGTACAAGGCAAGTTATTCCTTCTGCATGAACATCTCTGTGTAGAACAGTTGGTTTTGCAGTGGCATCTGACCAACTCGATGATGGCTTGTGGGACAGGAGGAACCTTTGTGGTGACTGGCAGTATTTGGCCACTTTTGTCCTGATAGTAACCAAATTTCAGGGGGTCAAAAGGCTGTTGCTGTATAGCATTGGCTTGGCACCATACTCGGCTTTGTAACTGCACACGCTGGGTGTGTTCCTCAAGTGCACCGAGTGTAGGAGGTAAGTTGTTGCTTTCAGCTAGGTGTTTACAAAACAGATACCATCTTACTGTAGATCAGGGAGGAGGAGGTGTTATGTTGTATATCAAAGATAATATCAAAGATAATATTCTAGAACCGATAGATTCGACTATAGCAGAAATTAAATTGAACGATTTCAAACTTGTTGCCCCCTAATCAAAGAGCTGATCCAGACGAAGCGTTATATCGTGAACTAAAGAGAATAATTGGTAGCGAGCAGGCCTTAATTATGGGCGACTTTAATTGTGCTAACGTGAATTACGATACAATGCAGGGAGACGCGGAAGGAAACCATTTCGTAAAATTTTTTTGAGGATAGCTTTCTTATTCAAAAGGTTGGGAAACCTGCAAGGTTGGACAGTATTTTAAATTTAGTAGTAACTATGGATGATAGGCTTATAACTGATCTTCAAGTAATAGAACCGTTAAGCAATAACGATCGCAATATGGTAGAGTTTGTCCTCTCAGTATGTCACTCGAAACTAGGGTTTCTTTTCTGGGATCCCGGCTGTTTTTATTGGATTTGAAAATCCCGAGAATTGGACAAATATCCCGGGAAATCGCAGAATTTTAAAATGACTTAATTTATTTTTTATTGATTTATTTGTTTTTTCTTTTGTTATTAGAAGGCTCTTGGGTAGAATTAAAGAAAACTGCATAATATTTACTACATTTTATTCTACTTTCTGCTTTCTTAAATGAACACCTACTAGCATTAGCAACTTAGAGCAATCTAAAAGTGGGCCCGTATGCCAAAAACTGGCTGAGGGAATGTCGCTAGCGCTGCGTATAATACAAGGAACCGAGTCTCAGTATATTATCTAGCGATTGCAGGCAACTCATCTTGCTCAGAGTTTAAGCAAGCATTTGAAGCAAGAACTGCAGTTATTCGAGACAATATGGAACAGAACTTCAAACATCATGAATTTATTTGATGCACCGAAAACCATTCCGCCAACCTCTGTTGAATCAGAAAGAGCCTTTTCTGCAGCAGGTTTATTTATCACCAAGTTGAGAACTCGTCTTAGTGATAGAAGTATCGATTGTTTGTTTTTTAAGAAGCTATTTTAAAAATGTTGACTGACTAAATATTTTAAGATAAATATTTTACGATAAAATATTTTAAGATAAAAGGATGAAATTATTTTTTTTAATGAAGTTTATTTTATTTTTATTTTTTTTTATTGGCTAAATATTTTCAGAAAATATGTTGAGATAAAAGGTATAAATTATTTTTTTGAATGAAGTTTCTTTTTCTTTTTCTTTTTCTATTTGCAAATGCATTTAATTATAATTAAAGGAATATAATATTTTAGCCTTTTATTTGTCCCATGTAGATGAATAGCATGATAAATATTATGTTTAATAAATAATAAATAGCTACCACTGATTGGTAAACTCAATTCAAGTATTACAGTGCAAAAGTGGTGATCTAGGCATAAGTAATTGGTTATCTCAATTCTAAAAGGGTATTTTATCACTGAACAATAAAAAAAATTACCGTTCTCTTAAATATACAACCATTTTCTGGATTTCCCGGGCGGGAGGAAGAAAGCTGCATATAAGGAGAAACCCTATTGGAAACCATCTAACTCGACTAAAATTCCTGACTTCCAGCGCGCACACTTTTGTAAATTTAGAAATGAATTGTCACACGTCAATTGGGGAAACGTAATGGGGACCTTCAACGCAAAAATAATGTGGGAATCGTTGGAAACAGTATTTAGGACTGCACAAGATTAAGCGTGCGAAAATAAATAACAAGCCCTTGTGGTTTACTTCTAGAGTAGGGGATATTATAAAGAGTAGAGATAGGGCTTATAGCCAACATAAGTGCGATAAAGACAATTTGTGGTTACAAAAAAAATGCATATCTCTATGGCGTGAAGCGAAAAGCGTAATAAAAAAGTCCAAGTGCGATTTTGAAATTTCCATAGCTCGTGACGGCAAAGAAAACCCCAAGCGATTTTTTCAATACGTCAATAACATGAATCCAGTAAAGAGCGTATTGGTACCGTTGAAAAATTCTAACGGTGAGCGAATTTCTGAGAAGAAGCAAATGGCTACTCTGCTATGTTAAACGAATTTTTTACGTCAGTTTTTACAATAGAAGATGCATCGAATATCCCTACGGTCTCTACAGATCTCTGCAGAAGTTAAGGTTAACAAAGACCCTAAGCTGCACTCTAAGGTTAGCCCGAGAGAAAGAAGAGAGTAGGGGGGTTAAAAGAAAAGAATAAGCGGTTAAGTAAGTAGGAAAACCTATCATTCGTGGGTTAACATTCATTCAGAAAAAGAGAGAGGAAGACTCACCATCATCATCCGCCGGCCACTGCCTACAAATCGGAAAAATAGTCGAAGACAATAGGAAAGGGATGAAAGACAAAAAGTCAAATCAGAACGCTTACAAACCATGCAAACACAGTTTTAACTCAAACACTGTCATACCATGCAAACTACAGACATGCAAATAAAAAGATAAGAAAAGAAAAAAAAAGTATGAAGAATATAACAAAAAGTGGGTTAGTTTACGCTACGAGCTACATCTAAGTTCGTGTTAGTCTAATTTTTTATTTATTTTATTGCTGGCATATCACACGCTGGCATGTTATAAGCTGGCATTAATCGTCAACAGACTCATCCTCGGCCATTACCCCCAGAGCTCCTGTTGCTAATTGTTTTATTATTTTAAATGACGTTAATATTTTGAAATGCATTTCTAAACGGTTTTTAAACATATTAACGCTGGTAGAGTTCACGACGGACGCGGGAAGATTATTCCATTTATCAATTGCTTTAAACGTAAAAACGTTTTAGCGTTGTTAGTAATGAAACGTCTGCCACGTAATTTAAATCCGTTATTACGAGTATTTTGATTATCGAAAGTGAACAATTCGTCAAAATTTACGTTATCGATTTTATTAACGAGTTTGAAAACTTCAATAAGCTCCTCTTTTAATCTTCTAGTTTCGAGTGAATGCAAATCTAACTCTTTAATCCTATCTTCGTAAGACTTGTTGCGTAGTGACGGAATTAGTTTCGTGGCGCGTCGCTGAACCCTTTCCAACCTATCAATATCCTCACGCAAATACGTGCACCAAAACTGAACGGCATATTCTAAGTAATGCCTGACGAGGGACTTGTAAAGGGGCAATATAATATTGCTCGATTTAAATTCGAAATTACGCGCGATGAAGCCTAACATCCGATTAGCTTTTGCGAAAGGCTCCAGGCACTGGTTCCTAACTTTTAAATCCTTAGATATGTGTTCACCTAAATCTACTTCCTACTTTAGATAAAACTGTGGTGAGTGAAAGGGAGGTAGTGTACTATATTTGCAAAATGAAAATGCTTAAATCACCGGGGCCGGATTCCATATATCCCATACAACTAAAAGAATTAAAGGAAAGCATTGTTGTGCCGCAAAGAAAGATTTTTAATACGTCTATTTCTGAAGGGTGCGTACTAGATAATTTGAAGTTACCAAATGTAACACCTATTTTTAAGAAAGGCGATGAAGGTGAGGCGGGAAATTATAGGTCAATCAGTTTAACGTCTGTTGTAGGTAAGCTACTGGAATCAATAATTAGGGATACTATAGCAGGACACTTAGAATTGCATAACTTGATTAGAAATACGCAGCACGATTTTAGGCGAAACAAATGCTGCTTAACCCTTTAACGCCGGAATTGTTTGTAGGATTAAGTTATGAATGCGTGTATTTGAAAGGTTACCAATATGTATCGGTCCTCCTTTTAGGGTTAACTAACCTTTTAGAATTTTTCCGAAGCGTGGTTGAAGTTTACGATAGTTATCGGGCGGTAGATGCAGTGTATTTAGATTTTCAAAAAGCGTTTGACACCGTACTGCAAAAAAGACTCGTTGAAAAAACTAAGGCTCAACCACTTGCGATGAGCTGCCAAAATTCCACCAGAATCGGCGGCGTTAAAAAGTAGAATGCTTGCCTCACCGCTGAAAATACCAGACACGTTTAAATTAGTATTGATTATACCTTGAAAAACAAACATTGGTATTAGAGCAGGGCAAGAGAATTTCAATGAAAGGCTCACAATTGTGGAGAGAAATACATTTTTTAAAAAAGGAATATTTACAATAATAAAGTATCTCTTACAGTGTGTCCCCATCGATGAACACTTCTGGGGTGGCAAACTGCGAGAGCTGATTATGAATTTGCGTGTCAACCCTTTCAAAATAAATAACACAAAAATTAGATTACACGAGAAACATTTACCTATCTAGTATATACCAAAAAAATATGATACACTAACACACACACACACACACACACACACACACACACACACACAAATATATAGATAAAATGCTTGCAAGTTTATATCATTAGAGTTAGTGCCAGACATACTGGTGTGTGTGTATATATATATATATATATATATATATATATATATATATATATTCGTTTTAGTTCGGTTGCATAATAAGTATTTACAGAATGAAGCAGATGCGCTCGGTCCAGACTTTTCATATCGTAAAATACAGGCGCCGCCCACTTTCAGAAAATAGGACCTAATTAAAAGGTATGCATAATTAAAAGGTATGCAGGTTATTTTCAGCATTCAATAAATATAATTTTATGTTACAGCCTATTTTATACCAGTAGGCTAATGGGTGTAAGTGAGCGCAATATTTTCTATTCACTGTTCAAGAGATATCATCGAATTTTTAGTTTAAAAATATACAAGTATTTCCTAAACCTGAAATCTAGTTTATTATAAGATTAAATTAATATTTTTTTATAATCTATTTTATGCGAATGTTACTGCAAATATTTGTTTTGAATAATTCGTAGAAGATAGGAGATGCACTTTCTTTAAAGCGTGGTAAAAGGATTTTTTGTTTAAACATTATTAAGTTACCCATAAACTACAATGGAACATATTTTAAAATTATATTAATATTTTTTTATAATCTAATTTTATGTATGTGTGTATATTAATGCAAAAATTGTTTTTGATTTGAATGTTATTAACCATGTTTCAGTTTTTGCTTGAAAGAACGGATAGCACACCAATACGATACGACATTACATTCATAGGCGTATTTATTTTATTACCTTATGAGAAAATTAATGGCTTGTCTATTGTCTGTTGTATGTTTTTGAGACATTAGTGGTCTATCAGGTGTTGATAAATAAAATCTGGGTGGTAAGTAAAAGCCGTAAGTAAGTCGGTGTTGTAATACTGCGTTACTGCTGGAAGGTCTTAAAGTCTATACTTAGACGATTGGTGTAGCCCCAAAAGTCTATATTTAGACTGTTGACGCGTTTTGTGCTTCTGTGGCTCCTAAAGTCTTTATTTAGACTAATACTGTTTCTGTTGAGAGGTCTTAAAGTCTATATTTAGGCACTTGACACAGGTTCGTGCTGCTGATGGGTGGGGCTCCTAAACTCTATATTTAGACACTTGATGCGGTGCAGTTGGTGGTCGCTAAGGTTCATAATAAGCTAAACGACTGGTTGTGCCGAGTGGCTGGGGTTCTAAAGCCATTCAAAGAGTTCAGGGAAGGCGACATTTTGCTCCAAGAAGCTCCAGCGGACGGATGTGCCTCTCCACCCATGCCTTTAATAAAGAATACGATGGATGGGTATCTAAGCCACCCGATCGGCTGTGCCGATTGGCTTTGTCCCGAAGCCCTGACTCATTATCTTAGCCACAAGACTGGCTGTGCCGATTGGCTTTGTCCCGAAGCCCTGGCTGAGTATCTAAACCAACTGGCTGTGATCCGAAGCCAGCCAGGATGGCTAAGGAAGACTTCATTATGCTCCAAAACACTCCAGCGAGAAGTCGCTCTCTCCAAACATGCCTTAATAAATATTTGTTTTATTGTCTTTTTAAACACATACATACATACAATCATATACTTACATGCAAACAAATACATACATGTTAGGTAAAGTTACCCCACTCCCCCTTGGAGGGTCTACTCGCGACCCCTATTCATGCACAACCCCCTACCCACCTCACCCCAACCCCAACTCTCCATTTTTTTAATATGAACCTTAGCGGCCACTCTCCATTTTTATACCATACTACTAGGCTCTATAAAAAATTTTAATCAATCTGATGGTCAATTCTCTTTTAACCAAATTATATGTAATAGAATTAAGTATTTTGTAACATTACCGTCCAAAAATCCCCAGGCAACACAGTAACATCCAATAGGTCAAAACTGGGTCGGAGGGGTCACTTAACTATCCCCTGATAAGAGGATTTACAGAAGCTAAGGCTAACAAAGACCATAAGATCCACTCTAAGGTTAGCCCGAGAGAAAGAAGAGAGTAGGGGGTTAAAAGAATAGAATAAAGGGTTAAGTAAGTAGCAAAACCTATTATTCGTGGGTTAACTTTCACTCAGAAAAAGAGAGAGAAAGACTCACCATTATCATCCGCCGGCCACTGCCAACAAATCGGAAAAATAGCCGAAGACAATAGGAAAGGGATGAAAGACGAAAAGAAGTAAAATAAGAACGCTTACAAACCATGCACAGTCTTAACTCAAATACTGTCATACCATGCAAACTACAGACATGCAAGTAAAGAGAAGACAAGAAAAGAACAAAAAAAGTATGAAGAATATTACAAAAAGTGGGTTAGCTCACGCTACGAGCTACATCTAAGTTCGTGTTAGCCTAATATTTTTTAAATATAATTTTATTGCTGGCATATCACACGCTGGCATGTCACAAGCTGGCATTAATCGTCAACAGACTCAAACCTCGACCATTACCCCGAGAGCTCCTGTTGCTAATTGTTTTATTATTTTAAATGACGTTAATATTTTTAAAATGCCTATCTATACGGTTTTTAAACATATTAACGCTGGGAGAGTTCACGACGAAAGCAGGCAGATTATTCCATTTATCAATTACTTTAAACGTAAAAAAGTTTTTATCGATGTTAGTAATGAAACGTCTGCCACGTAATTTAAATCCGCTGTTACGAGTATTTCTCTTATCGAAAGTAAACAATGTCAAAATTTACATGATCGATTTTATTAACGATTTTCAATTGAAACTTTAATAAGCTCCCCCCTTAATCTACTAGTTTCGAGTGAATGGAAGTCTAACTCTTTAATCCTATCTTTGTAAGACTTCGTATCCTCACACAAATACGGGCACCAAAACTGAACGGCATATTCTAAGCGAGGCCTGACTATGGACTTGTAAAGGGGCAATATAATATTCTTCGATTTAAATTTGAGATTACACGCTATGAAGCCTAACATCCTATTAGCTTTTGCGAAAGACTCCAGGCACTGATTCCTAACTTTTAAATCCTTAGATACGTGTACGCCTAAATCTACTTCCTCGTCAAAGCTTGCTAACTGTCTATCATCAATCGTGTAAGTGTAATTGTTGTTACGAGAACCTATATGCAATTTCACCCTCATAAACAGTTATTTCATTTAAAATAGTCTCGCTACTAAGTGGAACGATATCGTCCACGTCGGGGACATTGTTTACGTCTTCTACAGTAAAAACTGTCGCAAAAAAGTTTTTAAATACCTGTTATCGGAAGCCAAGGCGCCGTTAGCGTCCACTAGAGGGCCTATGTTATCTTTTATCGGCTTACGATTATTGACGTAGTCAAAAAACTTTTTCGGATTATGTTCACTAACCACAGCTACAAGTATCTCAAAATTACCATTGCCATTCCAAACAGATCTTTTAACCTTACGTCTAAGCTCGATACATCTATTAAAGTTAGCTACCGTGCCATTGCGCTTATTAATTCTATACACTCTGTTACGCTTGTTTATGAACTCGCCTATTTCCCTAGTCCACCACTTGGGCCTATCACGATTACGAGAGCGCTTAGGCCTACGAGGAATAAACTCCCTTTCAATATTCATAAAACTTTCTTTAAACGCCTCCCAATGCAAATTTGTGTCATTACCCATAAATAAGTTATCCCAGTCACTACTCTCATCCTATCCGCAAAACTATCAAAATTAGCCCTACGAAAATCAGGGACTTCTATTATCCTATTCTATCCTTACTGTTTTCTATCAATAGCTTAAACATAATAATTTGGTGATCACTACATCCCAAACTCTCACCTACTTCCAATCCGTCGACTATATTTCCGTCGTTCGTCATCACCACCTCTAAAATATTGTCACAGCGCGTTGGTTCGGTAACCATGTGTCGCCAAAAATTAGCTTCCATAAACTCAATCAATCTCAAACCCTCCTCATTACCAGTAAAAGTCTCGTAATTAACGTTAGGGCAATTTAAGTCTCCGACAACTATACTATTCCGATTATTAATAAAGTTACCAAGAGGTGTGTAAAATCTAGTACCGATATCGAGGGGTTGAACGGGAGGTCTATAAACAACAACGAAATTAAAGCTAATACTGCGCGCCCTAACTTCAACTCATATCACATTAATTGCTGCGAAAAATCTATCTTAACCTCGATAGCCCTAAGGCAGTGGTTCCCAAACTGAGTAAATTATCCCCATTGGGGTAATTTGGCATTTTCAGTGGGGTAATTTGGTACTCTGCAAGCACTTCTAAAGTACAGAACGTGAATAAATAAACGACATTGCAATACTGTGGACTGGTTTTACGTGAGGTACAGGTAGGGTGGGGGTCATTATGAAGGGATCTATGTGAAAATGGGGTAATGACTCAAAAAGTTTGGGAACCACTGCCCTAAGAGAATTACGAATTACAACAAAACGCCTCCACAAATCCTATGTAACCTATCATTAATAAAAAGTTTAAAACCCACTGTATCAAGTTCCCCAACAAGTCCAGAGTTACGGTATTTTAACCACGTTTCGGTTAGAGCAACTACATCGTAGTTCCTGAAATAAATTATCGCCTTAAATTCGTTCAATTTATTTCTAATACTACGCGCGTTTAAATTTTTACCACGGATCGGCGTTTTAACCTAATTTTCACGTCGGGTCGGCATTTCCCGAACCCACAACGTTTAAAGAGGGCTTCGACCTATACAGCTTTCGAACGTTCTCATCGATTAACTTACCTAGCCTAGCACTCCCTATTTCATTGAAATGCACCACATCTTTTATAAAAAGGCTAGGATCACTAAATTCTGACCACAGCTTTACGAAGGGTACATTTTCCCGAACACAAATCTCTTCTAGTTTAGTGTTCATAAATATTGTTTTTGACGTAATCCTAAAATTTAAACCGTGCCTAGGGTAATACCTAGAACTAAAGACCTATCTGACCTTGCCTTCAGGGACCTAATTAACCCACGTGTATCTCTCCAAAAGGTTAGGCACTCTCGTATCGGGGCTATACGAGCCGTTGCCCCTACCATCTTCACCAACATCGAGTGACGGGAGGCAACATCAATCGTATCTGCTTCGTCTCTAATTCTGTCAACCCTGGCCCCTGGTAGACAGACCCTCCTCCTCTTGGTTGGATTCCATTCAACGAACTCCTTATCCATATGACGCACTGAGGAGTCCCCAATTAAAATCGTTTCCCCTCGTTCACATCTCTATCCATCTGGGCTCAAGGGTTCGAAACCTCGATAGGGGGGATTCCTATCACCTAACGTACGTGGCCTGGCTCCACCCTTAACTACTCTAAATCCCTCCCCGTCTACTAATCTCGAACTAACCTTAACCCCTTCCTCAACTCTGTCCAACCTTCCCGATAAACTACCTATACTAGAAACTAGGTTCCTAACCTCACCCTTCAACTTACTAGCGTCTTCAACGTTAGTATAGGTTCGGCCTTCGTCAATTGTAAGCCTACCCCTACCCTCATCAAGCGTTGCAAGTCTTTCCGTCACCTCGCGTACACTAACGTTTTAAATCAACTATCTCTTCGCTTAACTCACAAAGGAAACAAACCGATCTCTCGGTAATCGCCATAGGACCGCCTTTATAATCTTTAAAATCAGTATACCACCGATTAACCAACACCTAGCACACGACGCTTTCTGCAACGGCATCGCGCAAGTTAAGGTAGTTAACGTTTATAACCGTCACAAGTTTAAATTAAATTAAGCCGGCACGCTATGAAAACTTCTAAATCGCTAAAATCCACTAATATTCAGTTACTTAACTATAACAATGTGAATATAAACGCAAGTATATAAAATTCAGAACTTTCCAACAGTAAATTTATCGGCAATATCCAAAAGTAGAAACAATATCAGAGAGCCCTGGGAATGCGTCCGCTCAGTAAGGAGTCTGGCTCACATTCCCAGTGGAATGTTGTACTCCGTTAAGAATTCTCTTATGGAGAGTGCTTTGTGAAAGGGCGCATTGTCGTGATGCAACATCCACGAACCCGACGCCCATTTTCCCGGGCATTTTGCACTCTCCATAAGGGAATTCTTAACGAAGCACAACATTCCACTGGTTCCCCAACCACCATATTCGTGGGATTTGGCAACCTGTAATTTTTTCCTGTTCCCCAAGCTGAAAAACACCCTGAAGGGAAAACGATTTCAGGAAGTACCAAAGATCGAACAAAATGCGACACAAGAATTGAAGAACATTCCGAAAGAAGAGTATAACAGGTGCTACAATAAATGGCTGGACCGCTGGAATCACTGTTTACAATCAAAAGGAGGCTACTTTGAAGGAGAAAAATTTGATTGGGTATGTGACATTTAGTTTTGCAATAAATACATCTGTCCCCGAACTTTTTGATCAGTCCTTGTAGAAAGATACGTTGACGACACCTTTCTCCTTTTTCGCATTGCGAACCACGCCCCTCCTTTTCTTAACTATCTTAATACCCAACACAAAAACATTAAGTTCACCAAAGAAGACGAATCCAATTACACTCTACCCTTCTTAAATATAACAAAAACAAAACAATACAACAAATTCAGCTCAGCACCTCCATATATCGAAGACCCACATACACAGGCCTAGGTACTAATTACCTAAACCACACCCCTTTGCCATATAAATTAACAGCATAAAAATCTTAATCTACCGTGCCTATCAACTTTGCTCTTCGTACTTAGCCTTCCACAACGAAATAGAATTCATTCATAATTTCGGCATTAACAACTCCTTCCCAAAACATCTACTACTATTTTTAACTAAAAATTTTCTTAATAATATTTATCAACCCCCCCTCTTAAAGTCCCCACCGTTAAAAAAGACATACACTACTTTTCCTTTCCCTATTAAGATAATATCAGCCACAAAATACTCTCAAAACTTCGCCTCCTACTCACTCCTCTTTACCCACAAATTAATTTCCAATTCGTTTTCACTAACAATAACAGCATCAAATCATACTTCAACCGCAAAGAAAAAATACCCAGCCCCTTGGTTCGTCCACTATCTACGTTTTCAAATGTGTTCGCTGGAAAGCGAACTATATTGGCAGCACCATTCGCCAATATCAAATAAGAGTGGACGAGCATCGCGTCATTTCTACCAGAACATCGCAGCCCTTAAATAAACCTTCCAAATCAGCAATAAGGGATCACTGCCATCTTCACAACCACCCACTACTTCCCTCCAACTTCAAAATTATTAACTCAACCAACCAACTAACCGACCTCCGCATTCTAGAGCTCCTATACATCCTTAGTAATAAACCAACCCTCAACGACCATAGTTCCGCCTTTAACTTAAACATAGCCAGATAAACTCTCATACTTTACCTCCGAAAAGAAATCTACCATCATTCCGTATGGCTCCAACTTTTCTAATATGGATTCTTCCGACAACCAATTATTCCCAACCTTCTGTTCAAAACTTCGAGTAGTCCCTCACCCCGATAATAACCTGGTAAGACACTTCTCAATTTTGACTATTTTGACTATTGATCGCTCTCCCATATTTTATATTATTTTATTTTTAATTTTAATTATTTAAATATATACTGTAAATATACTATTAATATCACACGATTATTAAATATATTGTATAAGTTTTGTTCATCATATTTATTCATTTTTTATATTTGATTTTAAGTTTTTAGCACTGATGATGGAAATTGAAATTTCAGAAACGTCTGTAAATAAACATGTACCATCTCCTCGTCCTGTTAGTCCTTAGTATATATATATATATATATATATATAGATATATATATATACACACACACACACACACACACACACACAGACTGATGAAGATAATGATAACAGATTTTTTTTTAGAATATCTACACGATTTAATATATATTTAAATAATTATTTAAGTATAAATTAAATCGTGTGGATATTCTAGAAATTTTTTTGTCAATTTCGTTCAATTATATGTAATAGGACCAAAATGATACGCACGAGTCAGACCAATGAAATGAAAATTTCATTGCAATGAATGACCTTGATTAATTTTCTTTCTCCTTACCATTAAATTGGAAAGAAGAACGTTTACCAAAACAGTTCTCTGGACTTTGGGATGCAAAGCCTTTTACAATTTCAAAAGACATTAGAAAAATTAATTATGAACTCTGTTTTGACTGGTTCATACCAGATTAATTTTTATTAAAGTTATTCTTTATATATACATATACAGTATATATATGTGTATATATAAAGTATATGTATATATATATATATATATATATATATATATATATATATATATATATATATATTGTTATTTCTTTTAACGCTAATTAATGAATAGCATGGCCATGGGTCCAAATTCTCACTTAATCTGTAATTTGTGTAATCTGGAAACAACTGAAAAAGCTGCAATACGATGCAATTTCTGTCAAAAACTGCAAGACTTTATCTGCATGAATTGGGATGATAAGGAAATAACTCTTGCCTCGAATGCGAAACAGATCATGGGGATCAATTTTCTGTGTGGCGCCTGTACACGGACGGTAAACTCCTTCGCGGTATTTAAAGAAATGGGATTAGCAGACTCGAGTGTTACAAAAAAGAATGAAATAATGGGAACAAAAGAGTCCGGAAATGTCCCAACGAAAAACAGGGTGGATGAGAGAGAGGACGAAATAACGAATAACAGTATAATCAGTGGTGGGCACCGTTAACCAAAAAGTTAACTCCGATAACGATAATCCGATAATTTTACTACAAAGTTAACGGAAGTTAACGATAATCCGTTAACGATAACTATTTCTTTACTAACATTTAAAAAAATCAAGGAAAAAGCTTTAAAACCCATAGAAAATGTTTATTTATGCAAAATCCAACACTAAATAGGTATTTAACTGTATTTTTATCAAGTTTTGCAACTTTTTTGCCTAATAACTTTTTATTTTTATTTTTAATAAAAAATGTACTGATTACATGTTTTGAAACCCTTGTAACCACTAACCATTAACTAAATTTTAATTTACCAGAGAATTATTATGGCGGGAACTGAAAGGTAAAATTAAATTTTAGGCACATTTATTAAAGACTATGACACAATGTGCTGGTTGCCCTTCAGAAAGACCAACTTCTCAAAGTTAGGCCCAACTGCCAGTCTTTACCTCTTGGGCCTCAGGATGTCCTTGCCGAGAGAGAAGAGCCGTTCCACTGCGGCAGAGGACGGAATTGGCAGACTGAAGTTATGGCGGTTTGAATTCATTCGCGGAGCGGTGATCTTCCGTGAATGACTCCTCGCAGTTAACGTGTTAACGGACTTTAACAGACTAAATATCGAGTTATCGGAAGTTAACTGGTCCGATAACGATAAATGGAAATTAACTTCCGTTAATAGTCCGTTAAAAAAAGTTAACTTCGTTAATTAACTGTTATCGGATTAACGCTTTAGTGCCCAACACTGACTATAATAACGAATAACAATATAATAACGAATAACAATATAAACAATATAATACAGAATGAAGATACATATGAAAGGAAAGAAATAAGTAAAAGTTGCGAGGCAGTAAAACTGTCCAACGAGCGAAATGATAAAAAGATAATAACTATAAACGTAGGAAATAATCAGCCTAAGGAAAATAATGATAATACAAAAATTAAGAACTTTGAAAATAATAAGAAAAGAAGAAGTAGAAGCGTAAAAAATACCGTATGTAAATACTACGCAAAAGGGAACTGTAGCTATCGGGTTGGGTAATGCATCTATGCACATCCCACATTATGCAACACACAGTACACAAGTGGATATTGCAAATTTGATAAGAAGTGCAAGTTCCACCATCTTACGGTCTGCAACACCTATGGAAGATATGGGAGGTGCAAATACGGAAAAAAATGCCGTTACCACCACTCTCAAAGGAGTGCAACGGATGAACAGGAAAAATGAACACCAAAGAAGGGTACCAATTTTTTAGACGTAGCCAACACAATTCAGATGCTAAATACTATCCGGCAATTACAGTGTCAGCTGACAAATATAGGAATCCGAGAGCCGGACAGAAGGCATGCACAAAGACACTTCATGCGTTATCGGGACAACAGGTACGGACAAAGATAAAATGAGGGCAAATTCTCGGAGGACCACAAGGCAACGAAACCGGCACCACTATTGGAAAACGAATCTGAACCACTTGTATGCGAAAACGATAGAGAAAAAATAAAAATAATCCTAGCTAACATTCAGGGCCTTAAACAAATTCATGTCCAAGACAAGTTTTAACCTGAAAGGACTCATGCAAGAAGCCGGAGTAGACTTTGCATGCCTCACGGAAACTCATCTAAAGGACTGCCAGCGAACTGTGAAAACTGCGAGTCCTTTGTTGCCAGAGCTGGGCAGTATTTAAATACATTTGTATTTAAATACGTATTTAAATACATTTGTGTATTTAGAACTGTATTTATAAATACATTGTTTTTCATGTATTTAAATATAGTATTTAAATACTTCAATGAGTATTTAAATACAATGTATTTAAATACTCAAAATATAAAAATGTAAATACTTTTACTGGTTTAATACACGTTCTGTACTAGCACAGTACGACGCGTCGACAGTGTAGTACAGCATGGTTCATGTTTCAACGTGTCAGTTCAATCAGTTGCGTGCCACTCTTAGTCGAAAGCGGTTGATTTCTTTATCGTGTGCGTGTCATGGCTTCAACAAGCAAATCCGGTGAATCAAACAGTGATATATCTGCAGATAACAATTTAGTGCACCCTCTGTTTGATGGAAAATACTTTAAAATTAAATTTAAAGACGGTAATAAGGTAAAGTGCACCTGCTTGCTGTGTAAACACGAAGTCTCTGCTGCAAGCAATGCTACAACGAATCTGTACACTCATCTGAAGGTAAGTGTTTTTTTAGACATCAAAAATATCTTGAAATTGACAGAATAATCGTACAAAACGGCTCTGCCTTAAGTGGGCTATAACACGACATTACCATCTTCGGCACCGGTAGAGCGAATATTCTCATTCGCGGGAATCACTTTGACTCCCAAAAGAAACTCTCTTTCAGACAAAACTTTTGAAAGATTGGTTTTGATCCGCAGCAACCGTGAAATAAAAGAGAATTCGTAAGGTGCCTTATGTTTATGTTTACGTCTTATGTTTACGTTTATGTCTCATCTACTCATTAATTGTAACTCATTTTGCAATGATATAATGAGTATAATATGTCACTGGTTGAACATCGTAAGTTCTAAGTTCTTTTGTTTTTGTTTTGTTCTAAAAAGGGAAATATATAATCGGAAATTAGATTGTACTATTTCTTTATCCTTTATCAAGCATTTTATATTGTTGTTACTCATGAATTAGTGAATGCATATGTTAAAATTTGTATGTATTTAAAATGTATTTACAAATGTATTTAAATACAATTGATGTATTTTGTATTTAGTATCTAAATACATTCGTAAAATGTATTTAGTATTTAGTATTTAAATACATTTCTCCCATGTATTTAGTATTTAGTATTTAAATACATTCAATGTATTTATTGCCCAGCTCTGTTCGTTGCCAAAAAAGAAATACAAATTGAGAACTATAACATCCTCTGAGCCGACAGAACAGTGAGACGTGAAGGAGGATGTGCTATTTACACACGCGAAAGGCATATGGCAGAAATGACTATAAGTACCTCAAAAAGCGACGTAGAATGTGTAGCCGCAAAAGTTGAAAAATTAAATATGGTACTAATTGTAATGTACAGACCCCCAAACACGCCAACCTCAAAATTTTCAGATTCCATTACAGAGGTAAGAAACTGTGTAAAAGATCTACATTCTCCAACCCCAAATATTTTTCTCTCTGGATTTTAATTTCCCATTCATGAAATATAAAAGGATAGGAAAAAAATGTATGTATACACCAGGACAAGGGAGGCACACGGGAAGACCAGGAGCACGTAAATATGCTCCTAGCTATAGCTGATGAATTTATGTTAACGTAAGAAATAACAGAAAACACAAGAAAAAACAACTGCCTAGATTTGGTATTTACAAACAACAGCAACCTAATTGATAATGTAGAAATATCCTCAACTATACTATCGGATCACAACATTATTGAAATAACAACCAATATAAAAGCAACAGGAAGGGAAAGAACACGAACAACAGAAAGAAGCAAATTCGAAATTTTTAATTTTCACTTCAAAGCGATAAACTGGGAAGGTGTTGCATCCAGCATGGAAATACTAGATTGGAAAACCATTTTCGAGGCCAAGACAACACAAGAGATGCTAATGACTTTAGAGGAGAAGACGTTAGAAATTGTGGAAAGACATGTCCCAAAATACAACATAGAGGAAAGAGAAGCAGGTTCGAGAGACAAAAGAGTTAAATAAAAGAGAAAAAGAGTGACTGCAAAATTAAGTAACTGTAAAGATAACATCAGAGAAATATTAAATGATAAACTGCAAAGAGGAAAGAGAAGCAGGTTCGAGAGACAAAAGAGTTAAATAAAAGAGAAAAAGAGTGACTGCAAAATTAAGTAACTGTAAATATAACATCAGAGAAATATTAAATGATAAACTGCAAAGTATCGATGACGTCATACAGGAACTAATTGAGAAGCATACAGAAAAAGAAGAAGACGACACTATAGAAACGATAAAGGTTAACTCAACGTACTTCTATAATTTTGCAAAAAGAAAGTCGAAAAACGGGGCGACTATCGGACCTATAAAAAACGAGAACAGTGCTTTATCTGATGATCAACAGAAGTATCTGAAATATTAAGAGCTCAGTACGAATCATCTTTCAGTATACCAAAAACTGACAAACTGATATGTGATAGAAACGCGTTCTTTGAAGAAGAACTACAAGGGGAAAGTATAACGGATTTCGACTTTACGACAGATGATATTACACAAGCTATGGGGAAACTAAAAACACACTCAGCAGCACGACCGGATAAATGGAATGCCACACTGATCAAAAACTGCAAGAATGCAATCGCTGAGCCCCTATATTGGATATGGAGACGGTCACTAGACACGGGAAATATCGGGCATCCTCAAGAGAGCGAGCATAGTCCCAATATATAAAGGAGGAGATCGATCCGAGGCCAAATACTATAAGCCAGTGTCGCTTACATCTCATCTCACTAAAATATTAGAAAAAATAGTTAGAGAAAAAATCTGACTTTTTGGAAACTCATGCCGATCACAACTGATGGAACACTACAACAACATCATTTGCGTACTTGAAAGTAACGAAAACTATGATGTAATATACAGAGACTTTGACAAAGCGTTCGACAAGTGTGACAATGGAATCATAATACATAAACTGAAGTATATGCGAATATCAGGAAAAGTAGGAAAATGGATATATAATTTCCTTAGTGAGCGGCGGCAAGTCGTTACAGTACAAGGAGTATCTTCATCAGAATCAGAGGTCCTTATCTCAGAACCACAAGGAACAGTATTAGCTCCACTACTCTTCATAATCATGCTAACTGACATAGGTGAGGACATTACCAGAGACAGCACAGTAACATCCTTTGCTGATTACACAAAGATCAGTAGAAAAATAAGAAACCCAGAAGATATAGGATCTCTACAAACCGACATGAACTGAATCTACAAGTGGACGGAAAACAACAATATGAAGTTTAACACTGAGAAATTTCAGCTGTTACGGTACAGAAAAAGAGAAGACCTAAAATCAAGGAATATTATATCCCAAATGGACAGAAAATTCATGGAAATTCTAGAGCAAAAGATTCAGGAGTTCTAATGACTGATGATGCGAAATTTGAAACACAAAATAAGATAGCAGTAAACAGAGCAAAGAGAATAACGGGGCAGATATTGAGACCTTTAAACGAACTGATAGGAATGTAATGATTCCTCTACTGAAAACACTGATCATACCCAAATTGGAATACTGCTCGGTCCTAACATACCCATATAAACAAGAAGACATTAGACAACTAGAAGGGATTCAGAGAAGCTTCACAGCCAAGATCAATAGGTGCAAAGAACTAAATTACTGGGAAGGTTACGCGAACTAAACCTATATTCACTGGAAAGGAGAAGAGAGAGATACACCATTATTTACACTTGGAAAATAATGGAGAAACTAGTTCCTAATCTTACTATGAACCCTGTAACTCCCCAAACAACGGTGGAAAGTAGAAAAGGAAGACTGTGTCGTGTCCCCAAATTAAAGGCGAGGCAGGGAACATCTTTAACCCTGAAAGAAAATAGTTTTGTTGTGAGAGGACCAAAGCTGTTTAATCAGCTACCCAAAGCCCAAAGGAACACGAATGGTGTTGCAGTAGACATCTTCAAAAGAAGATTAGACGTCTGGCTCAGAACAATCCCCGATGAGCCGGGCGTACCTGGCTATGTGAGGTGGAGAGTACAAGAAACCAACTCACTATTTCACCAGGCTAACTCGAGAGGAGGGGCGACAAGCTTGACCTTCGTGAAATGAGGAATCATTGCGCGGAACCTTTGAAAGGATGAAAGGTATATATCCTATATACACTGAGCGGCAGAAAAATCGGCCCACTTGGAATATCGCGAAAAGCAAAGAAGTGGCCAAGCTTCTGTTTATAAAAGCTTTAAAATTCGAAAATATAGTCTATGAGGCAACTAAATAACGAGACAAAACAACTTCAGCTGCGAACACACTAGCTGTAACGAATTTTCGACTTCTTTTAAGAATTCCACAGTCTGACATTCAGTTGCACTTCTTCCACTAGTGGGAGTAGGCATTTGCGTTTAGTAACAGATAGACTTCAAATTCTTTTGGGTTTCAGAATTGGACATTTACATTGGATTTGGGTGCCGTGAACGTCGCAAGAGTCGTCGTCCTAATTGAAGATGGTCGGAGCCAGCGTTACGTCGCCGATGCGCTAGGAATTCCAAGAACAACGATTCGACGTGTCTACCAACGTTATGTGGAGACAGGAGGGTACACCCGAAAACCAGGATCTTGAAGATCGCGCTGCACATCTGCCCGTGACGATCGTTTCATCGTCTTCATTGTTTTGCGAGATCGTCGCTTGACTTCCACAAACGTCCGCAATGAGCTGGAAAGGTCTCGAGACGTCAGTGTATCGGAGCGAACCGTTAGAAGGAGACTTATGGAAAGTGGCTTACATGCTAGACGTCCAACAATGGGCCCGGAATTGCTCCCACACGACCGCAATGCTCTTCTTGCTTTCGCTCGTGAGCATGTCAATTGAACTATGGTCCAATGGGGACGAGTGTTGTTCACGGACGAATCAAGATTTAATCTTCGAACATCTGATAGATGGACGGGAAAGAGTGTGGAGAAGAACAGGAGAGAGTCCGTTGAAGGAATATCTTCATCAGAATCAGAGGTCCTCAGCTCAGTACCACGAGGAACAGTATTAGCTCCACCACTCTTCATAATCATGCTGACATAGATGAGGACGTTAACAGAGACAACACAGTAACATCCTTTAACGATGACATAAAGATCAGTAGAAAAATAAGAAACCCAGAAGATATAGGATCTTTACATACAGATATGAACAGAATCTACAAGTGGACGGAAGACAACAATATGAAGCTTTACACTGAGAAATTCCAAATGTTACGGTACGGAAAAAAGGAAGCCCTAAAATCCATGGAATACTATACTCTAAATAGACAGGAAATTCAGAGAAATTCTAAAGCAAAAGATTTAGGAGTTGTAATGACTGATGATGCGAAATTTGAAACACAAAATAAGATAGCAGTAAACAGAGCAAAGAGAATAACGGGGAAGATAGTGAGAACCTTTAAACGAATGGATAGGAATATAATGATTCTTCTACTGAAAACACTGATTATACCCAAGTTGGAGTACTGCTCGGTTCTCACATTCCCATATAAAAAGAAAGACATTATTCAGCTAGAAGGGGTCCAGAAAAGCTTCACAGCCAAGATCAATGGGTGCAAAGAACTAAATTACTGTGAAAGGTTACGATAATTAAACCTAAATTCACTGTAAAGAAGAAGAGAGAGATACACCATTATTTACACTTGGAAAATAATGGAGAAACTAGTCCCTAATCTTATTCTGAACCCTATAACTCCCCAAACAACAGTGGAAAGTAGAAAAAGAAAACTGTGTCGTGTTCTCAAACTAAAGGCTAGACAGGGAACATCCTTAACCCTGAAAGAAAATAGTTTTGCTGTGAGAGGACCAAGACTGTTTAATCAAAGAACTAAGGAGCACGATTGGTGTTGCGGTGCACATCTTCAAAAGAAGTTTAGACGCCTGGCTCAGAACAATCCCCGATGAGCCGGGCGTACCTGGCTATGTGAGGTAGAGAGTACAAAAAACCAGCTCTCTACTTCACCAGGCCAACTCGATAGGAGGGGCGACAAGCTTGACCTTCGTGAAATGAGGAATCATCGCACTGAACATTTGAAAGGTTGAAAAGTTAACATTACCAGATTGATGGGTATCTGTAGGTTTCATACAGTCTTGCTCTATGGATCGACGGCGTGGACGCTGACACAGACGGATGAGAGGAGGCTGGATGCATATGGGATGAGGTTGTTGAGGAGAATGGAAGGTGTGAGATGGGATGACTTTGTCAAGAATAATGTTATAAAGAGGAGATTAAATCAGATTCCGGTGAGTGCGACGTTGAGAGGGAGGAGATTCGCGTTGTATGGACATCTGGAAAGGAAGGGGGAGGAAAGAATACGAGCAAGAATTTGGAGAGCAGAGATGAGGGGCAGGAGGCCGGTCCGTAGTGGGAGAACACGGTGGAGGGGAATGCTGGAAAGAGATCTCGAGTGGATTGGTGTGGAGAGACAGGAATCAATGGAGCTGGTACCAGACCGCGGCACATGGAGAAGAACGGTGTCGGCCTCATGTCGCTGGCCAGCGACGGGGAGCCAGTCAGAAGTAAGTAACCTTATTAACCTTGTTAGTAGTGATGGGACGATTAATCGGAATCGGAATCGAGAATCGGAAGAATCGAGCATTTATCAGGAATCGGAATCGGAATCGGAATCGAGAAAATTGTACCATGATTTCCGATTCTAAAAACGATTCTTTAACTTTTAATTGAACCAGTTTTGCAATGTAAACTTTAAAATTTAAATGAAAGAGGATAACAAATTTTATTTTTATTGTATTGTAGCTATACATTAAAACATGTATATCCATGATGTGTAATCAAGAAGATTAAAATGAATTGTTACAACTTACAGTTGATTTTTATTTTTAAACCAATCTATTATAATTTATAATTTATATTACCATACGGTACTCATAATGTAAATAGTTAATCTTACCAGAGTAAAATATGACAATTTCCAGAAAAACAAGTATAGAATTATATTTAAAAATATTGAGAATCGGAATCGGAATCGAGAATCGTATCGGAATCGAGACTTTTTAGTGGTATCGGAATCGGAATCGGAATCGTTAAAAATTTTGGTATCGTCCCATCACTACTTGTTAGGGTTCCGTGCGTCGGTCTTTCTTCACACGAAGGTCAAGCTGGTGGCCCCACCTCTAGTCTTGGCTTGGTGGTGGAGCGAGTTGCTCTCTTGCGCTCTCTACCGCACATAGCCAGGTACACCCGGCTCATCTGGTACCGTTCTCAGCCAGGCATCTAGTCTTCTCTTAAAGACTTCAACTTTGACCGTTGTAATGTTTCTGAGGTCCTTTGGAAGCTGGTTGAAAGTTCTTAGCCCCCTGACAACCAAGCTATTTTCCTTCAGAATTGAGGAGGTCCCTTGTCGGGCCTTTAATTTGGGAACACTACACATTCTGCCTTTCCTATTTTCCAGCGTTGTTTGGATGGTAATTGAGTTTAGTTTGAGGTTTGGTACCAGTCTTTCGATCATTTTCCATATGTATGAAGATTATGGTATATTTCTCTCTTCTTCTTTCCAGGGAGTACAGATTTAGTTTACGTAGTCTTTCCCAGCAGTTGAGTTCTTTGCAGCCATCAATCTTGGCTGTGAAATGTCTGCGTTTTTCTAGTTTATTAATTTCTCCCTTTTTATATGGGGACGTCAAAACTGAGCAGTATTCAAGTTTTGGTATGATCAGTGTTCTCAGCAGGGGAATCATTACTGTCTTGTCTCTCCTATGGAACGTTCTTAGGACCTGTCCTGCGACTCTTTTAGCTTTGTTTATTGCTATCTGATTTTGTGTCTCGAATTTGACATCATCGGTCATTATTACCCCCAAGTAATAATTTCTTGTCTATCTGGAGCATAATATGCAGTCTGTTTAATTTCCTCATTTCTACAATATCTCAAGAGCTGAAATTTCTCGGTGTTAAATTTCATATTGTTGTCTTCTGACCATTTGTATATTTTGTTTGTGTCCCTCTGCAAGGCCTCCACTTCATTTGCCTCGCTGATTTTTCTGATGATCTTTGCATCGTCCGCAAATGATGTTACAATACTGTTGCTGTTTATTCCACTGTCTATGTCTGTTAGCATGATAATGAACAGCAGTGGGGCCAGCACTGTACCTTGTGGTACTGAGCTGCATACTTCTGATTCTGATAATGATACACCTTGAATTTTGACCACCTGTAGTCGTTTTCTGAGGAAGTTGTAGATCCATTTTCCCATTTTGCCTGTTATTCCTATATGTTTCATTTTATGTGCATTATACCATGATCGCATTTGTCGAAAGCTTTAGCAAAATCCGTGTATATGACATCATAGTTTTCATTGCCTTCAAGTGCATCTAGGACATTGTTATAATGCTCTATAAGTTGTGATAGGCATGATCTTCCTGATTGGAATCCGTGTTGATTTTCGTTGAATCTTTCCAATGTCTTCAAGAAGTCATAGATTTTCTCTCTGACTATTCTTTCAAATATTTTGGTGAGGTGGGACGTCAATGACACTGGTCTATAGTTCTTTGCTTGAGATCTATGCCTTCCTTTATATATAGGGACGATGTTTGCTCTTTTCAAGATGCTCGGTATTTCCTCAGTGTCTAGGGATCTTCTTCATATCCAGAATAAGGGTGTAGCTATTTCATTTTTACAGTTTTTAATTAATTGTGCGTTCCATTTGCCCGGACCTGCAGCTGAATGTAATTTCATTTGTCCTATAGCTCTCGCTACATCTTCTGGGGTAAAATCAAAATCTGTTATACATTCTCCTTGCAATTTCTCTTTGAAGAATGCATCTATGTCGGGTATCGCTTTGTCACTTTTTGGGGTACTGAAGACCGATTCATACTGGGCTCTCAATGTTTCAGATATCTTTTAGATCGTCTGTTAGTTCATTATTTCCTTTCCTTAAGGGCCCGATAGTAGCGCGCATTTTTGTTTTCCTTTTCATATAGCTATAGAAGTATTTTGGATTTTCCTATATTGTTTCTACCACCTTTTCCTCTGCCCTGTCTGTATGGCCCTTTATCAGCGTTTGTATTCCTCAATCGATTCTCTCTAGTTTTTCTTGTATTACTTTGTTGGCATTGTTGTCTCCGCAATTAGCTAACTTCGTCGCTACTCTCTTTCTTTTGGGGAATATTCTTCTCTTTTTGTCTCTCTCGCCAGATCCTCTTTCCTTTTGGCTGTGCTTTCGGAGCATATTTTTCCAAAATTCTCGGCGTCTTTCCTTCCAAGGTTGTTAGTATTTTCTCAGTTGTTTTATTCTGGAAAACTGTTCTCCACTCTATTTGGGCAATGTGTGATCTGATTTTTTCCGAATTTATGGTCTTGGAGTTTAAGTTAAAAGCCCCAAATTTGCTTATTCCTTCCGTATGTGTATTGTCTTTTAATGTTATCGCCATATTTGTTGATAACTCGATTATATTGTGGTCTGAGATAATAGTTGGAGTTATTTTTATATCGGCATTCAAGTTCGTGTTATTTGTGAATACCAGATCTACGCAGTTATTTTTCTTTGTATTTTCTGTTATCTCCTGTGTCAGCATAAACTCGTTTGTGAGATCCACCAGCATTTTTGCTTGCTCCTGGTCCTTTCTTGTGCCCCCTTATCTTGCTTTATAAATATATTTCTACCCACCTTTTTGTATTTTATAAATGGGAAATTAAAATCGCCGCAGAGTAGTATATTAGGGGATGGAGAGTTTACGGACTTTATTAGGGTTCTGATATTATCAATGGTATCCGAGAATTTTCATTTGAGAGTTTGGAGGTCTATAGATGACTATCAGTACCACGTTTAGTTTTTCTATTTTCACTGCAAAGTTTTCCACGAAACTGTTGGATTTACTTATTGCCGTCTCTGTCATATGCCTCTCATGTATATAAATAGCAGAGCCACCTTTACGTCTCGCTGTTCTATCCGCTCTTAATAAGTTGAATCCATTGATATGCAATTCTTTCTTATCGATACATTGTTCGCAGTTATCGCAGTTTCCTTGGCAGTCTTTAAGATGTGTTTCCGTGAGGCATGCGATGTTCAGACCTTTAACAGAAGGACTTATTAATTCCATTATCGCTCTCTGGGAGAAATTTCGTGGAATTTTTAAAATTGTTTTGGAATTTTAGAGATCAGTCTAAAGGTAATTCGTGTTCTTGTTAGAGGACCAAATTTTAAGCACATCAACATTTCTAGACAATAAATATAAATTGGAGTATTAATATACTGATCTGATAACTATTAAAGAAGTGAGCAATGAAAAACTGAAAAGCGGATAGTCGACTTGAACGATTCAGAAACGAACAACGCTTTAGAAGATGATAACGGACCCTCGCTATCTTACCTTTGGTAGAATGGTTCAAGAAATCGCAAATGCCAATACATTTGTTTCTGAAAAAGAAATACACTAGTATGTCTCAAATAATGAATTAAAATCAGATTTACAAGTTGACAGAGATATTCGTTTTAGTTCAACTTTTTTGACGTCGTATCCAATGTCGTAACACCGCTTCCCGTTGATCAGCGAAGTTAAGCGACATTGGGTCTGGGTAGTAGTTGGATTGGAGACCGTCCTCCGTTTCCAGATTATGTAGCGACCCGTGGTTCGGATCCAACGTAAAGCTGTAGGTCCCCTGCGCCATATGACCTTAGATGTTGCGAGGGAGGTTAAACAACTCTAATCATTATTATTATTGTATCGATGATTAGTTTTTATTATTATTACATGTTTCAGTACGTGTCTTGATGTTAATAATTCGATAAGCTAATACAAATTCTTATTTGAGTAAAAATTATTTAGTTATGAACAAAGGAGAAATAAAATAATAAAACACGTACTGAAACGTAATAATAATAAAAACTAATCATCCATACAGCTAGTTAAACAATAAATTAAAAACAATAACAGAAAAAGGCCTCCTGTAATAAACAACGATATTACGCGTAAGATGACAGAACTAGCTTTGGCGTTTAATGCGGAGCAGAAAAAAAATCATGTATTTAATATATAGTAGCCCATTTTAATGCGTAAATCGGTACTATAATAGGAATGATGTTAATAATTGTTAATGATAACTGCTTAGGCCGAGGTCACCAGATCTTTGCAGATCAAATAATGTTATTAATTAAGTTATTAATTAGGTTGATTGATAGAATGAGTTATTAGGTGAATGACAGCAGGCCCAAATGGGACCTGCACAATAGATGTTTACGTGGTGGTAGCTCTGGGGTCACTGATTGGTGTTCGAAGAGAGAGATGAAGCCGCGTCCAGAAGTCCCTGGAACGAAGTTGAAGTGTAATGACTTGACTTATTCCCGCGCTGTGACGTCATCTTAATCATGCTTGTGTGACGTCATCTTGGTCGCGTTTGTGTTGATGGAATATCGCTAATTGTGTTGATAGAACATTGCTAAGGTATTTGAAAACGTCTCTGCGACTTCAGTCGTCACTACAAATATATTTACAGATTGAATGCCTAAAGATAAATATATAATAAAGTAAATAATAGATAATTGCATATTTAAAGGTAAATAAACAGTTAAGATAATGCAATAATAATTACCCTCTTGATTATAAAACTATCTCGTGTACCCTGTAATTTATAAAACTATCTTGTGTACCCTGAGTAACTTATATGCTTTAGTTTAAAAGTGGTAAAGCATTTTTAAACTAAAGTATATAAGTTACTCCCAGGATAAAAATAAAATTAATTTATTTAAAATTAAATTAATAAATCTTCTTTCTATTTTTTATAATAAGAATATTAAAACAAAAATTGTTTTGGATTTAAACTGTATTTAACCTGCTTCAATTTTTTTTTAGAATGAAACGATAAGAGTTATTACACTAGGTTCGCAAAAATTACACTGCCCAATACCAATTTTGTTGATTTAATTCTAACACCTGTTTTTATGTAACTTTGGTGTGCTGATTTCAAAAATCACCTTAGTTTTTGCCTATCACGTCAGGTTTTCGAGCAATCAAATACAGATATTTTGGAGATATCGCATTTTGGCAGGGTTATGCCCAATTTTTTTTCTTTTCAAAAAATAAGTTTTTACATACTCAGAATCAGCATGGAAAAGTAAACAATTGTGCAGGGAGTGAACTTTAATATACAATGGTAATATTGACACATAAAGTGATTAAAAGTGTTTAAATAAGCAAAAAATGAATCCATATTAAAGCAAGCACGGGACCAGTTTTCTTAACATTGTCTTTTTCTTGTTTTCTTACTTTTCAGTGCTGATAAATTTTCTCTTATAGGACTTCCTAGAATGAGAGATGTCAAGACAATCTCTTTGCAGGCTCCAGCAGTAGTCAGCCATCATATGGGTATCCCATCTTCCTTGGTATCGTTCTTCCATCACTTTGATATCTTGGTGGAACCTTTCGCCTTGCTCTTCACTAACATCACCAAGATTTTCTGGAAATTTATCCAGATGACTGTTGAGACAGTGAACTTTACTGCTCATGTTGCAACCCAACTGCTGAAAGTTTACAAGTAAATCCTTTACAAGATCTTTATAATTTTCAGACTTTTTGTTTCCTAGGAAGTTCTTAACTACTGCCACAAAAGCATTCCAAGATCTTGCCTCCGTTTCGGTCACTGAGTTACTGAACTGCGGATCTTTCATCAGTTTTCTTATCTGGGGACCATCGAATATACCAGCTTTAAGCTTCTCATCACTAAGACCTGGAAAGGCTGCACATATGTAATTAAAGCAATCACCTTCTTTATTCAAAGCTTTTACAAACTGCTTCATAAGCCCAAGTTTGATGTGGAGTGGCGGAAAAATGATCTTTTCTCGATCCACCAATGGCTCATTTACAATATTTTTATCTCCTACATTTAAATTTTGCCTTAGCGGCCACTTTTCCTTTACCCAATGTTCAGCTTTGGCGGGACTATCCCATACGCACAAGAAACATGGATACTTTGTGTAGCCACTTTGTTGGCCAAGAAGAAAGTTGACCATTTTCAGGTCAACACAAATCACCCATTTATGAACATCATATTTTAGCATCTCCATCACTGTTTTTATGTTTTCATATTCTTCTTTTAGATGCACTGAATGACCAATAGGAATCGCGCCATATTTATTCCCATTGTGAAGCAAGACACACCTTAAACTTCTTTTTGAACTGTCTATAAACAATCTCCACTCATTGGGGCTATAGTGGGTTACACACATTGCATTCAAAAGTCCTTCTACATTATGGCAGTAAACCAAATCCTTCTCTGCACCAAAATATTGCAACAATTCTCTTTCCCTATTGCGATAAGATGTTATTTTTGTCCCAGGATGTAGATTTTCCTCGTGCAATCTTGAAGCTAATAATTCTGATGACTCTTTTGAAAGGCTGAGATCACGAATTAAATCATTCAACTCAAGTTGATTAAATCGCTGAGGTGTCGTTGGTGAAGAAGGCTGTTCAAAATCATCATCAGTGATATCACGTTCGATCTCATCAGGTAATTCCATATCTTCATCATCTTCTGTGAGTGTTGGAAGGTCCGTGAAAATTGGAAC
Source organism: Bathynomus jamesi (assembly GCA_023014485.1). Classification (NCBI taxonomy): domain Eukaryota; kingdom Metazoa; phylum Arthropoda; class Malacostraca; order Isopoda; family Cirolanidae; genus Bathynomus; species Bathynomus jamesi. Next base: position 181,659 of record JAJOZX010003851.1, read on the forward strand.
AGGAATTTCATCTGAGTGAGAAACTGGTCTGATTGCTGAATCTAGGTTAGGATACTTTAGATGGTGTTTATTCTTTGCGTAGAAGCCAGAAGTCTTCACAAGGCAAAAGTAGCAATCATCTGAATGATTTTTGGGCTCTCGCCATACCATAGGAATGCCAAACTTCAAACCTTTTCTGTTTCCATTTGTCCATTGTCGTAAATGTTCCACACAAGTTTTGCAAACAGAGTGAGGAGCCCACGACTTATCCTGATCTCCAAGTTTAACTTTAAAATAGGCCAGGTATGCCTTTTTTACGAAATCAGTAATGTTCATCCTCTGCTTTAGTAACATAAAGCATCCACAAAGGTAGCAGAAAATATCTGGGCTGTTTGAACACTTTCTTCGAACAGCAGACATGATGATGATGATGAGCTGCAATGCACCATTCACTCACCACTGATCGCAAATAACTGCCGCAGTATTGGATCACTGAATGCTGCCCACATGTAACTCTGTGCCGCTCCCAATCATGTGGCGAGCAGGCGATGACGTCACACACTTTGCAGCTGTATCCAACCAGGACAGACTGACGTCACTAGCGGAACCGGCTGCTCTCACTCCGCCAATGGGAAATCTCTCTCAGATCATGACGTCACGCTCACACCTGGGGAAATCACAGATACCCAAGATTTTAATATGTTGTACATGACCTTTAGATTTAATGCACAGATTTGCGTATTCCACAGATATAATTCTAACAGCAAAACAGCTGTTAACAGGTCTCAAAAATCATCAATTTTGATAAGCGCCCTTCATGGATCACCCAAAATAGGCATATTGCATTGCACGAAAACCTGATGTGATGGACAAAATCTAAGGTGATTTTTGAAATCAGCACATCAATATTATCCAGAAACAGGTCTTAGAATTAAATCAGCAGCAAAAATATTTTTTTTTGTTGGGCAATGTTATTGTTAATGCCTTCTGAGAAGATAGTGGCATGTCAACTATCTACTTTTGGAGACCTTAGGGGTCATTCAAAATCCACGTGGTCCTTAAAGGGGGAAGGGGGTTCCTTATTTGACCACCAAGGGCCACATGGGGAAGGGGGGGAGGGGTTGACATTTAATCACGTGGCCAATACTAAGCATTAAAATATCCTGTTTATCCTATTTCATCCTGGTCCGAAAGAGGACCAAAGAGTACAGCCTTAGGACGAAATATAAATACGCTTCACTGTATGCTCCAATTAATATGTATGCATCTAATATGTTAGTATGTATCCAATATGTATGCTCTAATAAATAATTTTTTGAAAATTCAAAATTACATTTTTCATTCAAGATATTATTTTCAATTAAAGAAACAAACATTATTTTCAATTAAAGAAACAAACATTGTTTTCAGTTAAAGAAACAAAAATTTTCAATTAAAGAAACAAACATTATTTTCAATTAAAGAAACAAACATTATTTTCAATTAAAGAAACAAACATTATTTTCAATTAAAGAAAAACATTATTTTCAATTAAAGAAACAAACATTATTTTCAATTAAAGAAACAAACAATTAATACAGTTTATTTAGAAGATATGCCTTTTAATTGTTCATTTACCTCATTACCTCTCAATAATATAAGAAATCTAATATGGTACCTTCCATTTTACATAAGATTAAGAAGGGGTGGGGGGTGACATCAGAAGACCACGTGGTTTTGGTGGTCTTAAGTCATTGGCCACAAATGACCACAAGGGGGGACGGGTTTGAAAACCACCTGAAAAAGGACCACGTGGTTTTTGAATGACCCCTTACATGCTATCATATGGGTCTATTAGATTAGATTATATTTTGTGTTGGTGGTCGTTGATGGTAAGTCTCAGATGGGTTGTAATTATGCTATTGTAGTGGCATCGTTCTGGTAGGGTCGCTAAAGTCCATAATTCTCTTGGTGATGTGATATTGGGTAGGTATGAGGTGGGGTATTGTAATTAGGCGTCCGGAAAATTCGGTACGGGACAATTCGGTACGGGACAATTCGGTACGGGACAATTCGGTACTAGGACAATTCGGTAGTAGGACAATTCGGTACCGGTATAAATTTAAAATATTACATTGGCGAATTTTGAATGCGTTCACCGAAGCAAATCTGTCATGTTGCCTGTTCCATTTAGGACAAAATGTGTACAAACATATTGTGCAAGAAGGGTATAAAACAAAGTACAACACAGATGATGAGTTTAGCATAAAAGTTCGAAGTTTCGTATCACTTGCATTCCTACCAAATGATGATGTTTTTGATGGTTTTGAGAAACTAATAGATGATGATGAAATTCCTCAAACACTTGTGTCGTACTTCGAAAATACATACATAGGAGCACTAGGGGGAAGAGGTGAAAGAAGACGAAGACTTTATCCTACCTTTGCAATATCATCGTGGAACGTTCATGAGCGCTGCATGACAGGGACATCTCGGACAATCAACAGTTTGGAAGCATTTCATGGAACATTAAATAAGGCAGTCCCAGGTAATCATCCAGATATTTGGGCGCTGATTGATACTCTTAAACAAGAAGAAATGCTGGCAAAAAGTAAACTTCAGAAAGTACGTCAGGGAGAAAAAGTCCTCCAAAAGAAAAAGTATCGTGATAGTAACAAACGTATCCTAACGTTAATAAATAATTATGATTCAGAGAATAAAATTGAATTTTTAAAAGGGATAGCATATAATATAAAGTTTTAAGATGCATTAGTATAAAATAGCTAAATCGTTTTAATTTCACTTTTAATCAATAAATATATGCAAACAATTATTTTAATAAAATATATATATCTTATTTGTGTGTTTTATTTCAATTTATTTACATTTTAATTTATACCAGTACCGAATTGTCCTACTACCGAATTGTCCTAGTACCGAATTGTCCCGTACCGAATTGTCCCGTACCGAATTGTTATGCTAATGATATGGCATGGTGCTGATGCTGGTCGCTAAAGTCCATTATTATGGTATTGGGTTGGTTGTAGGTCTTAGGTGGGGTGTTGCTGTGTGGTAGACCCTATTCGGTTAAACCCACATACCTCCATAACTACCTTCTTCATCCTTGCGCACCTTTTCCAACAATGTTGCAAAATATTGGAATAGCCTATATTCACTTTATTTTGAGTTTTGGCACCACGCTATCACCCTAACCCCTTTTCTGGCCCTTGCGCACTTTTTTGAACAATGTTTCAATATGTTGTAATGTTGCATGCAATTCCTTTCACGCGGCAATTTTGCTCAGATACTACTGTTTCAACCACGATGACTGGATTATACACAATTCGTATCTTATTTTTATGCTGTAAAGATTATACAAAAAACAATCCCAATAATATTAAATAGTTCTTGGAAGAATTATTAACACAGTTTCATCACTTGGGTACCCTGTTCAAAATAAAGATCTTGTAATAATTGGAACATGTCTACAGTGAACCCGCGGCTCATCTGATGGATCTGTCTGGGGTACGGTGTTTGCTATCACGATCGTTTGGCGATCGTGATAGCGATGATGCGATGATGCGATAAATATGTATGTAAGCGTTTATGTGCATGCGTGAAAGAGCAGCTTCAGAACTCATTTACACCATGCCTCAAACCGACCCAACCTTTGTCATCCACTGCTGACAGAGGTTACTTGTGAAAAAAGAACTATAGGAAAGCTTGAAAAGAATAACTTCAGAACTCACTCACAGGCATTAACGCATACCCCAACTCTTACTCTACCCCAGCTAACGCTCTCTCTCTCTCTCTCTCTCTCTCTCTCTATCTCTCTATTTTCAGTATGGTTTAACTTTCTCTGTGCAACGTATCCCATATATATATATATATATATATATATATATATATATATATATATATATATATATATGCGCCTCGGTGGTGTAGGGGTTAGCGTCGCTGACTTCGTTACGAATCCATCGGCCCCGGGATAGAGACCCGGTGACAGCAGCCGACGCGCAGCAAACCCCAGCTGTTCATCCTTCCACACAATAAAGAAAGTGGTTGGTAAATAAATGGGTACCTGGGTGGCCTACTGGTTACGACACTGGGCTGCTGGTGGGGCGTGGTTCGGATTCCACGTTAAACTGTAGGTCTAAGGTGGAGTGAAAAGCTTACCTTCGTCAGAATGAACAATTCGGGAGGAAGCTAACCAAAGGTTATATTACCCCTTTTTCTTTGATGTATTCAATCCGACGTGAATGCAACGAGTCTTTTGCTTATATTGAAGTTCTAAATATAACACTGGGTAACAAAATTTGAAATTTTTTCTGTTTATTGTGATTTTTCTGTCGTTTCTTAATGATTTCGGGGCGCTGATTCCAAAAATGATATTGGTTTTGCTCTATCATCAACCGTTTAAAAAATATAGGTTATCACACTTTTCATATGGCAAGTAATAAAAGAAGGCTAACATAAATATTTTCTGAAAATAAAAACACTATTGGAAATTAATATTTATTGAGCCAAAATTGTTTGACAAACCCAAAATGGTGCAAAGGATATAATATATATCATGAGGAGGACCGATAAGAGAATAACAAGCCTCGTTATGCAGTGTGCGTTCCTTAAAAATGCACTGAAGAACGCGACTTCCGCGTATGAACATTCTTATCCTTTCTGATCAGCGACCATACGTAGTCTCCCATCATGGAAGCATCCCAATGGCCCTGGTACCTTTTCTCCTTCGTTTGAATATCTTGATGGAATCTTTCGCCATGTTCTTCACTCACATCGCCCAGGTTATCACGAAAACAGTCTAGATGTGAATGCAGATAGTGTAATTTTAATGACATACGCACCCCATTTTGCCATAGCACTTAATCAAGTTTGACACTAACTCCTTATAGTTTGGTGCTTTATGGTTGCCTAAAAACCCACGAACCACATCACGGAAAGCACACCAAGCCTCTTTTTCGATCGGAGTCATCTTGGCTTCAAGGTTCTTTGAATTCAACAGCGCCTTAACTTGTGGTCCTACAAAGATGCCAGCCTTGACTTTGGCCTCAGAGAGTTTAGGGAACATGACCCGAATCTGTTGGAAAACTTCCCCTCCAAAATCTAAAGCAGTTACAAACTGCTTAATTAGACCAAACTTAATATGGAGAGGTGGTAGCAGAACTATGTCAGGCTTCACAAGAGGTTCCCTGAGTACATTGTACTTTCCTGGTTGCAGTCCTTCACGTGGAGACCAGTGAACTGTTTTATAGTGCTTAGTTGAAGCCCTCCTATCCCACAGGCAAAGAAAACATGAATATTTAGTAAACCCTCCTTGTAAACCTAACAGGAAACCAATCATTTTGAAATCACCACACACGTCCCAGTTGTATTGTTCATACCTCATTTGAGTGAGTAGTTGTTTGACATTTTCATAGTCCTCTTTCATTTGAACAGAATGTGCAACTGGTATAGATGGATATTTGTTTCCATTGTGGAGTAGAACAGCTTTTAAACTCCGAGTTAAACTGTCAATAAACAGGCGCCACTCTGAGGGTATATGTGTTAACCCAAGAGCTGTGAATAGACCATTAACCTCGCTGCAATAACAGAGAGAGCCATTGACATCGTAGAACCTTGCAAACTCTTCATGCCACTTTCGGTATACAGTGCTCTTGCAGTCTTCTCCAAGCAAATTCCACTCTTTGAATCTGGAGGTCAGAAGCTCAGACCCTGATTTCGTCAGACCCAAATCTCTAATTAAGTCGTCCAATTCCCTCTGATTTGGAAAGTGAGGGTTTGTACTGAAAGTTACTGTATATTCTTCATCATGACTGTCCTCACCAGCCGACATCTCAGATGAGCTAGCTGCATGTTCATTTTCAACCTGCAAAGCAAAGAAACAAAATATAGGCATAGCTATATATGTACAGTAGAGGAGCATCAGCACTAAGAAAAATCGACACATAATGACCCACAGTCTGTAAATACAGAAGGTAAAGTAATGGATAGATACCTGTTCTGGTGGACGTGGTATTGGAAGACCTTCGCCATGTCGTACAGGAGCTATGGACGACGCTATGCTTGGATACTGAAGAGTCTGCCTTCCTTTAACTTTCCTGTACTTAGAAACATCTACCATGCAGTAGTAGCAATCGTCGTGGTGGCTCTTTGGTTCTCTCCATATTCTGGGTACCGCAAAGGGCATTGCCTTGCGTGCTCCCCGCAGCTACCCTTCAAGTGTGGAGCGGCAGCTTCCACAGATCATATGGGGTGCCCAGGGCTTATGTTGGTCACCCATAGGCATACCAAAATAGAGCCGATACGCGATCCAGAACTTGGTGCCTTTCACAATCTTGTGCGATACTTGCTTGGGGCCTATGTAATACCCACAAACGTAGCAGAATATATCCGGCAAGTGTTTACAAGCTCTAGTTGCCATTCTCTTTACCAAACTGTACTACATTAATCATAACCTGCAGATATAGAGAGAAGAGTTATTAAATCTGCAACAGATTATAGATTCCAGAAAAAAGATGTATTCACAACACTGAAATAATGTTTGCAATAAAAAAGGATCGATAACACTCAAATCGTCAGCACAGAGAAGCACAGAAACACAGTACCTCAGTGCTGGTAACCATCAGACAGACAACCTGCTTTCTTTGTGTGCTCACACTTACTGATTTCTCAGACTCTGCGCTCTTCTTTATATATCACAGTGGAAGTTTGGGGCAATTTCTAGAGCAAGAATCTGTCAACGAACTTCCGGATTGTTCTCAACAATTCCTGATTATTCTGATATTGCTGCGCCCATAATAACATTATACTGGTAAAACATGAAAAATGGATTATCTCTGAAACCATTGATGATACACACAAACCAAGGCCAGATTTGGACTCAGCGCCCACAAATGCATATAAAAACAAAAAATTACACAGTGTAATTATAAGTCTACCTCATTAATAATTAGATTAGTCAAATTTTAACCCATTCTATCTGAAATACTGTAAAGTAATTACCCACGTGCTAAAAGTAAAATATAATTTATCTAAATGAAATTTAATATTTTTCTTTCATATTTTTCATAAACTGTTTATTAAAACAAAATTTCCCTTGCCTTAAATCATTATTATTATATTTCACGTTTTTAGTGTCGAAACGTCAGTCAATATACAAAGACGAAAACATGACACTATGATACTCGTTGGCATAGAGTTTTTACTATTTCGCGTGAAGATAATGGTATGTTCATTATCTGTTGTATTTTTTGGGACCTTACATGTCTTTATATAGGTTTATTAGGGTTTGGGTCGTTTCTGAAACCATTAAAGAAATCTCGAAGCTGTGATACTTGTCGGCGTCAGATCAACATACTTCCTTTTTATTCGTTTATCATTTACTCTTTCTGTTCTTATTATATATTATATACATTATATCGGGTGGCCCCCAGAAAAACGCCTTGAGATTTGAACATCAGTGACTTCAAAAATATGCAGTTGGCACTTCCAAAATTTACACAACTTTTACCTCAATCTATTGATAAGCCATCATAAAAATTTCAGACCTCTACATAAACTACTTTTTCCACAGCTGAGGGAACAATGAGGTATGGTGAAAAAAACGAATATCATAAATCCTATATGTGTATAGCTGTACCTGGCAACTATTCTAAGACTTGTAGTAGTTTCCTTAGCATATGGATAATCTGTTAGTCTCTGAAAAACGTCAGATGATATATCTTAAATACTGTTTTTTAAACTTACCCTTCAAATTATGGTTCTAACTAGCGGTGAAAAAGCGGTGATTGAAAAGTGTTTCTTGGAAAAAAGATGGACTCGGGCAACAATTTTGAGGGAATTTACAGGAATAACTTGTAATGTTACGTCCGTGAATAGAATAATTAAAAAACTTAATGCAACCAGTTCGACGGCACGGAAGCCTGGAAGTGGTCGGCCTAAAACAGTTTACACTCAAGACAATATAGCAATAATCGAAATGATGAGCCTATCTCAAGAGGATCGACCTGGGTCACGCTCCTCTCAGAGAAAAATTGCAAAAAATTTAGGTATCAGTCAAAGTTCCATACAAAGAATGCAGAGAACGGCAGGACTTAAAGTATTTAAAAGAATCCGTGTTTCAAGAAGTGACAGCAATGTAAGAGCTAAAAGAAAAAATCACTGTAGAAAATTGCTTGATAGATTTTCGTCCAATGATGTTAAAAAAATAGTTTTTACAGATGAAAAAGATTTCAGCATCGAGATTGCTCGAAACTCCCGGAACGATGTTGTTTATGGTCGGCATAAGAAAGACATTCCTCCATCGAGACTTTACCACCAGACAAGTCGGTTTTCCAAAAAAATCATGGTGTTAGCAGGTGTATCGTGGAAAGGAAAGACGAAAATTCATTTCATTTCAGAAAAAAAATTAATTCAGAAAACTATGTAAATCTCTTAGAGGAGAATCTTTTCCCTGATTATCGGCGTCTGTATTATGGAAACGATTTCATACTCCTATAAGATGGTGCTACAGCTCATACTAACAAGTTCACACAGGATTATCTACAACAGAATGTAGTCGAGTTCATTGGAAAAAACGACTGGCCCCCGCAATCACATGATTGCAATCCCATGGATTATTGCATATGGAACACCTTAGCAGAGAAGATTTATGAAGGCCAAACAGAAACGTTTACAGAAATGCAATTAAAGAAAAAATACTCGAATGTTGAAACAAAATCACACTAGCAGAAATCAGAAAATGTATCATGTCATGGAGGAAAAGGTTAAGATTAGTTTGTAAGCAGGACGGCGGACATATTGATCATATTTGTTGATAAGATGCGAATCATAAAATTTTTTCAGTTCATAATATTCGTTTGTTTCACCATACCTCATTGTTCCCTCAGTTGTGGAAAAGTATTTTGTGTAGAGGTGTGAAATTTTTATGATGGTTTACAATAGATTGAGGTAAAAGTTATATAAATTTTAGAAGTGCGAACTGCATATTTTTGAAGTTATTGATGTTCAAACCTCAAGACATCTTTTTTGGGTCACCCGATATATTATATCTGGGCTAATTTAATAATAATAATAATATATATATATATATATATATATATATATATATATATGAACAGAAACCTGACGCATAAGAGCGATATCTCCTGCATGCACAAACAAACCACCTCGTCATCTTTAAGGAGCTTCTCCGTAAACGCACTGTAAAAGATATCGTGCGACCGGGAGGGTTGTGGACATGGTTAAGACGTTGTTGTTGTTGTTTAGCCGATCAGCCGACCTTGATCGAGCAAGCCGACGGCACGCAGGTAACCGATCGCCCTCTCCGGAGTAGGACCAGAGGTTCAGCGCACTAGTGATGTTGTGTTGTATTCTATGTTGTGCTAGAGTGGTACAGTCTGTCATAATGTGTTCAATTGTTTGTGGTGCTTCCTGGCACAGGTGGCAGGTGTCGTCTGTGGAGTTGTCTAGTCTGTGTTCATATGTCTGTAAGTTGGGGTGATGTCCACATCGGAATCGTGCTAAGTTAACTCGATCCGATCTGCTCAGGCTGAACTCTGACCTGTTAATGGGTGGCGGCTTCGCACCTAGGACCGCATTCGGACCAAGTCGTGTCAGTACTTTGTGGGTTAGGTGTGTGTGTATGTGTTTCCTGTACTGTGTGATGTCTGTTGGGCGTGGTATGGAATGGAGTATTTGGTTATAATGTCTCTCTGGTGTTACCTTAATGGTGCGAGGTGTCGGTGCATGATTGTACATGTAGTGGCAAGGGTGTTGTGGGTTAGTTGTCGCTGCTGCCATGAATTGTGTTCCCCTCATGTCTAAATGTTCCTTAACTTTCAGTATTTTTGTTTCTGTGTGCAGTGCAGATGTTCTATTGATGTTGTTTCAGCGCATCCTGTAATGATACGAAGTGCGTTGTTTTGTATTGTCTGTAAGGTGTTTATGTGTATGTTTGAGATAATGGGTGCCCAACATGGGCTAGCATAGTCTATAACTGATCGAATATATAGTTTGTATATGAGTGATGTTGTTTCCTGCTGGTGTCCAAAGTTTGTGCCTGTTAGTACCATAAACGTGTTAAGTCTTGACGTACATTTGTTTCTAATGTTCTGAATGTGGTTTGCAAAAAATAATGATGTGTTGTATGTAATCCCAAGTATTTTGGTCCTGTGAGTGTGTGGAATGTTGGTGTTGTTTAGTGTAGGCTGTGGAATTATCTGGTGTTCTTTTGTGTTGCTTGTAAGCAAGGTGATGGTTGATTTTGTGGGCGCTACTTTGAGTCTATTGTGTGTGAGCCAGTCTTTTATACTGTTTATGTATGTCTGTAGGTTATATGTAGCGGTCTCGATGTTGTTGTGGGTGGATGTTGGAGTGATGTCATCTGCATATGATGATAAGGTAAGTTTGTTATCTACGGGTGTTGGAATGTCATGCATATATAAGTTAAAGAGTGTTGGTGAGTTAACAGAGCCTTGAGGGACCCCGTTCGGAAAAAGCTTGTTTTTAGTTGACTTTTCATTAAATGTGACATGTGAGTATCTTCCTGAAAGATAGTTGCTCAGCCACCTGTTGGTGTTATTGTGCATGTTTGTGTTGAGTATTTTGTTTATGAGAGGGTAGCGTGGGATAGCATCAAATGCTTTACTAATGTATATTGTTGCTAATAGTGTACGTTGAGCTGGTCGTCTGGAGTTGATGCCATCCATGATGTGCTGCGTGAGGTTAGTGAGTAATGTCGTGGTTGAGTGGTGAGGTCTGAATCTATGTTGAATAGGCGATAGTGGTATGTGTGGGTTGGTGATTTGTAAGATTAGTCTTTCTGTTACTTTGGAAGGTGTGCATAATAAAGTAATGGGTCTATAGGTAGCTGGTTCTGTTCGATTTTTTGTTTGGTTTGAGTAGTGTAATAATTTTACCTTGTTTCCATATGTCAGGAATAACACGGTGTTGGCATGAATATGTGCTGATATTTGTGACAGCTAGTATTCCCTCTGGGTCCAAGTGTTTAAGGTGTATGTTAGATATGTTGTCTGGTCCAGTAGCCTTCGAATTCTTAATGTTTTTGATGATCTTGGTGGTCTGGTCTGTATTGAAGGGTGTAATGGTCGTGTCGAGTCTGTAAGTTTTCTTGTGTCTGGCTGTTTGTCTGTCTGCGTGTTTTTGGTTGTTGTCTCTGTTTAAGTGACTTAATCTTTGCGTAGTGATTAACTAGAATGTTACCTTGTTGTGTATATGTTGGGATATTATTTTGGCTGCGACAGATAGCCGCGTGTGAGGTGTGAATGCCGCTGTTAGAGTAGGTAATGCTGTTTATAGTCTTGTATAGCCTGGATGTATCTGTGGAGTGGTTCAGTTTTGTTATAAATTCCCTAAATGTTTCTGTTTGTTTTTCTTTGAGATTCTTGTTTATTTCTGTGTTGAGCTGTTGTATCTGCTGTTTTATGGTTTGTGTGTGTGGTGTTTCTGTGTTATGTTTGAGGTTGTTACGTTGCCTTATGCGGTGGGCTATTTCTCTAGTGTAATTTGGGTTGTATTTCCTAATGTTGCCCTTGGGTATGTATTTGTTTGCATTATTGATGATCTGATTAAATGACTTGAGTGTTGTATTGATGTTTATGATGCGGGTGCTGTTTAATGTAGTGAATTGTTCCTCAGTTTGTATTTTGAACTGTTCCCAGTCAGCTTTTTTGTAATTTCTGGAAGTGTGCCTAAGGCTGTTGGGGCAGAGTGTAGAACGTGTTGTAATGATGATGGGCAGGTGGTCTGATGACAGTTGTGTTTCTGTTCTCCAGTGTGTATGTGTTGCTAGTGAGGGGAAACAGAACGTTATGTCTGGGGAGGAGTTTGAGTATCCTGCTTGATGTGGTATATGTGTGTATGTTCTTCTGTATTGTTAAGAATGAAGAGGCTGTTTAGTTGTGTGGCTATGTTGGCGCCTCTGGTGTTGCTTTGGTTGTGCAGGTACCAATTAGTGTCTTTAGCGTTGAAGTCTCCTCCCAAGATGATATTAGTGAGAGAGGCCAGATTGTGTAACTGTGAATTGTAATTGGCTGGCACCTGAGGTGAACTATCTGGTGGGATGTAAATGTTGATTAGTGTGGTGTTGTGTTTTGCGCGTGTTTTAATGTTAACTGCCTGTATTTCTATCGTGTTATCTGCTTGGATTGTGTTTGTAATGTTTTGGGTGGCATCAGTGTAGCTAATGCTTTAACGTATGTAAGTGATGAGTCCACCCCTGTGACCCCCAGTACGATCTTGACGGATCACCGTGAAGTCAGGGATGGTGGGTGTTTCGTGTGTGCGTTTTAGTTTTGTTTCTTGTATAAGTGCTATGTGAATGTTTTGTTTGTCTACGAATTCTCTAAGCTGCATGATTTTGTTTGTGAGGCCATCTACGTTGTACCGTAATATGTTAATATTATACTTCTGTATGTGTCTCATGGTCCTATTGTGTCTATGTCTTTGTGTATGGTAACATGTGTAAGTTGTAGTAGGGCCTGGATTAGTCTTAATGTCGCCGGAGAGTAAGAGTGGTCCGGAAAGCACGCAGTTGCTCCCCATAAATGAAAAAATAGAACGCTGAGAATAGGTCCGGCCCCGGAGCCGATCGGGACTCTGACCGCGCCACGCAACAGGCCGTCCACTGCCAGTCTGGTCAACCGTAGACAGCCCGCTGCACGGAGATTTGAGGAAGTTTGGCCACTAGCGCGTTGATGTTTTGTTTTGACGTCGCCTCTTCTTCGCGTTGACGTGTCCCGCGCTGGATGATACAGCCACTGTTAGAATAGAGTGCGTCAATTTTTGGGATCAAAGTGAAATCTTTAGACTTGCAAAGACTACTAGTGACCAAATGATGCATTTTTATGTGCTAAATCGAAATATGGCTTTAAAATCCAGATTTGACCACTCCTAGCTACTTATATTTGAAGTTGAAGTTTATGAAAAAATCATCAATTTTTGCAAGTATTTTTTTTATTGTATATATACAACTACATTTTACATACATTACATACAATTAAAGACCTTTTGATTGTATTTCAATATTAAAACTTAGAAATATAGATAGGTTTCTTGAACTTTGCCAAGGATGCCATACATAACTACATTTTACATACATACAATTAAAGACATTTTGATTGTATATCAATATTAAAACTTAGAAATATAGATAGGTTTCTTGAACTTTGGCAAGGATGCCATGTCCGCCTTGCTCTTGTTCATGGATATGAGCTCCCTACTGGCCACCTGGCCACTGACGTACGCTTCCCTCCTCTCTTGTGAGTGAACATGTGCTGCTTCAGTTGTCATCCTTACACACCTCTCTACTGACTGTGTGTGTGAGGGCCATGCAGGAATTTCCATTGGTCTATCCAGAAACTCCTTGATTGCAGTAGTGGTGAGGGAGCAGGTCAGAGGAGGCTCAGTCACACCAGAGTTCCAGTCAATAAGCTCCTAGAGTTTGGTGGCATCTGGGTTGATGTCAGGAGTCTCTCTGGGTCTGACACTGCAGTCTCCTACCTGTGTGTCCTCATCTCCTTCACCTCTGATTTCCAGTATCCTCTTCACTGCCTCCCTCCTCTCCTCCTCCACCTCACTGCACAGCATGGCCTGGAGGCTGATCTCTTCACTGTAAGCACCACTATTCCTATCACCTCCTTCTTCTGAATTCTGAGCAGCTCCCGCTGGTACAGTACATGCCTGGGACCCTCCACCCAGCTGTGATTTAACTTGATGTTGAACCAGTTTGGCATGTAGACTCCCACTATGAATTCCACAATTATCCTCAGATTCTTCAGGTTCCTACCCTTCAGCCCATGTTTGGAAATCCACAATCTGCACAACCTTAAAGCCTTGGTGAGCCACGCACTGTGACAGACTGGCCCAATCTCCAGGAGAGCTAGACTCTGAGGTACCTCACCCGATCTGATGGCAGTGATGATTCTGTAGCCATATGATTGGTCTGTGCTGAGTTCCTTGACTACCTCCTAACTGAGATGGGGTAGAGGAGAACCAACAGTGATCCTCGTGAAGTTTGGGTTGATCTCCAGCTCAGTGGCAGTGTCTAACATCTTCCCTAGGGGCCCCAGACTACTTGTTGTTGCTCAATGTCTTGCCATCCAGTACAGTCACTAGGTGTCTGAGACTCAGCTCCCCAGTGTGCAAGTCACAGACAATTCACACCAACTTCCTGCTAAGCTTGGCCTCCACATAATTCATTACTCCTTCCTCCCAGCCAGTATTCACATTAGTACTGTCACCTCCTATGGCCAAAAGGGTCTGGTCTGCTCCTCTCTCTCTTAGCCAGTTCACCAGATGATCAGCAATGACCTCAGCATGACTTCTCTCCTCTGCAGCTTCGTCTGGTACAAAATGCCACAAATATTTCTCACCTGGTTCATTGCACACTGTGTAGCGTTCGTCCTTAATGAGGCCGGGAAACTGCCTGTCACTGCCCTCAGCTTCCATCATCACTTTGGTGTCATCTCTTTTCCCATCAAAGAAGATACAGGTGATGCCATTTTCGCTAATCTCTTCATCAAACTTCTTGACCAGCTCCTTAGTCAGTCTCTCCTGAGCCCTCCTCACCTTGTTGTGGTCAATCACCAGTGCTGTGTCAAACTCTGTGATAAGACCAGCATCAATCCAGGCAGCAGTGGCAATCTCTGCAGTCTCTCTCAGCCCAGTGTGATGTCTCAAGCTAGCCAGATCTATGTTGGTGATATCTTCAGTGTTGTATTTCTTCTTCTTAGCCACAGGCAAGGAAGAAGTTGTCGCAGCCTCTGGTATGAAGTCTTCGTCCTCTTCTCTCCTCCCTGCCTCCTCCAGTATATCTCCAGTCTCCTCCAACTCCATCTCCAGCAGTGACTCCTCCCTCAACTCCTTTTCTTTCTTGGTTGACTCCTTTGCCTTCCTCCTCCTCTTCTCCTGGGCCTTCCTTCTCTGATCCTGTCTCTGCAGCACTGCTTCCTGTCTCCTGGTCTCAGGGTGATCAGCTAGACCCATCTGATGTGCCCCCACACTTCCCACCTTTTCTCTCTGACCTTTAATGAAGGCAAGCTCCTGCACTGGTATCTTCTGCTCGCTCCTGCAGCTGCAGTCAATGTGAACCTCACTGTAGCAGACAGGGTTTCACCCAAGCTCACTGCAGCTCCTGATCACACAGTGACAGGTCAGGATGTCCACCAATTTGTCCAGTTTCATGAATCTATCTTTGACCTCTAGCTTCACATTGCCAATGGACACCTTCACTGCATCATCCCACAGTGCCTTCACTTTAGCCCTGATCCTGACCTCAGTGTTGATTACAGGTCCTGTGAATAGAGCGTTGGCCTTTCTCCACTGAGCCAGTAGCCCTGGAACAATGCCGTTGTTAATCAGGTCATTAACTGGGTAATTCCTCCTGTCTTCCTCACTCATCTCTCTCCTCAAGAAACCATACCTCAGCAGATCTCTGGCTGTGGGCAGCTCAGCAGGGGGAAGTTCCCTCCCAGACCCCACCAAATGACTTAGGTGACAACTTGATTTGCTTCTGGTTCTGATTTCTTTCTGACTATCCTGTGGACCTGTGAACAAAAGAAATGTCATTGAAATTTGGATAGGCCTACTGATTATGATTACATAAAATTAAGTTAATTGAAATTCTTAATATCTTCCTATAAACTCAGATAAAAGGTTGTGTTGTTATAGGTACAAGACTTAATTATTCAAAGTAATGACAATTTCATATATCTATCATATCAAAATATAAAGAAAGTTTGGGTCACACATAACATTTCGAATAATTTGAATTACACAATATTTACATTACGAAGTAATCAAAATTGTCAAAAAGGAAGGAAAACACATGCATTCACAATCAAAACTCCAGCATTTGTGACTATGTGAAACTTAGAAACCATACTGCACACCAAAAATAACCAAAGTTGACCACACATATCAATGGCACAGTGATATACGATGCTACAGTCATATTTAGGTTATATTTCAAACCTTTGTGGTCAAATATAAGTAAAGATATTTCTAAGTTTGCTGGATAATATGACATCATTTGAGCATTAGTAGTTTTTGAATTGTTGACTTTACTAAAATTGACACAATCTACTCGTGGAAAATTTGGGAGTACCGAAATGGAAGACCCACCTAATCTTGGATAAGCCATATTGACATTAAAAAAAAAAAAGTAATAACAATAAAAAATAACTCAGAAGGAGAACATGAACTCTTACTGAGAAAAATTAAAAAGACACCAATGAAGAAACAAATATGGGATGAAAAGAAAAAAAGATCCCATAGCCAGAAATGGCGACACGGTTTTGGGAAGAAGAAGAAAAAGATCGGGCTAAGCTGAATAAGCAGAATAATAGAGAGGAGGGAGAGGCGCGAGACGAAAGAAGCCGGAATAAAAATGTTCATTATTGGTGTCAATAAATAAAACATTAAAGTTTCAAGGTAAGAAGTTCATAAATTTCCCTTCGGTTATTAAATTTAGGTTAAATAAGCTGACATTTCAGCTGTAATTGTTTAACAAAAGAGTATGGAAGTCCTGTTTATGGACAAATAGTTAGGCTGGTTCATCTTTGGCCTAGGTCTTCCATCTCCAACGTAGCCTAGGTTGTGTTTAAGTTACTCTGGTTGGAGCAGGACCTATTTTTTCCATATCTATAATGGTGGCCCATGCGGGGAAGGGTTATTTGCTGTGAAAACCTTAACCTAAAATAAAATAAAATAAAATTAAAACAGACAAAAAAAAAAAAAATTACGCCTTATCAAACATTTTGACATCTGAACAGAATTTATTCCATGTTTGGTTTTTTCAAATATTTACTACATATAAATAATAATAAATTACGAAGCCCTAATTAAAAATAAAAATAAGAAATAATTCAAATGCTTCAAAACTTATCATTTGGTCATAAATGTGGTAAAATTCTAGAATAAGGGTAATCTGAAGCCTAGCCTATTTAACCAAAATAAAGCTTAACTATCGTATACATAATATAAAATAAAGCTTATTTATAGAGTTGAAAGGGTTTTAGGATTTTGGGGACTTATTTTTGGAAAAATAAAATAAACAAAATATGGCTGAATGTGAAGCAATTGAGGCAAAGATTAAATCATTAAAAAGGAAGAGATCAGCAAGGAAGGGAGTCATTACCATGCTTTTAACTAGCTTTAATAGCAAAGAAAATCCAAATAAAAGGGATTATGATACTATTTTGGGTGGTTTAAATAGAATTAAACAGGAAATAATAATTATAGACGAGGAAATTGTCACAGAAACTGATGGGTTAAATGTTGGTGAAGAGACATATACAGCACTTTTGTGTGAACAAGAACAGAATATTTTTGAAATAGATTCTCACATAAATGAATTATATGCTGCTTTAGATAATCTACCAAATAATTTAGAGGCTACAAATCAAAGTTTGATTGAGGCCTTCAGAAATGTATCCATTTCTAATGATGACAATAAACAACTAAAAGCGAAGTTACCAACATTACAAGTACCAATATTTGAGAGTGATCGAACAAAATTTCAGTCTTTTCTTGAAAAAATTTGATAGTTTAATTGGCAACAAAGATTATATATCTGATGTTGACAAATTCAGTTATCTGCTTAATTATTTAAAGGGCCCAGCCCTAAAACTGGTTGATGCCTTACCGGCAATAGGCAGTTCGTATAAAATAGCTCTCAAATTACTAGAAAGAAATTTCCTAAATAGAAAAGAAATAGTAAATGACTAGTACAGTTCCCGCCGCTTCGCTGACGGTTAGACAGGCTAAACTACAAAAAAAGAACCCAGCCGTGAAAATTTTGAGCTTCACATTGTGTCAACATTTCTGAATCTGGTATCTCCCAAAACCTCCTCACCCCCATTCATACAACTTGGGGCTAACCCCCTCCCCCATTACCCCCAACCCTTCCCATTAACCCACCCCCATTACCCCCACCCCCACCCTTCCCCCATTGCTAAACTACAGAAAAGAACACAGTCATGAAAATCTTGAGCTTCACATTGCCGCCCGTAATACAATTTCTGAATTTTTTTTACAATTTCTGAATTTTTTTCTCACAATTTTTTCTCACAATTTCTGAAAGTGTGACGGACAGACGGTCAGACGGACAGCTCTCTTATTATAATATAATTTTACAAAGATTTTGAATAATCATATATTTTATAGAAATAGGATATACTACAGAAAAGAACACAGCCATGAAAATCTAAAGCCGAAGATTTTCATGAGTGCGTTCAGTTCTATAGTTTTATTGACCAAATAACTGAACCGACAGTAATTGGGGGCCCTGCGGCCCGCCAAATCATAGTTTTCATTGTTTCGAGTGCATCAATAATATGGTTATATAGTTTCCATTAGTTATGATAAGCATGATCTTCCTGACCGGAATCGATGTTGGTTATCATTTTTTTTCTGAGTTTCCCCATTAACCCCACCCCCTCCCCCATTACCTCGATGTTGGCTATCTTTTTTTTTCTGAGTTTCTCCATTAACCCCACCCCCTCCCCCATTACCCCATCCCCTCCCCCACCCATCTCCCCCATTTACCCCCACCCTTCCCCCATTACCCCCAAGGGGGGAAGGGGGCTGGCACCTTGCAAAGGATTTACTTTAATTTTTTTTTGGTTACATATATATATCGCATCTATTTTTCTGAGTTTCCCCATTACCCCCACCCCCTCCCCCATTACCCACACCCACCCCTCCCCAATTTTGTGCCAAAATTATGATTAAAAATGAAGAAATGGGAAGAACTGTACCCCTAAAAGGGGGGGGCAGGATTTATGTTAGGGTATTTTTTTTTAGCATGGGCACTGCACAATAAAAAGACGCATTGAATGGTGAAAACCGCATTGTTCTACACCAATTGTAGCGACCTGTAGGTGTGCGCAAAAAAACTGTTACATATATATATATAAGGCTTCATTTCTGAAATAGTATATTAGACTAGCAAAAGGTCGGCGCTACGCGCCGATTTTGCTAGATCTGCGGTGCATCGGCTGAATTGTGGGCCTACGGCGTATTTTATTTTGAACATCAGTAGTCCTTTATCTGGATATCATTCCTATTCCTCTCACCTTGGGCCTCAGTAATTGGGTTGCCTGCGGCCTTCCAGTTACTGGCAAACCAATTATTCATTCAATAAAACTACAGAAAAGAACGCAGCCATGAAAATCTAAAGCTTCACAAATCTTAATACAATGAGCTCGGATTTGAAGCCTAAGATTTTCATGACTGCGTTCATTTCTATAGTTTTATTGACCAAATAACTGAACCGACAGTAATTGGGGGCCCTGCGGCCCGCCAAATCATAGTTTTCATTGTTTCGAGTGCATCAATAATATTGTTATAGTGTTCCATTAGTTGTGATAAGCATGATCTTCCTGACCGGAATCGATGTTGGTTATCATTTTTTTTTCTGAGTTTCCCCATTAACCCCACCCCCTCCCCCATTACCCCACCCCTCTCCCCCAATACCCCACCCCCCCACCCCTCTCCCCCATTTACCTCACCAATTTTTTTTTCTGAGTTTCCCCATTAACCCCACCCCCTCCCCCATTACCCCTTTATCTGGATATCATTCCTATTCCTCTCACCTTGGGCCTCAGTAATTGGGGTGCCTGCGGCCTTTCAGTTACTGGCAAACCAATTATTCATTCAATAAAACTACAGAAAAGAACGCAGCCATGAAAATCTAAAGCTTCACAAATCTTAATACAATGAGCTCGGATTTGAAGCCTAAGATTTTCATGACTGCGTTCATTTCTATATTTTTATTGACCAAATAACTGAACCGACAGTAATTGGGGGCCCTGCGACCCGCCAAATCATAGTTTTCATTGTTTCGAGCGTATCATTACAGTGTTCCATTAGTTGTGATAAGCATGATCTTCCTGACCGGAATCGATGTTGGTTATCATTTTTTTTCTGAGTTTCCCCATTAACCCCCCCCCTCTCCCCCATTACCCCACCCCTCTCCCCCAATACCCCCTCCCCCACCCCTCTCCCCCATTTACCCCACCAATTTTTTTTCTGAGTTTCCCCATTAACCCCACCCCTCCCACATTACCCCACCCCTCTCCCCAATACCCCCTCCCCACCCCTCTCCTCCCCCATTTACCACCACCCTTCCCCCATTACCCCCAAGGGGGAAGGGGGCTGGCACCTTGCAAAGGATTTACTTTAATTTTTTTTTGAAGGGGGCTGGCACCTTGCAAAGGATTTACTTTAATTTTTTTTTGGTTACATATATATATCGCATCTATTTTTCTGAGTTTCCCCATTAACCTCCCCCCTCCCCCATTACCCCACCCCTCCCCCATTTTGTGCCAAAATTATGATTAAAAATGAAGAAATGGGAAGAACTGTAGCCCTAAAAGGGGGGGGCAGGATTTATGTTAGGGAATTTTTTTTTTAGCGTGGGCACTGCACAATAAAAAGACGCATCGAATGGTCAAAACCGCATTGTTCTACACCAATTGTAGCGACCTGTAGGTGTGCGCAAAAAAACTGTTACATATATATATATATATATATATAAGGCTTCATTTCTGAAATAGTATATTAGATTTAGCAATAAAATTAAAAAATATAAAACCAGCCAAGGATAACCATCATGATCTGTACAATTTCTATTGTGAAATTGAATGCATGTTAGGTCATCTACAAAATAATGACATAGATCTAGAGAAATCAGCATGATTTATCCAAGCCATAATATTTGATTGTTTACCTACCCAAATTAGGGATATTTTCCAAAGAATAACGGGAAATACATACCCTACCCTTGATGAAATAAGGAATGAATTTCCAAATGTTTTGTCAATGTACAAATCTTCAAAGATTGATTCACAAATAACAAACAAAGAAAATTCAAACAAAACCAAACCACAACCACAACAACAAAAAGACAAATCAGAACAAAAAGTGATAGGTCTAACTCCTACACTACGAAATTTTAATGTTACGACAGAATTTGTACGTAAGTGTAAATTTTGTTCGGCTGATGATCACATAGCACACGATGTACTAAATATGTAGACTTAGAATCCCGGATAAACAGGTGTTCTCAGTTAAACCTTTGTACTAAATGCACAGCTGCAGGACATACTAACAAAGACTGCAAAACAAAAATAAGATTCAAATGTGTTAATTGTGGAAGTTTAAATCATGTCTCTTGTCTTTGTGATTCATTTAAAAATTCAAATAAACAAAACCTAAAGAAAAATGAAAAAACATTTAATGGACATATATCAATAAATAATGTCAATAAAAATTCTAGTGTACTCCTACCTACAATAACCTTGGATTTAAAAAATAAAAAGGTGGGACAACTCCTATAAGATGTCTAATAGATTCTTGTTCCCAACAAACATTTGTAGATCAATCATTAGTTAATCAATTAGGCCTACAAACTCATAAAAATGAACAAGAATTGTGTATAACATCATTTGTCAAAGAAAATGAACAGAAAGAAAAATATAATACAGTCAATTTAGATCTGGATATACCCACAGAGAATAAAACAACAAACATAGAAGCAGTAGTCATTGAACAAGTTGGTCAACAAAAATTTAAAATACCAAATTTAAAAGAAGTAATACAACAACTTAAAAAGCAATATAAAATTGCAGATAGAAATTTAAATGATGATATAATAGATAATGTTCAAATGTTAATTGGAGCTGATTATATTCACTTAATTCAGAAGGGCATAGTCAGAATAGGAGATGGGATTGCTCTAGATACTCACTGGGGTATAGCTCCACTGGGACACATAGATAAATATAAAAACATAACAATGAAAAATAAAAATATATGACTAACAAACTTGCCCTATTATGACAAGGTCTTACACAACTCAAATAATGACATAAATACTGAAATATTAAATAAATCATTAACAACTGAAGAATTAGATAAAGGTGTACAACAGCTCTGGCTATTAGAGTCAGTGGGGGTGCAAGATGGTGATCATACAGATGAAAATCAATTAATGGCTGAAAATTTTGAAAACACATCATGTATGAAAATGGCCATTATTCAATTGAACTACCTTGGAAGATCAATAGTCCAAAATTAAATGATAATCTAAAGGTAGCTAAAGGTCATCTCTATAATTTGATGAAAAGATTAAAAAATGACAAGAGAATTAAAATGTATGATGATGTTTTCAAGGACCAGTTAGAAAAAGGCTTCATTGAAGAAGTTAAAGATCACCCCTTTAAAAAAGACAACTGCCATTATCTTACTCACACAGGAGTCTATAGAAAGGATGCACCCACAACAAAACTTAGAGTTGTGTATAACTGTAGTCTTAAAGATGGCAATAAGCATAGCTTGAATGACTGTCTCATAGAGGGGCCTAATCTTATTTCAGACCTTGTAAAAATCCTTCTAAGATTTAGATTAGATGACTATGCAGTTCAAAGTGATATAAGCAAAGCTTTTTTGAGAATTCATCTGAAAAATAACTATGACAAAGATCAACTAAGATTCTTGTGGTTTAATGATCCATATGACTTAAATAAAGGGTTTAAAACATTTAAATTTAATGTGGTTTTGTTTGGAGCAAATGCAAGTCCTAGTTTACTGGCTTTAACCATCAAACATCACTTAAATTTGTATGATGAAAATGATTTAACTGTTCAGTTCTTGAAAGATCACTTCTATGTAGATAACCTTGTAGGATCAACCAAAACAGAGTCAGAATTAAATGAAGTTTACATAAAAGCAGATAAAATAATGAAAGAAGGTAATTTTGAATTAAGAGAGTGGATCACAAATAATGAGAGACTAAATCAAAAAATAAAATCAGAAGACAAAGGATTAACAGAACCAACAAACAGGGTGAAAACATTAGGCATGATCTGGGATTTGAACTCAGATTCTAAAGTTCATGACTCACTCTGCACAAAAGGCTACACCTTAGATACAACAGCTAACACAAAAAGAAAGATCTTATCCGAAAGTTCAAAAATATTTGATCCTATGGGTTTACTCCTTCCTTCTACTATCAGATCCAGGGTTCTTTTACAAGAATTTTGGAAACAGAAAGTAGACTGGGATGATCCTATAACCAATAAACAACAAGATAGCTGGAAAAGGTTAGCTAAAGATCTCAATAAATTACAAAACATAAATATTCCCAGAGTTTGTGGACACAGAGATACACCTCAAACCTTGCATGTATTTGGTGATGCCAGTGAAAAGGTGTATGGCTGTTGCGCTTACCTTGTAGGTGAGGATGGCAGCCATTTGATCTATGCCAAGGGGAAAGTAACACCCTTAAAACAAAAGAAAACTATTCCTCAGCTTGAACTACTTGCGGGTTATCTAGCTGTAAAAATAACAGTATTTCTCCATGAAGTCTATTATGATGTAAACATCACAACTACATATATTTGGCTTGACAGTCAAATCTGCTTGGCATGGATCAACTCTGATGAGTTAAACTCAAAAAACATCTTTGTCCGTAACAGATTAAGAGACATTAAAGAAGCTAGACAAAATTTGGACATAACCTTCAGATACATTCCAACAAAACAAAATCCTGCAGACTTTCTCACAAGAGGATTATCCTGTAAATTACTAAAATCCAACAAAAATTGGTTTCATGGACCTGAATTCATTCAGGATGAAACAATGTGGCCAGCAGAACAAATTAATGTAAAACTTAACATGATAACCACAAATAAAGTTGAGCCACTATTAGATTATAACAGTTATTCTGACTTTGGCAAACTTGTAAGGGTAACATCTTACTGTCTCAGATTCATTCACAACTGTTTAAAGAAAATAAATAAACAAAGAAATAATGATAATGAAATGTATACAAGTCTAGCTACCAAATATTGGATTAACCACATACAACAAACAGAATACAAAAATGAAATAGATTTTTAACAATTGGTAAACAAATGAACAAAGTACCCTCTGTGGTAATAAACTTGAATCTTTACATTGACAAAGATGGCTTATTAAGATGTAAGGGTAGATTAAACAAATCACAAATCACATATAACAGTAAACAACCCCTTCTTCTTCCTAGGTTCCATCACATTACAACCCTAATTATTAGAGAGAAACACAATGAACTTTATCACATGGGCGTTCCACAAACATTAAATGCCATTAGAAAGTTGTATTGGATACCCAAAGGCAGAATGACTGTAAAGACAGTTTTGAATAACTGTGTCACCTGCAAAAGGATTCATTCCAGATCTTTCAGGAAGACCAATCCTCCTGATTTGCCAACAGAGAGAGTCACCTTTAATAGGCCTTTTGAAACAGTTGGCATAGACTATACAGGAAGTTTGACTGTTGGTCTGGGAACAACAGAACAAAAAATGTACATCATACTTTACACATGTTCATCTTCTAGAGCAGTCAGCTTAGACGTAGTGAGTGATCTCTCCGCAGAATCATTTGTCTATAGCTTTAGAAGATTTTGTGCTAAGCATTCTGTACCCAAAATTGTTTGGACAGATAATGCAACCTATTTCAAGGCTGGTGAAAACCAAATAAATGACATATTACAAAATTCACATACCATAACATATCTACAAAATAACAAAATAAAATGGAAATACATCCCTGTTGCATCACCATGGTATGGAGCAATCTGGGAAAGGAATATCCAAACAATAAAGAATTGCCTAAAGAAATCAATAGGTAAAAAACAAATTGAATTCTTTGAACTTCTCACTCTCATTAGTGAAATTGAGAATGTTGTCAATAACAGACCTCTTACTTATGTAGGGGATAATATTAATGATGTAGAGCCTCTCACCCCAAATCATTTGATTAAGGGAGAAGTCATTAACCTTCTACCTGATTACAATATCTCCTTGGATGATCCACCTTGGAGTGATAATAATCATGATTTGCAAAATAGATTATCACAAATAACAAATATAAAAACAAAATTTAAAAAGCAATGGAGTGATGAATACCTTGTTGGGTTGAGAGAAAGACATAAATATATACAAAACAAAGACTGGGTTAATAAATTAGGGTAGGAGATGTAGTTCTAATTAGACAAAATACACCAAGACAGTGTTGGCCATTAGGTAGAGTTTTAGAACTAAAAACTGGGGAAGATGGATTAACCAGGGTTGTAAAACTTAAAACTGCTTCAGGTGAAACTATAAGAGATGTATCACTCTTATACCCCCTAGAAGTAGGACCAACTACTGTTAACAAAAATGATCAAGATGATGAATCTATAATAGATTCTGATGATGATCAAAATTTGACCCAAACTATACCAAACCTAACCTGTTCAATAAATGATGTAACTAGTCCTACTACTACAATAACCTATACCACAAATAGTAGACCACAACGTTCAACTGCTCTACGAGCTAGGCAGATGTTACAACAAAAGATAAGGGCTGGAGTATTGTAATATTTCCTATGGAAAATAAACTAAAATGCAACACCCTTTCATTTTGAAAGGGTGAGGACTTTATAAAATGCTACACTTTTTATATTAAAAAGTGAGGAAAAACAAAAATGGAATAACAAATAAAACATAAAATATAGGTAATCTAAGATGGGTTAACAAATATTAAAGAAAAAATTGGGTTTCACATGCAATTTTTCCTTTCTGGCTGGCCCCAATGTATGGAAAATTTGGGAGTACCGAAATGGAAGACCCACCTAATCTTGGATAAGCCATATTGACATTAAAAAAAAAAATAATAATAAAAATAACTCAGAAGGAGAACATGAACTCTTGCTGAGAAAAATTAAAAAGACACCAACGAAGAAACAAATATGGGATGAAAAGAAAAAAAGATCCCATGCTAGAAATAGCAACACGGTTTTGGGAAGAAGAAGAAAAAGATCGGGATAAGCTGAATAACAGAATAATAAATAAGGAGATCGCGAGACGAAAGAAGCCGGAATAAAAATGTTTTATGGTGTCAAGAAATAAAATTAAAGTTTCAAGGTAAGAAGTTCATAAATTTCCCTTCGGTTATTAAATTTAGGTTAAATTAGCTGACATTTCAGCTGTAATTGTTTAACAAAAGAGTATGGAAGTCCTGTTTATGGACAAATAGTTAGGCTGGTTCATCTTTGGCCTAGGTCTTCCATCTCCAACGTAGCCTAGGTTGTGTTTAAGCTACTCTGGTTGGAGCAGGACCTATTTTTTCCATACTACTGTTAGAAGCTTCCTCGTCAGCTGCTAACACTATTTTCAAGTTGTTCTAGCTAACTGTTCAGAGGTCTTTTATAAACAAATCTCAGTTTTCTGCTCAAAACGGCTCTTTCTAATTTTAATATTGATTATTTAAGGAAGGAAGATGTTGACTTCTATTTTGCGGCAACAGTTCATGATATTTGTTACTTTATTGATTAATGAAAATGATTAGGCTCTTCAAGTTATAAAAGATTTCTTTCGTAATAATTGATAAATATGAAACACAAAACCTATATGCAAACAGGATGATGATGCTTAGACTACTCAAGTTGGTGGCGTGTGGGTGTATGGGCGTACGAGGGACGTGTGGGCGCAGTCGTACGGCGGGTACGCGTGAACAGGCTGATTCTAGGTTTTAGGTGTTGCGGGGTTACGACGTCCCCCAGAGGCTACACCACCCTCAAATATAACTCATAAAAGCTCATGAAGTCTCCTCAACCAAACAGAGGAATATAAAAGAGGTCAATATTTAGGAGATGCACGGCCTCCGAATTCAGACATGAAAATTAGTTAATCTTGTGTGTTTTTATGTGCGCTATTCATAATTGACCATCATTTCTTGTGCAATCACTTCAAAGTATGGAAATTTTTTAGTTTATTTTTTTTTTTTAAATTCATATTTCGAAGTGAAAGCACGGGAAATGATGAGGAAATATGAATAAAGCACATAAAAACACACAAGATCAACTAATTTTCTTTATTAAATTGAACATAACGAAACCTACCTAACCTAACCTTCAATAAAACGAACATTACCTAACCTAACCTAACCTAACCTTCACTAAATCGAGGGAAAAATAACTAACTTTTTATTGTGGCGGTGGATAAAGTTTCGCGATTTCTCGCAAAAAATAATGCATGATAGTCTTGTGGTCTTTGTATTCTGCTTGAAATAGTTAGCGCGCAAAGTGCTGCTGGTAATGTTTTTTTTTGTAACCAGCTCTCAAAACCCATGCCTTTATATCTTCCCAAAGTCTTTCTACATTCTGCGTCTGCGCGCCACTCTCTGCATCGACGAAATTGTTGGAATGATTAACAGTTCGGTGTTCATAACCTAAATCAGAAAGCTGGCTGTAAGCCTTCCAGCAGTCACTAATGACAATTGACGCCGGCAAAATAAAGCGTTGTATAAGTGGAAGTAATGTTTCTTTGCTCCGATCACTGACGGTTAAAAGAAATTTTCGCTTTGAAACTCTCTCAATTTCACCGAAAACCCACACACCTTGTTGTTCACGTCCCCGATTGTATTTACAGTAGATTTAGCAAATTTGCACTAATCAGTTTCCACAATAATACCTGGACCCCCAATTGGTTTTTGATTATTAAGCCAGTTAATATAAACTTCAGATCAAAATGATTTACAGTCAACAACAGTTCGTGAATTCAATTCTAAAAAAAATCCTCACAGTACTTTTGACTAAAAAATGTTCGCAAGAATGTGTTTATAAAAAGTAAATTTACACTGGGACGCATATTGGTATTCTCAAACCACGTGGATTTAAAGGGAGAAATACTTCCACGAAATATGCAGCATTCTGTACGTCCACTTTTTTTGTTACGTAATTTCCGATAGCAGACGAAAGCTTTTTTATCAAGCCTGTACGACATAGGCTTACAACACTCTGGACACTTTCGACTACGGGGAACACCATGATTGCTGAATATTTCAATTGCTTCAGCATCATTATTCAGAACATTTTTAATCAACTGCAAGTGCTGTAATTTGCACCCGTCACACACAGCCATAGCTTTCAAAGAACTATAACAGAGAAACAAAAAAGCATTAGCTACACTGATGCCACCCAAAACATTACAAACACAATCCAAGCAGATAACACGATAGAAATACAGGCAGTTAACATTAAAACACGCGCAAAACACAACACCACACTAATCAACATTTACATCCCACCAGATAGTTCACCTCAGGTGCCAGCCAATTACAATTCACAGTTACACAATCTGGCCTCTCTCACTAATGTCATCTTAGGAGGAGACTTCAACGCTTAAGACACTAGTTGGTACCTGCACAACCAAAGCAACACCAGAGGCGCCAACATAGCCGCACAACTAAACAGGCTCTTCATTCTTAATAATACAGAAGAACATACACACATACCACATCAAGCACGATACTCAAACTCCTCCCCAGACATAACGTTCTGTTTCCCCTCACTAGCAACACATACACACTGGAGAACAAAAAAACAACTGTCATCAGACCACCTGCCCATCATCATTACAACACGTTCTACACTCTGCCCTAAGAGCCTTAGGCACACTTACAGAAATTACAAGAAAGCTGATTGCGAACAGTTCAAAATACAGACTGAGGAACAATTCACCGCATTAAACAGCACACACATCATAAACATCAATACAACACTCAAGACATTTAATCAGATCATCAATAATGCAAACAAATACATACCCAAGGGCAACATTAGGAAATACAACCCAAATTACACTAGAGAAATAGCCCACCGCATAAGACAACGTAACAACCTCAAACAAAACACAGAAACACCACACACACAAACCATAAAACAGCAGATACAACAGCTCAACACAGAAATAAATAAGAATCTCAAAGAAAAACAAACAGGAACATTTAGGGAATTCATAACAACACTAAACCACTCCGCAGATACATCCGTCTATACAAGACTATAAACAGCACTACCCACTCTAACAGCGGCATTCACACCTCACACGCGGCTATCTGTCGCTCGCAGCCAAAATAATATCCCAATATATACACAACAAGCTAACACTCTAGTTAATCATTACGCAAAGATAAGTCACTTAAACAGAGACAACAACCAAAAACACGCAGACAGACAAACAGCCAGACACAAGAAAACCTACAGACTCAACACGACCATTACACCCTTCAATACAGACCAGACCACCAAGATCATCAAAAACATTAAGAATTCGAAGGCTACTGGACCAGACAACATATCTAACATGCATCTTAAACACTTGGGCCCACAGGGAATACTAGCTCTCACAAACAATAGCACATATTCATATCAACAGTATATTATTCCTGACATATGGAAACAAGGTAAAATTATTACACTACTCAAACCAAACAAAAATCGAACAGAACCAGCTTCCTATAGACCCATTACTTTACTATGCACACCTTCCAAAGTAAGAGAAAGACTAATCTTACAAATCACCAACCCACACATACCACTATCGCCTATTCAACATGGATTCAGACCTCACCACTCAACCACGACATTACTCACTAACCTCACGCAGCACATCATGGATGGCATCAACTCCAGACGACCAGCTTAACGTATACTATTAGCAACAATAGACATTAGTAAAGCATTTGATGCTATCCCACGCTACCCTCTCATAAACAAAATACCCAACACAAACATGCACAATAACACCAAAAGGTGACTGAGCAACTATCTTTCAGGAAGAATCTCACATGTCACATTTAATGGCAAGTCATCCAAAAACAAGCTTTTTCTGAACGGGGTCCCTCAAGGCTCTGTTAACTCACCAACACTCTTCAACACATTCCAACACCCATATATAACAAACTTACCTTATCATCATATGCAGATGACATCACTCTAACATCCACCCACAACAACATCAACACCGCTATAAATAACCTACAAACATACATAAACAGTATAAAAGACTGGCTCACACAAAATACACTCAAAGTAGCGGCCACAAAATCAACCATCACCTTGCTTACAAGCAACACAAAAGAACACCAGATAACTTCACAGCTTACACTAAACACTCTAACATCCACCCACAACAACATCAACACCGCTATAAATAACCTACAAACATACATAAACAGTATAAAAGACTGGCTCACACAAAATACACTCAAAGTAGCGGCCACAAAATCAACCATCACCTTGCTTACAAGCAACACAAAAGAACACCAGATAACTTCACAGCTTACACTAAACAACACCAACATTCAACACACTCATAGGACCAAAATACTTGGGGTCACATACAACACATCATTATCTTTTACAAACCACATTCAGGACATTAAAACAAATGTACGTCAAGACTTAACATGCTTAGGGTACTAACAGGCACAAACTTTGGACACCAGCAGGAAACAACATCACTCATATACAAACAATATATTCGCTCAGTTGTGGACTATGCTAGCCCATGCTGGGCACCCATTATTTGAAACACACACATAAACACCTTACAGACAGTACAAAACAACGCACTTCGTATCATTACAGGATGCACTCAAACAACATCAATAGAACACCTGCACACAGAAACAAAAATACTGAAAGTTAGGGAACATTTAGACATGAGGGGAACACAATTCATGGCAGCAACGACAACTAACCCACAACACCCTTGCCACTACATGTACAATCATGCACCGACACCTCGCACCATTAAGGTAACACCAGAGAGACATTATAACCAAATACTCCATTCCATACCATGCCCCACAGACATCACACAGTATAGAAAACACATAAACACACACCTAACCCACAAAGCACTGACACGACTCTGTCCGAATGCGGACAACAAAGAACACAACACAACATCACTAGTGCGCTGAACCTCTGGTCCACTCCGGAGAAGGCGATCGGTTACCTGCGTGCCGTTGGCTTGCTCGATCATGGTGGGCTGATCGGCTAGACAACAGCAACGACAACCAGAGAAAAGATGTGTTAACCAGAGTTCCTCGGAAAATGTAAAAAAATCGTTAAAGTAAAAAAAATCGATATTTTCTTATTTTTTAAAAGCACAAGGTCTAGTTTTTTTTAAACTTCATCAAATCATATAGTTATTCTTTTGTGCTTTTAGGTGCTCTATTCTTAATTGACCATCATTTCTTGTGCAATCAATTCAAAGTTTGAAAATTTTTCAATTTAATTTTTAAAAAAAAAAATTCATATTTCGAAGTGAAAGCATGGGAAATGATGAGGAAATATGAATAAAGCACATAAAAACACACAAGATCAACTAATTTTCTTTACTAAAATGAACATAACCAAACCTAACCTAACCTAACCTTCACTAAAACGAACCTAACCTAACCTTCACTAAAACGAACCTAACCTAACCTAACCTAACCTTCACTAAAACGAACCTAACCTAACCTAACCTAACCTTCATTAAATCGACGGAAAAATAACTAACCTTTTATTGTGGCGGTGGATAAAGTTTCGCGATTTCTCGCAAAAAATAATGCAGGATAGTGTTGTGGTCTTTGTTTTTTTTTTGTTACCAGCTCTCAAAACAAGGGTTTCTCGGAAAATGTCAAAAATTCGTTAAAGTGAAAAAAATCGATATCTCCCTTCTTTTTTTAAAAGCACAAGGTCTAGTTTTTTTTTAAATTCATCAAATCATATGTACTAACGACTGGTATGAATAAAAAACCTGAATTCGGAGGCCTTGCATCTCCTAAATATTGACCAAATTAAATTTTTAAAGTAAAGAGGAGGGAATCCAAGTGAAAATTCTACAATACTTCTACGCGCACACAAATGCTTCCAACTGGGGGTTTAAGGCAAGATAATTATTTATTCTCTTTTTAAAGGATTCGACCGAATTACTTTGAACTACACTGGTTGGCAACCCATTCCAGAAATTAACTATATAATTGAAGAAAAAATGTTTAGCTTCATTGGAATTAAAATGTTTACCTACTAATTTGGAACCATCACAGCAGATTCTATCTGCATTTCTGAAGGTGAAATATATTTTGGCGTCGACATTATCAAAACCTTTAATCATCTTAAACACCTGGATTAAATCTCCTCGAATACGCCTTTTCACAAGCGAGAATAAATTTGACTTTTCTAAACCTGTAGCGTATGATTTGTTTCTAAGTATAGGAATAATCTTAGTAGCCCGTTGCTGCACTCTCTCCATTCTGTCAACAGTATGTCCTGTCGTAAATATCGGGACCAGAACTGAACGCAGTGTTCTAGGTGAGGGCATACTAAAGAATTATATAATGTTAGCACTGTTTTTTCCGACATACTGTACATTCAAATGATTTATCAATTAATCCTAAGATTCTATTTATTTTTCTGACCACTTCGATACATTGCTTCCTCGGTTTAAGAGTGTCGGCAACAAAAATACCTAATTTTTAATCCATTCGAGAACATAACCATCAATTTCGTGAGAATGAACTTTAGCTAATAATCTTCTATTTGACACTTTATCAAACACCTTTTGAAAATCGAAATAGATGATATTTATTGTTTTACTCTCGCATATATATTTACAATTAAAGAAAACGAGCAGGTTAGTAAGACAAGAACAATTACGTCGAAAGCCGTGTTGAGAATCTTTGATTAATTTATTAATTTCGAAGTGATTAACTATTTTGTCCCGAACGGTCGTCTCCATAAGCTTACCAATTACTGAAGTCAAACTAATGGGACGTTAATTTCTTGAAAGCAATTTGTTCCCTTTTTTAAATATTGGCGTAATGTTTGCAAGTTTTCAAACGAACGGAACTTCTCCAAACTGTAACGATTTATTATTACTAGCAAAAGTGGGCCCTACGAGTTCATTTAGCTAGACATACGGTGCTGGGGCCTTCAGACTCAGTAATTAGGGGACAGCAGGTCCCCCCAAATTACTGGGAGAGTCAATAGGTTTGGTCAAAAGACAGAGCCATGAAAATCTTAAACTTCACAAATCTTGATACAATGGGTTTCGGATCTGAAGTTTAAGATCTTTATTGCTGCGTTCTCTTCTGTAGTTTTATTGACCGAATAATTGAAAAGAACGCAGCAATGAAAATCTTAACGCGCTAGAGTGAAAAGTTCGATCAAAAGAACGCAGCCATGAAAATCTTAAGCTTCACAAATCTTGATACAATGGGTTCGGATGTGAAGCTTAAGATTTTCTTTGCTGCATTCTTTTCTGTAGTTGAGACAAAGCAAAGCGCATTTATTTCCATGTTCAGAATCGCTTAATAGTAAAGACATGGTGTCTACAGATGGACGGACAGGACTGCCTTTTTATAGTATAGACTAGCTAAAGATGGGCCATACAGGCCCATTTAGCTGGACCTACGGTGTTGGGGCCTTCGGCCCCATTTATTTCGGGATAATTGTTTATGCAAACAGGAAAAAGGAAATGAAAAAATAAATCCTGTTTCGAATAATTGTATTTCCTTATTCTAACATAAAATATGTTATCGTTCTAACATAAACACCAACTGTAACATGCATCTAACATCAACACCTTATTCTATAATCATCACCAGTTGTTGTTGTTGGTTAGCCGATCAGCTCACCCTGATCGAGCAAGCCGGCGGCACGCAGCTAACCGATCGCCCTCTCCGGAATGGACCAGAGGTTCAGCGCACTAGTGATGTTGTGTTGTGTTCTCTGTTGTGCTAGAGTGGTACAGTCTGTCATAATGTGTTCAATTGTTTGTGGTGTGTCCTGGCACAGGTGGAAGGTGTTGTCTGTAGAGTTGTCTAGTCTGTATTTATATGTCTGTAAGTTGGGGTGATGTCCACATCGGAATCGTGCTAAGTTAACTCGATCCGATCTGCTCAGGCTGGTCTCTGACCTGCCAATGGGTGGTGGCTTCGCACCTAGGACCGCATTCGGACCGAGTCGTGTCAGTGCTTTGTGGGTTAAGTGTGTGTGTATGTGTTTTCTGTACTGTGTGATGGCTGTGGGGCGTGGTATGGAATGGAGTATTTGGTTATAATGTCTCTCTGGTGTTACCTTAATGGTGCGAGGTGTTGGTACATGATTGTACATGTAGTGGCAAGGGTGTTGTGGGTTAGTTGTCGCTGATGCCATGAATTGTGTTCCCCTCATGTCAAAATGTTCTATAACTTTCAGTATTTTTGTTTCTGTGTGCAGATGTTCTATTAGTGTTCTTTGAGTACATCCTGTAATGATACGAAGTGAGTTGTATTGTCTGTAAGGTGTTTATGTGTGTGTTTGAGATAATGGGTGCCCAGCATGGGCTAGCATAGTCCATAACTGAGCGAATATATTGTTTGTATATGAGTAATGGTGTTTCTTGCTGGTGTCCAAAGTTTGTGCCTGTTAGTACCGTAAACGTGTTAAATCTTGACGTACATTTGTTTTTAATGTCCTGAATGTGGTTTGCAAAAGATAATGTGTTGCATGTGACCCTAAGTATTTCGGTCCTGTGAGTGTGTGGAATGTTAGTGTTGTTTAGTGTAATCTGTAGCGTTATCTGGTGTTCTTTTGTGTTGCTTGTTAGCAAGGTGATGGTTCATTTTGTGGGCGCTACTTTGAGTCTATTGTGTGTCAGCCAGTCTTGTATACTGTTTATGTATGTTTGTAGGTTATTTATAGCGGTGTTGATGTTGTTGTGGGTGGATGTTAGAGTGATGTCATCTGCATATGATGATAAGGCAAGTTTGTTATAGATGGGTGTTGGAATGTCATGCATGTATAAATTGAACAGTGTTGGTGAGAGAACAGAGCCTTGAGTGACCCCACTCGGAAAAAGATCATCACCATTTTAAATAGTTTGTGGACGCTTCAAAAAAATTTCATCCACGTTTGTGAAACTGAGAAAAGTCATTCGGTCAATAAAACTATAGAAAAGAACGCAGCCATGAAAATCTTAAGCTTCACATCCGAACACATTGTGTTAAGATTTGTGGAGCTGCTTTTAAAATCTAAGTTCCTCGTGAACTTAAAAGTAAATATTAAGCTTTCGTTGCCTTAATAATTTCTTTTCAAAAATCTTCTGTATGAAATTATTTACTGTGACTTTTTCGGTATGAAATTATTTAATGTGACTTTCCACAGATAGATAGATAGAGAGACAGAATCAGCTCCATTATAGTTAAAGATTATTATTATTAGTAGTAGTAGTATTACTATTATTATTATTATAAAGGATTTACATTTAATTTCCAATATTCTGAATAGTTTTTTATTTTCAGTACTAAGTTTCTTAATAAGAATTCTAGATAAGAATTTGCAGTATGCTAAGAATACTGTTTTCATTTTTTCTTCTGCTGACGCGTTTCGTTCATATACTTTGAACATCTTCAGAGCTTTATACATAATTTTAAAGTAAAATGGGTTATATATATATTTTTTTATTGTAAATTTGATACAATTTTAAATTAATTTAAGAATATTCGAAAGTTCATTAGATTTTATATTAATTTTCGGTTTTTTCACTTTAATGTAAAAGGCTTCGGCAATTTTTAGTTTTTGTACGTTATGTGATGAGTATAAGATTTGAAAGTTTTGTGAGATATTTTCTAACTTTAATATTTTATGATCTACTCTGTAATGTTCGTTAATATTACTTGGACGATATTTATGTTGGTATGCTCTCTCTTTAATGTGGTTTGTGGTGTAACCAATGTAAGTCGACGTACAGTCAACTACAGGACATATAAATTGGTACACCACATGATGTTGCTTATCAGGGTTTTTGCTACGTGTCGAAAAATGGCTTGATAACTTTTGGTTTTTATAGTATATGTTAACATTGATAGTTTTTTCTTTATCCATTGGTTTTATGTGCCTCTTTAATATATTGTTTAGACATTTTTCTTCATGTTTTAGTTTTGTTGGATTTCTTGTTTCGAAGTAAAATTTTATATCTGTATTTTTATTTTTATTTTCATCCTCCTCCTTATTTTTGTTATATAAATTTGTTAGAGTTCGGTTCATGATATTAATGATTAAAAATAGCGGAAAATCACTGTTTATTAGATTTTGCTTTATTCTCTCAAATTCTTGATTAAATAGTTGCCAACTTGAGCATATATTGAAAGCTCTGTGCACGAGTGTTTTAATTATTGATAGTTTATATTTTTCTGGTGAGTATGAATTATAATTTAACCCTTTACTGCCCAAAAGGACAAATTTGTAACCTTTCAAATACACGCATTCATAACTTAACCCTACAAAATATTTGGGCAGTAAAGGGTTAAATACGTTCCTTTGTCTGTTGGTTTAACATGTACACCAGTCGTTAAACATCCATTTTGACCAATGAATATATTAATGTCGAGAAAAGAGAGTGTATTATTCAAGGAAGGTTCAAATGTGAATTTAAATTTACTTTGTTCATGAAGTCTTCGAATAAATAAAGGAATGTGGTTATTGTTTTTAAATAGTATCAAGGTATCGTCGACATATCTCATATACAGTTTTGGGTTGTAGAAGTTGTTTTCTTTCATTATTTTATTTTCTACATATAAAAGTCTGCGAAAGACGAGACACCGGCCGAGGCATGGAAGGCACTGGGAGATGAGGGGGTGGATCTGGTGTGGGATCTAATACAGAAGTTGTTTGACCAGGAGGTGATTCCGGATGAGTGGCGGACCAGCTTCATAGTGCCTATATTCAAAGAGAAGGGAGATGTACAAGATTGCACGAATTATAGAGGGATCAAGCTAATATCACATACAATGAAGATATGGGAGCGAATAGTGGAGAGTAGGTTGAGAGACGAAGCGGAAGTGTTAGTAGAACAGTTTGGATTTATGCCGGGAAGGAGAACGACAGATGCAGTTTTTGCATTGAAACAGTTGGCAGAGAGGTACAAGAGGGGCAGAAGGCGTTGCACATGGTTTTTATTGACTTGGAGAAGGCATATGATAGGATACCACGGCAGGAAGTTTGGAGATGCTTAAGGGAAAAGATGGTACCGGAGAAGTATGTTAAACTGATCAAGGGATGTACAGGGAGTAACAACTAAGGTGAGGAGTAGCGTGGGTGTGTCAGAGAGCTTTGGGATGGAAGTTGGTCTGCACCAAGGATCAGCTTTGAGCCCCTTCCATTTCAATGTGGTATTCGATGTGTTGACGGACAGGATTAGAGGGGAGGCGCCGTGGTGCATGATATATACAGACGATGTTGTGTTGAGTGGGGAGACGAAAGAGGAGGTGGAGCAGCAGTTGGAAAATTGGAGAGAGGCGTTGGAAAGTAGGGGGATGAGAATTAGCCGAAAGAAGACCGAATATATGAGATGTGATGTGCAGCAGGACCGAGGAGGGGAAGTGACATTGAGTGGAGAGCGTGTTAAGACGGTGGAGTATTTTAAATACTTGGGGTCAACAGTGGATGCAGAGGGGGGAGCAGAGAGAGAGATAAAATGTAGAATACAGTCGGGGTGGAAGAACTGGAGAGACGTATCAGGGGTGCTCTGTGATAAGAGGGTCCCAGTGAAACTGAAGGGAAAGGTATTCAAAACAGTGGTGAGGCCGGCAATGTTGTATGGAATGGAGACTGTGCCAATGAAGAAGAGCAATGAAAGAAAAATCGATGTGGCTGAAATGAAGATGTTGAGATGGATGTGTGGAGTGACGAGGAGGGATAGGGTCAGAAATGAGCATATAAGAGGAACAGTAAAGGTGGCGGAAGCATCTAAGAAGGTGCAGGAGGCCAGGCTGAGGTGGTATGGGCACGTCAGGAGAAGAGAGGAGGAGTATGTGGGGCGCAGAGTGCTGGAGATGGAGTTGCCGGGACGGAGAAGAAGAGGAAGACCGAAGACGAGATGGAGGGACTGTGTGGTGGCGGACATCAGGGAGAAGGACTTGGAGGAGGACGTGGTATACGACAGAGGAGAGTGGAGAAGACGAACCAAAAACAGCGACCCCATGTAAAGATGGGATAATAAGCTGCGGAAGAAGAAGAAGAAAAGTCTGCGAAAGTAGGTCCGAATGGTGTGCCCATAGCAACACCATCTATCTGTATGTAGGTTTCATCACAGAATCTAAACGGAGTTTTTGTACAACACAAAATAAGTAATTGTTTCATGTCTTCCTTTTTTAATGTTGGTGCAATTAAATTTTGATTATTGTAAACATTGTTCAAAATTATCTCTATGGTTTCCATGACTGGTACATTTGTAAAAAGTGATTCCACGTCAAGAGAAACAAGTTGTTCAGCGTTGGCTATTTTTAAGTTAGCTAATTTAGCTAGTGTTTCGGTCGTAGAATTTACAATAAATTTTTTGTTAAGATACGGTCTTATTATCTTATTTAAAAACTGAGCAATATCATGTGTGACAGTTCCGCTCATTGAGATGACGAGGCGTAATGGTGGATTAGTAGAGTTTTTATGAATCTTAGGTAGTCCATAAAGATGACCATCATTATAACTTCCTGATCGTTTTAGTAATTTGGAGATGTTTACGTCATTTATTGAATTAGCAATTTTATTTATTTAATTTTTTGTTTTAAGTGTTGTGTTAATATTACATTTCGAAAATTTACTATTATTGCTGACAATATCTCTTAATTTATTTATTATATTCATTCTTGTTCAATATAACAGTACTATTACCTTTATCGGATTTTTTTATTATGATTTCATCATTGTTTCTAAGAGATGATATCGCGTCATATTCATTTTTTGTTAATTTTCCATGATTATTATTTTCAATAAATGAGATTGAAAAGGTTTTTAATTTCATTTTAAGTTCATCATCATTAATTACATTTATTTTACCATTATGTTCATTGTATTTAATTTTTTCATAAAATCTTTCGGTTTCAATTTGTTTTTCTATCTATCCGATAAAGGTAATAGTACTGTTATACTCAACAAGAATGAATATAATAATAAATTAAGAGATATTGTCAGCAATAATAGTAAATTTTCGAAATGTAATATTAACACAACATTTAAAACAAAAAATTAAATAAATAAAATTGCTAATTCAATAAATGACGTAAACATCTCCAAATTACTAAAACGATCAGGAAGTTATAATGATGGTTATCTTTATGGACTACCTAAGATTCATAAAAACTCTACTAATCCACCATTACGCCTCGTCATCTCAATGAGCGGAACTGTCACACATGATATTGCTCAGTTTTTAAATAAGATAATAAGACCGTATCTTAACAAAAATTTAATTGTAAATTCTACGACCGAAACACTAGCTAAATTAGCTAACTTAAAAATAGCCAACGCTGAACAACTTGTTTCTCTTGACGTGGAATCACTTTTTACAAATGTACCAGTCATGGAAACCATAGAGATAATTTTGAACAATGTTTACAATAATCAAAATTTAATTGCACCAACATTAAAAAAGGAAGACATGAAACAATTACTTATTTTGTGTTGTACAAAAACTCCGTTTAGATTCTGTGATGAAACCTACATACAGATAGATGGTGTTGCTATGGGCACACCATTAGGACCTACTTTCGCAGACTTTTATATGTAGAAAATAAAATAATGAAAGAAAACAACTTCTACAACCCAAAACTGTATATGAGATATGTCGACGATACCTTGATACTATTTAAAAACAATAACCACATTCCTTTATTTATTCGAAGACTTCATGAACTAAGTAAATTAAAATTCACATTTGAACCTTCCTTGAATAATACACTCTCTTTTCTCGACATTAATATATTCATTGTTCAAAATGGGTGTTTAACGACTGGTGTACATGTTAAACCAACAGACAAAGGAACGTATTTAAATTATAATTCATACTCACCAGAAAAATATAAACTATCAATAATTAAGACACTCGTGCACAGAGCTTTCAATATATGCTCAAGTTGGCAACTATTTAATCAAGAAATTGAGAGAATAAAGCAAAATCTAATAAACAGTGATTTTCCGCTTTTTTTAATCGATAATATCATAAACCGAACTCTAACAAATTTATATGACAAAAATAAGGAGGAGGATAAAAATAAAAATACAGATATAAAATTTTACTTCGAAACAAGAAACCCAACAAGACTAAAACATGAAGAAAAATGTCTAAACAATATATTAAAGAGGCACATAAAACCAATGGATAAAGAAAAAACTATCAATGTTAACATTCTATCTATATCTATATCTATATCTATATATATATATATATATGTTAAACACAGACCGTTCCTTGTTCCATGCACGGTCTGTGTTTAACATATAATGTTCTCAGGGAACCATTCTGAGTTTGTGTATACTAAACGGACGTGTTTCGTGCCTTGAAAAGTGGACGCTCAATGTCCCGGTTGAGGTTTAAGTTTTGGTTTTTTTTGGCTAAAAATACAATAGTTACCCCATTTTTCTTTGATTTATTCAACACGACGTGAATGCAACGAGTCTTTTACTTATATAGAGGTTCTGAGTGTAGGGATCTAGGCTTGCTTTAAACCCTAGATCCACGTCCCAAAGCTGGATCCTGTCTGCTTTGCAGATAGCTGGTGAGGGAAGCTATATTTATGGGATCTCTTTGCGAGAGACCCGTTGCCCACGTCGGGCTAAAATCATGAAAAAGGAAAAAAACTATGGTATTTGTCATTTACCATTACTTATTCGGACTATAGTGGATTT
Organism: Bathynomus jamesi; assembly: GCA_023014485.1. Classification (NCBI taxonomy): domain Eukaryota; kingdom Metazoa; phylum Arthropoda; class Malacostraca; order Isopoda; family Cirolanidae; genus Bathynomus; species Bathynomus jamesi. The sequence continues at coordinate 222,186 of JAJOZX010003851.1, forward strand.
AATTTTCCCAGAAGAGTTCCTTGTTCCATGCACGGTCTGTGTTTAACATATAATGTTCTCAGGGAACCATTCTGAGTTTGTATATATATATATATATATACCAAACTCAGAATGGTTCCCTGAGAACATTATATGTTAAACACAGACCGTGCATGGAACAAGGAACTCTTCTGGGAAAATTAAATCCACTATAGTCCGAATAAGTAATGGTAAATGACAAATACCATAGTTTTTTTCCTTTTTCATGATTTTAGCCCGACGTGGGCAACGGGTCTCTCGCAAAGAGATCCCATAAATATAGCTTCCCTCACCAGCTATCTGCAAAGCAGACAGGATCCAGCTTTGGGACGTGGATCTAGGGTTTAAAGCAAGCCTAGATCCCTACACTAAGAACCTCTATATAAGTAAAAGACTCGTTGCATTCACGTCGTGTTGAATAAATCAAAGAAAAAGGGGGTAACTATTGTATTTTTAGCCAAAAAAACCAAAACTTAAACCTCAACCGGGACATTGAGCGTCCACCTTTCAAGGCACGAAACACGTCCGTTTAGTATACACAAACTCAGAATGGTTCCCTGAGAACATTATATGTTAAACACAGACCGTGCATGGAACAAGGAACTCTTCTGGGAAAATTAAATCCACTATAGTCCGAATAAGTAATGGTAAATGACAAATACCATAGTTTTTTCCTTTTTCATGATTTTAGCCCGACGTGGGCAACGGTCTCTCGCAAGAGATCCCATAAATATAGCTTCCCTCACCAGCTATCTGCAAAGCAGACAGGATCCAGCTTTGGGACGTGGATCTAGGGTTTAAAGCAAGCCTAGATCCCTACACTAAGAACCTCTATATAAGTAAAAGACTCGTTGCATTCACGTCGTGTTGAATAAATCAAAGAAAAAGGGGGTAACTATTGTATTTTTAGCAAAAAAAAACCAAAACTTAAACCTCAACCGGGACATTGAGCGTCCACTTTTCAAGGCACGAAACACGTCCGTTTAGTATACACAAACTCAGAATGGTTCCCTGAGAACATTATATGTTAAACACAGACCGTGCATGGAACAAGGAACTCTTCTGGGAAAATTAAATCCACTATAGTCCGAATAAGTAATGGTAAATGACAAATACCATAGTTTTTTTTTCCTTTTTCATGATTTTAGCCCGACGTGGGCAACGGGTCTCTCGCAAAGAGATCCCATAAATATAGCTTCCCTCACCAGCTATCTGCAAAGCAGACAGGATCCAGCTTTGGGACGTGGATCTAGGTTTAAAGCAAGCCTAGATCCTACACTAAGACCTCTATATAAGTAAAAGACTCGTTGCATTCACGTCGTGTTGAATAAATCAAAGAAAAAGGGGTAACTATTGTATTTTTAGCCAAAAAAAACCAAAACTTAAACCTCAACCGGGACATTGAGCGTCCACTTTTCAAGGCACGAAACACGTCCGTTAGTATACACAACTCAGAATGGTTCCCTGAGAACATTATATGTTAAACACAGACCGTGCATGGAACAAGGAACTCTTCTGGGAAAATTAAATCCACTATAGTCCGAATAAGTAATGGTAAATGACAAATACCATAGTTTTTTTCCTTTTTCATGATTTTAGCCCGACGTGGGCAACGGGTCTCTCGCAAAGAGATCCCATAAATATAGCTTCCCTCACCAGCTATCTGCAAAGCAGACAGGATCCAGCTTTGGGACGTGGATCTAGGGTTTAAAGCAGCCTAGATCCCTACACTAAGAACCTCTATATAAGTAAAAGACTCGTTGCATTCACGTCGTTTGAATAAATCAAAGAAAAAGGGGGTAACTATTGTATTTTTAGCCAAAAAAAACCAAAACTTAAACCTCAACCGGGACATTGAGCGTCCACTTTTCAAGGCACGAAACACGTCCGTTTAGTATACACAAACTCAGAATGGTTCCCTGAGAACATTATATGTTAAACACAGACCGTGCATGGAACAAGGAACTCTTCTGGGAAAATTAAATCCACTATAGTCCGAATAAGTAATGGTAAATGACAAATACCATAGTTTTTTTCCTTTTTCATGATTTTAGCCCGACGTGGGCAACGGGTCTCTCGCAAAGAGATCCCATAAATATAGCTTCCCTCACCAGCTATCTGCAAAGCAGACAGGATCCAGCTTTGGGACGTGGATCTAGGGTTTAAAGCAAGCCTAGATCCCTACACTAAGAACCTCTATATAAGTAAAAGACTCGTTGCATTCACGTCGTGTTGAATAAATCAAAGAAAAAGGGGGTAACTATTGTATTTTTAGCCAAAAAAACCAAAACTTAAACCTCAACCGGGACATTGAGCGTCCACTTTTCAAGGCACGAAACACGTCCGTTTAGTATACACAAACTCAGAATGGTTCCATGCACGGTCTGTGTTTAACATATAATGTTCTCAGGGAACCATTCTGAGTTTGTGTATACTAAACGGACGTGTTTCGGCCTTGAAAAGTGGACGCTCAATGTCCCGGTTGAGGTTTAAGTTTTGGTTTTTTTGGCTAAAAATACAATAGTTACCCCTTTTTCTTTGATTTATTCAACACGACGTGAATGCAACGAGTCTTTTACTTATATAGAGGTTCTTAGTGTAGGGATCTAGGCTTGCTTTAAACCCTAGATCCACGTCCCAAAGCTGGATCCTGTCTGCTTTGCATATAGCTGGTGAGGGAAGCTATATTTATGGGATCTCTTTGCGAGAGACCCTTTGCCCACGTCGGGCTAAAATCATGAAAAAGGAAAAAAACTATGGTATTTGTCATTTACCATTACTTATTCGGACTATAGTGGATTTAATTTTCCCAGAAGAGTTCCTTGTTCCATGCACGGTCTGTGTTTAACATATAATGTTCTCAGGGAACCATTCTGAGTTTGTGTATACTAAACGGACGTGTTTCGTGCCTTGAAAAGTGGACGCTCAATGTCCCGGTTGAGGTTTAAGTTTGGTTTTTTTTGGCTAAAATTACAATAGTTACCCCCTTTTTCTTTGATTTATTCAACACGACGTGAATGCAACGAGTCTTTACTTATATAGAGGTTCTTAGTGTAGGGATCTAGGCTTGCTTTAAACCCTAGATCCACGTCCCAAAGCTGGATCCTGTCTGCTTTGCAGATAGCTGGTGAGGGAAGCTATATTTATGGGATCTCTTTGCGAGAGACCCGTTGCCCATGTCGGGCTAAAATCATGAAAAAGGAAAAAAACTATGGTATTTGTCATTTACCATTACTTATTCGGACTATAGTGGATTTAATTTTCCCAGAAGAGTTCCTTGTTCCATGCACGGTCTGGTTTTAACATATAATGTTCTCAGGGAACCATTCTGAGTTGTGTATACTAAACGGACGTGTTTCGTGCCTTGAAAAGTGGACGCTCAATGTCCCGGTTGAGGTTTAAGTTTTGGTTTTTTTGGCTAAAAATACAATAGTTACCCCCTTTTTCTTTGATTTATTCAACACGACGTGAATGCAACGAGTCTTTTACTTATATAGAGGTTCTTAGTGTAGGGATCTAGGCTTGCTTTAAACCCTAGATCCACGTCCCAAAGCTGGATCCTGTCTGCTTTGCAGATAGCTGATGAGGGAAGCTATATTTATGGGATCTCTTTGCGAGAGACCCGTTGCCCACGTCGGGCTAAATCATGAAAAAGGAAAAAAAACTATGGTATTTGTCATTTACCATTATTCGGACTATAGTGGATTTAATTTTCCCAGAAGAGTTCCTTGTTCCATGCACGGTCTGTGTTTAACATATAATGTTCTCAGGGAACCATTCTGAGTTTGTGTATACTAAACGGACGTGTTTCGTGCCTTGAAAAGTGGACGCTCAATGTCCCGGTTGAGGTTTAAGTTTTGGTTTTTTTGGCTAAAAATACAATAGTTACCCCTTTTTCTTTGATTTATTCAACACGACGTGAATGCAACGAGTCTTTTACTTATATAGAGGTTCTTAGTGTAGGGATCTAGGCTTGCTTTAAATCCTAGATCCACGTCCCAAAGCTGGATCCTGTCTGCTTTGCAGATAGCTGGTGAGGGAAGCTATATTTATGGGATCTCTTTGCGAGAGACCCGTTGCCCACGTCGGGCTAAAATCATGAAAAAGGAAAAAAACTATGGTATTTGTCATTTACCATTACTTATTCGGACTATAGTGGATTTAATTTTCCCAGAAGAGTTCCTTGTTCCATGCACGGTCTGTGTTTAACATATATATATATATATATAAGTAGTATAGCCGCAAAAGGGGAGAGTGCAGGAATGTTGCAGGTTATTATGTAATGTTGCAAGGGGGGGTGGGGGTTGTCGCAAAGGGGGAAGGGGGTTGTTGCAAAGGGGGAATGGGGGTTGTTGCAAAGGGGGGTGGGGGAAAGGGGGGTGGGGGGAAACTTGGAGGCGGCGTTATCTCCCAAGAGAAAGGAGGAGGAGGAGGAGAGAAAGGAGGAGAGGTGTTCACCTGGCAGGAGCCAAGTGCACACTAAGACTTCCAGCCGGGCTGGCGTTGTTTTATAGGCTCCTAATCAGCCAGAATCAGCCAGTTGGCTGAGCCAAGGGGGGGAGAGACGCCTGAAGGAGAGAGAGAGAGAGAGACAGCTGAAGGAGAGAGAGCTGAAGAAGAGAGAGATGCCTGTAGGAGGGAGAGACGCCTGAAGAAGAGAGAGATGCCTGTAGGAGGGAGAGACGCATGAAGGAGAGAGGATAGGTACACATGCAGGAGTACACATGCTGGAGGTACACACATACGCACACATGCAGGAGTACACATGCAGTAGGTACACATGCTGGAGGTACACGCACACATGCTGGATGTACACATGCAGTACACATGCTGGAGGCAAACATGCAGGAGAGAGAGAGAGAGCTGAAGGAGGGAGAGAGAGAGCTGAAGGAGAGAGAGAGAGACACCTGAAGGACAGAGTGGAGTTCTCCCCCAATTTATTTTCGTTTCCCTAACCTAAGAGGCCACTATGGGGTTTACCAAAGGGCCAGAAATAGAAGGAGCAGAGCTCCTTACTCGGCCGGAGCCGAGGGGGGAATGGTTCTTCACCAGCTTCGCGATCTTTTATAATCCTCTATTCTGGCTGAGTTGCCAGATAGCGCAAGGTATTCCAGATAGCGCCATGTGTCCCATTAATCGTGTAACACATATATGACGATAGTTATTCCAATTAAATTCTGTTTAAATACACCTTTATTAATTGCATACCTTTCCAGTTTTTTTTGCAATGATCGGATTGCTAGATATATATTATTATGCTATATATATATATATATATTATTTAGTTTAGAAGCAAATTTAACATTAACTCCATTGAAGATGAACGAAGCAAATAACATAGTTTACCTTCGAAAACGCCATAATAGAAAACAATTAATTTTATGGGTAACTATTTCGACATAAGTTTACTATAATTATATCAGTCTTTTAAATATCTTCTGATATATATATATATATAAAATACCACAATATATATTTATAATTATTCAGTAACACATTAGAAAGATTTACGCAATAATAGAATTAACAAAGTTACCCAATAAATAATTCGTTAGACAGAAACGAATTTTTATAAGGGAAACCCAGCTTCATTAAACTTGAAGATGAACGAAACAAATAACATAGTTATCCATAATTCAGCCCTCACGAATAACGAAACGAAATGATCATTTACGATACAATTCGAAATACGATAATTTACGATACAATTCCACCAAACGAGATGAAAACTTATGAAACATATAGCCTCATTCCCTGCGAAGAAAAAATGAAAAAACGAAATTAAAAGAAACGAAGAAAGTTGGATTTCCCCATAATATAGCCATTATAATTACTTCTACAATGAATCCAATTAAATTCTGCTTATTAAATAACTTTTTTAGACACTTGATTTTTATTATAAATATTTAAGTCACGAATAACAGTGTGAAAAACGTACACACAATAATATATATATATATATATATATATATATATATATATATATATATATATATATATATATGCTACAAACAGACCGTGCATGGAACTCTTCTGGGATAATTAAATCCACTATAGTCCGAGTAATTAATGACAAATACCGCCTCGGTGGTGTAGTGGTTAGCGTAGCGGACTACGAATCCATCGGCCCAGGTTCGAGACCCGACGGCAGCCTGCGCGCAGCAAAACCCAGCTGTTCATCCTTCCACAATATAAATTTTCCTAAATAACAGTAAAACCAATTAATTGAAACTTCATTTAAATAATTTACGATACAATTCCACCAAACGAGATGAAAACTTATGAAACATATAGCCTCATTCCTGCGACGAAAAAATGAAAAAATGATGATAAATAAAGAAATTATTCATTTGGAATTGCCCGAGCCACTATAGCGGGTCGAGAATATCTGTTCTTTTAAACATCTTATTTCTGCTTATTAAATAACTTTTTAGACACTTGATTTTTATTATAAATATTTAAGTCACGAATAACAGTGGGAAAAACGTCCGACCCGCTATATATATATATATATATATATATATATATATATATAATAAACAACTCATGCACACACACACAACACACACACACACACCAAACACGATGAAAGGCAGAACTAAATCAGTTCGAATCGAGTCCCTAGAGACCTTTTTCGTTCGATTCGTGTCCCTAGAGACCTTTTTCGTTCGAATCGTGTCTCTAGGGACCTTTTTCGGGTCGATGGTTTAAGCTATTCGAGCAGAAATCACCACTGACTTCAGATATTAATATTGTCATTGTTATTACTTCTACAATGAAAATATTTACGCGTATTTTGTATGGTGTCATATAGAAATATAATGATGAGATGCTTTTTTAAAATATAATTTGAAGCCAATTAAATTCTACTTATTAATAAATAACTTTTTACACACAAACTACATCTTAACTGCAAACACCTTGCACATCAATTCTTATTATCATTATTAATTATTTCTACAATGAAACGGGGTCGGGCCGAAGAACGGGTGAGAGATCTCCCCCCCCCCAATATATATATAAATTGAATTTATTGAATTTACCGTGGCACACCATGTTTGGCAAATGCTTTAGTGGTGCAAGCCTCATTTACTGATGCATATTATATCTATCGGGCAAATAACTTTTAATTCAGTCACTGATTGACCCTCTAATACCGCAACAGCACAAATTATTGAGTAGAATGTTGTGTTCTATTACAGCAAACAACTTACTCATACCCACTGCCATAATTTTCTTTTATCATAACTCAGCCGAGCAACTAAGCGACGTTGGATCTGAGTGGTAGTTGGATGGGGAGTCGCAGCAGATAATTTACATTCGATAAATGTAATGAAATAATTAAATAAAATATGCATTTATTTTTATATCACGGATGGAGTCGATGTAGACAATGCAGGTCTTGAGCTTAAATTATCTAAAACCATAACAATACAAATTATTTCAATAGAATATTATGGTCTATTACATTATTACACCTTGCCCAGATCCATTACCAATAACCTCAATTTAGTAATAATAACAATTATCTCTCATACACTATATATATATATATATATATATATATATATATATATATATATATATATATATATATATATATATAGAAAGAGAGCGAGAGATGCGGGAAATTGAGTAAATGGAAATATTATTTTCTCGAAAACTATGGGTGATAGAAAACTTCTGAAACCATATTTGGAATCAATATCAAAAGTTCTATACGAATCACCAAATAATTTTCAAAGGAGAATAAGAGCATTAATTCTATTAGTGAAAATATAAAGATGCAATTACTCGTCCGTACCCGATATAGCGGAATGGTACACGTCATAGCTCCACCCAGCTACATCGGCAGCCAATCACGACGGACATCTGGTCTTTTGGGCGGAGCTTGGCGAATGTGCATATAAAAGGGGATATTTTCAGTTGGGAGTAACAGTAGCTATTTTTGCATCAGTGAATAATCAACCATGGACCTGTACGTCTCCCCAGACTTGTATGAAGAACGTGATACTGCCGCATTAACCACAATTAGTCTTTTCAATGCGGCTGATTGTGGCGAACTATTTTCGACGCAAACCGTAGAAGATATTTGCAGTGACGCTCCTTACAATCCGACGCAAGGGACTACCATAGAAATGTAAGTGTCCATAATTCGATTTTATATATATACGGAGAGTTGTAGTATCTCGTCAAATAGATACTAGTCAAAAATGTCAATCAATGTTATTTCCCCATCATGCTAAAATCGAAATTGGTAATCGAACCAAAGATATCTTCACATAATGGGGATCTGTCTGTTTGTCTGTATATGTTTTCCTTTAAGGTCCGATGAGGATTTGACACGAGTTATACAATCTTTTGAAGGGAATACGGATGATATACTAATCAGTCAACAATGTCAAATAATGTAAGTGTTTTTCGATCTTTTTGGGATAAGAAGACGCAATATATTTTCATAAATTTATTAAATGAAAGAAATCAGTACAATAAACGAATATACAAATATACGAACAAAAACATTATAATATACAACGAGTACGTACAATTGGAAAACGGTTTTTTATCTGTCTGCATACCATTTCATCGTTTCGGTGAGTGTGACACGGGTCAAATAAATTTAAAAAATTTATAAATTCTTTATCATTTGACATATGCATGAGAAATGAGACACAGTACATTCCGCAAACATTAGTAAAATATCCCTGCATACGAAATGGGTTCCATACAACTTCGGGAATATGTAATTGAGCGAGAAATTTTACAATAATAGGGTCACTCCAGGGTTGAGTACCGAGTGAATCAAAATAGTACAGGCGCTGTCTATTTTTAAAATAGACAGCGATCCAGTGAATCCCTTCATTACCGATGATGTCTGTGTTCACAATAAGACTACCGTATTCTCGCGTACTTGGCAAACTCAATGTTTCATTCTTCGCAAACACGCCGATAAATTTGGAACGTGTGACTCGCTCCATTACTTTCTGAAGTGTATTAGCATCCATTTTAAAAGTCAGTGATAACGCTTCTAAATCTACTTCTATTAGGGCTTGCGATTCGAGATATACTAGTACACTAATAGGAGCGTCTATAGGCTTGGCGAATTCCAGTCGCACTGAGATGTTACCGCTCTGCTGTGGTGTTAAATGGGTATTTACGCTAGCAGATAAGTCAGGTGTAATGTCAAACGGATAAAGGTTAAATTGATCAATGAATTCTTCCTGCGTTACCCCATTACCAAGCTCATCACAATCACCTGCAATATGGGTCAGATTACTATAGGCTCTGGCACAAAGAGGTAACACAGCGTCTGATGAATAGTCCGTACCCATTGTTCCACCCAAAGCAGTGCCATTAACGTATAGAGTTATATTTTTAAGTCCGAAATTCTCGAATTTAAAGGCACTCTTTTTATATTTTCCATTCACCGAAGCGTGGTCCTGCATGCCGATTAATATCCTTTTAGGAAGATTTCCCAGGGCAATGTTTTCTATCTGCTTCGATGCCAACCCTGCAGGAACCGTATATAGTTTGATCTGCACTCTGTTAATAGGATATTTCACTGTAGCGTTTAGTAAATTTTTCTCAATTTCTAGTTGTTTTGGTGAACTTAATTTCACTCGCCGTACGCGGAGGTATGTGTCCATAATGTGAACCACAACGGACTTTGCGCCCTCTTCTTGATTCGCATCCAGATTTAAGCAGATCTCAGGACTCGTGCGGGTGAGCTTTATTTTCATATCCACCCCGTTCACAAGCAACTTCTCCTGGAAAGTGAAATCTGTGTGCAACCGTCCAAAACACTCGTATATTTTCTTTTTAGAATTTTTAAATTTGTCCTTTATACTATTTTCATCTTTAGTTTGATAATATCCCTCCGCACTTAAAAAGGTAGCCTTCGCTTCTTTGGAAAAGTTGAGGACATTTTCCAAATAGGCTCGTAGATGATAGTACCCCGTGCCTGCCGATATGTTGGTCTGATTTAAATATACGTCACACTGGTTGAATATGGCGTGCAGAAAGTTTGTTTCAGGGTATACAGCATATTTGTCATCGCAGGCCGTTCCATCAGAATGGGCTATACGTAGCTTAGCGTACATGTGCACACAGCTTGGATCAAAAAAGTAGGGACCTGAGCTGGGTATCACGAATTCTATAGGTGCACTCGGTGAACTAATTGTGTTTAAAGGGTTAATTGTAATAAAGTCACTGTGCTCAATAGAAACTTGGGTTGGCGGGAGCTCAAAAAAGGACAGCTCCGATTTACAGCATTGTGAACTACATGGGTGGATGAAGCGTGCCATGGCGAAATAGTGACTCCTCTCTCGACAAGTGGTAAACAAACTATGATTCATGAGATCAATATCCTTAGCTTATATCAGTCAAAAAAGTGGTCAACCATAGGTTTCATTCGCTTACAGCATTTCTTTTTTGATAGCTTTTTACGTTTAATACCACGTGACCCCTTCTTCCGGGGAGCCCTCTTCTTCTTCTTCCCGCCACCACGCATTTTTCTCTTTGCATCTTTGATGATTTCGTTCCGTGTACGCTTTAAATGTTTTTTTAGAGCTTCTTTAGGTTTAGCCCCGGCCAATATGTCTTCTGCAGTGTTAAGGCCTGATTGTAGCGCTTTTTTTCCAAGGTATCTGGCACCCCTCTTCAGCAAAGGAACAGCCGTACGTAGTATGGATGAAAAAATGGATCCAAGTCCACTACCGCGCTGGTATCGCATCCCTCGATAGACGGTGAAAGGCTTTCTATCCATTACAACTCAGTGCGTCGAAAGTGTAGCTTCACTGTTAAGCTCCCGTTACCGAATGGGAAGTTTTCGCCCTCAATCGTTCTTATATATATTGTGATATTGGTTATTAAATTAGTTGCGACATTCACATAATGGGGTCTGTCATATGTAATACTCAAACTCCTTCCTCTATGGTTGGGGATGTGAGCAATGCGCAGCAGGCGTGCCTGGGTATCCCCAACAAACTGGTGCTCCACTATATTACTGTAAATATAGCACATGTCTGGGGACCTTTCAGCCAATTTCTCCATCTTCAATTGATACATTAATCTGGACAAGTTATACTGTGTCTCGTGAAATGTGTCTCTTTGGAAGGCTGCGCTATATCGGCCGTTGGTTAGAATTTTTAACTTTCTATGTTCTTTAAGACATCTGTTAGTCTTTGATTTTAGGATTAGTGTATGTGCAGGGTTGTTTACGATTTCATATACTAAATCATTCGTAAGGTTTGAGTTTCTTAAACTTACGTTTAAGCCTCTCACAACATCCTCGGCCGAACCATATTGACCCGGCCCTAGTCTTACTTCTGTACTGTAATACCGTGCAATCTTAGTCCAAGCGATGCGCATAGTTTCATCCATAGCTACCCCAGCTTTTTCACACTCGTCAATGTCTCTAAGAATCGTAAAAACGGTTTCTTTATGTTCAATATTTAAAAAGACGGTGTCCAGCTGAATTTCGCATATCCCCACCTCATACGAATCACGACCCAATTCAATGTGCCCATGGAGTTCTGTTACAAAGTTGGCTAGCGTGTTGTTAGGGTGTACAGACAGGGACGAGGAGGACGGGAGTGTGACGTAGAAATGGTTAGGAGCCATGTTGCATACTATTTAAGCTTCATTATTGCATCAGCTTTTATATAGGTGTTGAAGCTTTCTGGGTACCCTAGCCATTTCACCAGGTACATTTTTCTCCTTCCTGAACCTTTGCTTCCTAAAATTTTCTCAATTTTAAACACATTTTTTTCTAAATTAAACGCTACTTTCTGCAATTCCTCGCGGTAAAAGCCTCCTGAGATTTCTTCCCCATTCAAATCTTCAATGTAATACATCATTATCACACCTTTAGGTCTCATAGCCCTAACTTTAAAAATCTCGCGTGTCCATCCTTGCTCAAAACCCTTTGCGAATTTATTCCCCGAACGCGACAGCCTTACATAATCATTGGTTTTGAAGCGCACAGAGTGTGGTGGTGGTGGTGGTGGTGGTCCATCTCTTCTCGGGAGCGTACCTCTTTCTAAAACTTCGTTAGGTGTTGCCCCAATCGTGCGATGGTGTGAGCGGTTGTAGGGTGATGCCAATGGTTCCAGAATGTCTAGAAATCTGTATGTGTTTTTATGTGTAAAATAACGGTGCATGCGTTCCTTTATGGTGCCCTGAACTCTTTCAGCTAAAGAAGCCTTATGTATAGAATTGGTTGTGTAATAGCTGATATTAAACTCTGTCAACATATTCTGAAAAGCACGGCCTATAAACTCCTTCCCCATATCCGTACAAAAATAGCCAGGAACCCTGTTTTCTTTTAACATTAGCGTTTTGGTGGCTTTAGCAACTGTTTCAGGTGATTTATTTTTCAGAGGAACTAGCCACAGATATCTAGAGAGTACGTCTATTATGAATAGAATGTAGCGGTAACCATCGTTATACACAGAATATCTTTGCATGTCTGTTAAATCTGCTTGCCAAATAGAATCAATCGAGGAAGCCGTTGTCTTGGCTGTTTTAAACCTTTTTCTCACAGGCTTATGAAGCGTATAAGCGTCCTGCTCCCTCAAAAATCTTTCAACATCTTTTTTTCCTACTCCGTAAACGTGCAGTCTATCTACGCCGCCGTAAGAGGATGGGGTAGAAATGTCATAATAACGTTTAGTTAATACGTTAGCCATTTGCGTATTTTAGAGGCACGTGGGTAGGGTTGGTTTAACCTCTTCTTGCTCCTCTTCAAAGGTGTTACCGCAGGGGGTGGCGGCGCCTTCAATTGTGTCACAGGCGTTGCATGTTCCAAGTCTTTTAACCTGTTCAGATTTCCTATCAACGTTTTAGGGACATTTATTTGCTGTAGTCTTGCTTTAATATGCTTCCATCCTGATGGTGATGGCCTATCCCACTTTCTCACCAGATCATGGACAATGTCTACGATATTCGATCCCTGTACCTTTGATCCTTCCACAATGATCTCCCCTGTATCGGTCCATTGTATGGCGGGATCCTCATTCAATACATTATAAAGACTTAAGCCTTTACTCCTCAATGTAAGTGGGAGGGTATTTTTTAATACATGTTCGATATGTTGTGTGGCTAATCTTTTTGGTTGATCAGCTGTATCGTCGGGTACAGGTCCTATGTCGCCATCGTCCCCCGTGCTGTGCCTAATAACCACAGGAATCTCCGTAGGGCTCTTATAATTTTCGTACTCGTGAAGAAATTTCTGCAGAGCTTCTTGGTATAAGATTCTTTTCTCATCAGGTGTTTTTTCACTGTTTAATAGGGCTAACAATTCGCTTTCCATTCTTTTAAGTCTGCTTTTACGGGGATCTAGATCCGTGTCTCTTTGCAGTGAAGCGTACACCTCGTGGGGAATCACTACCACTTTCTTCATTATATTAATCTAGTCAGTAAAGGGCCCAAAACTGAAAATAAGATGGGGAGAAATGACCCTCCTGTTTGCACAATAACTCGTTTTTTCTTCGCTACAGTTTGACTTTTACGAGCGAGTGTACAAATTATGTTCTTGTAGCGGCGTAGGCGAGCCTTCTGATGGGTTTTCATTGATACATTGCAATTTATAACGTTAAGACAGATTTCACAGATGCATTTTAAAAAGTCGGCGTCGATATTTTTAATAAACATCTGCTGCATTGCCCGGGGCAGTCGATGATAGATTTTTATTAATTCATGGTATTTCTTTAGTCTCTTTGTCATTCTGGAATATACACCGTTTCAGGCTCGTTTGGAAATATATTCGTTCGCAGAAGCACTCTAAACGTGTTTCGCGGATGAAGGTCGCAAAGCAAATATCCGTAACGCGTGCTTGTAGCTTCTTTATAAACTTCCAAAAACTCCTTACGCTGATTCGGGAACATTTGATTGGCTAATACCCCAATTTGTGATACATCTCTACGTTGCGCGAATAAGACTAGATATTGCGTATTTAACGACACATCGCGCATGTATCTATTTTTGAAAAATAGATTCTGATTGATGAAGAACACGCTTATGTTAAGATGGTCGGAGAATACTGTAAATGTCTCGTAAACGTTTTATCCATCTCCAACATGAGATCGTCAATTACAATGATTGTATGTTCATTTCCCTTTACGAATTAACGTCATATACGCCTTTGTGGAACAAAATATCATCTTGGTACTCGTTGAACACGATTGATACGTCGAATAGCACCATATAACTTTATGCACAAATTTCGAGAACATCTCGCCCTTTCTTTTATGATTTTAAGCATAAACACAGTTTTACCACATCCTGTAGGTCCAGATATAATACATGTGGATGGGCTCGTGAATCTGAATTTTTCTACAGAGTCCATTTCTAACACGTCACACTCCTAAGTGAGTCATTTACAAAATATTACAAATTTTGAGTGCTGATCCTTATATTTCTTCTCCCACAGAACCGACGATGAGGTAGAGCACCCTATCATTACGGATGACGATGACAGTGTAGTTGTGATCTCTTCCCCTGAACCCTCACCAGCGATACAGGTTGCACGTCCAAAGCGGAGGTATGAGAACCCCACATCAGGTATAAAGCGACCGAAATACGTACCTGTTGCAGCAGACCCCCAACCCTCAACCTCTTACGCAACAACCTCCCCAGCAGCAGCACCTAATATACCCCCTTATTCCGCCCCCCGTTCTGTTAAGTCTACAATAATAGATCCCCAACCCTCCTACGCAACAAGGCCCCCATCAGCAGCAGCACCTAATATAGCCACTAATTCATCCGCCCCCCGTTCTGTTGAGGATGTTATTACGTTCGAGTTAGTGCGCGCCGCAGCCCCCACCCCCGCCTTGACTAGAAATCGGTATAGAGTCAGGGTCGACCATAGAGCCCTGTATAGCAATGGAATTGAGCGCGGGATACGCAGGGTTGTAGAGCATATTATAGAGTTTGCTCTTCAGAATCGCGACGAGCGTGAGGTCAGGACGAGTCTGTCCTTTGGGTTCGGGTCAGATGACGGTGATGTAGACGATTATTGGGTGATAGTACCGTTTAGACGTTTGGCTGCTGAAGATGTAGAATATATATTAGGGCGTATAATGCAAGCCGTCCAAAGTAGTATAGCCTTCAATATGGACAACTTCACGGTAAATATTGACCGTGTATTCCGTGTTGCGGGTCATAGTGCCATACCGTACACTCTTAACTTCAATTCTCCAACTATTTACCGAAGGCATATAAACGTCGATCGTGGTTGCGGCTTTATAGCAGTACTCTTAGCACGTATGTTTACTGTACAAAATACACGGACTCAAAAAATTTGGCTGCCTACGATCGTTGAGCGTGCCCGTAAACTAGCTGTAGACTGTGAACTTGAATTTGACTGTAATATGGGTCCTGAAGAGCTGAGAAAGGTAGAACAGGAAATGAATGTGCGCATAGTTGTATTTGGTTTGGATGATCGCCACCGGACTGTGTATGTTTTTAAAAGCTGTGTGAGAGATCGTACAAGACCCCTACTTATTTTAGGATTGTCAGGGCAACGTATCTCCCCATCCGTAATATAAGGGGGCTTTACGCGAGTTATGACAAAAGTCGAAAATATGGGAGACATCATGATTTGTGTAAGGGGTGCCTCGAGTTTGCGGATGATATAGTGAGACATTGTAAAGAATGTCACATGGTATGTGAGCAGTGTAAAAGCACCAAATGTGAAAGCCGTGTAGTTGAGAAGAGACTGTGATGTGTGTAGACGCACATTTTTCAATAATAGCTGCTTTGATCTCCATAAATCAATTGGTACGTGCAGGAAAATGAGAATCTGTGAATGTGGTATGTTTCACACAATGGATAATTGGGGAAAATTTAAGCAGAAGTGCGACGTAATTCACTGTCCTACATGCCAGGAGGAATATAAGGCGGATGGAGTAAAGCATGTGTGTTATATGAAAGATGCTAAGCCTAAAAATAACCCTTGTATAACTGTGTACTACGATATAGAAACATATACGAACGCTGAAACCAAAGAGGTAATTCCACATTTACTTGTGAGCCAGACCATCTGTGATGAGTGTATGGGTATCGAATGTGACGAGTGCCCCAAATGCGGTAAACGGACAAACGTTTTTAAAACGAATGTCAGCGATAGTCCTGTGAAACTATTTGTGTCCTATATTGTCAAGTTAGCCGACAAGTTCAAAAAAATGACTGTGTATATTCTCGCCCATAACGGGGCAAAGTTTGACACGCAGTTCCTTTATAAGGAGTTGCTTGAACACGAATCCTCTGAGATATTTACAGGTGATCCATTGAAAAGAGGCAACAAATTAATACAGATGCAGATAAGAGGCAATGTACAATTTAAAGATACTTTATTATTCACACCTTGTAAATTAGCAAAGCTACCCAAGGTGATGGGAGTAGCAGCTGAAGTTTCCAAAGGATACTTCCCATACACTTTCCTCACCAGCGAGACTTTAAACTACGTAGGCCCACCACCCCCCAAACATTATTTTGACTGCATGGATGAACGTGAAGACTTTGATCGATACTACGACAGTTTTAATGAAAGTAACCCTTATAATATAGCTGATGAATGTGAGCGTTATTGCGTGAATGATGTGCGCGTGCTCAGAGTATGTTTCCAGGCCTTTAGAAGTATGTACATAGCCCGTTTCAAATGCGATCCACTGCAAGTCGCAACCACCATCGCATCATTATGTTTTACGGTGTTCAAGAATAACTTCATGCCTAAAGACACCTTAGCCATTATTCACCGAAACAACCCCCGCAGTTACGGACACAAGGCTATTTACTGGCTCATACACCTGCAGCAACAAACAGGTGTATACATAAAGCACGCCCGCAACACGGGTGAAGTACCCATTAAGATTAATGGACGTGTTTTTTGGGTTGATGGGTTAAGTGAAAACCGTGTCACTGGTGTGAAGACTGTGTATTCCTTTAATGGTTGCTGGTGGCATGGATGCCCCCGCCCTGAGTGCGGAGTCACCGGAGATATCCACGGTAGGTCTCCTGCCGACTGTCTTGCATCGACCCGCACCCGCGATCAACTTATAGGATCACAGTTCACTCACAAAGTCTTGTGGGAGCATGAATATGATGCACGGATGGAGACAGACGATGTATATCGTGAGGAAATAAAAACGATCAAGCGTTCAATGGTGCTGGATCCTCTCAAATGTGGTGATAGCTTGTTTGGAGGACGTACAAATCCATTCAGACTATACTTCCCACCTACGGAGGGCGTGAAGCTCCATTACTACGATTTCTGTTCTTTATACCCATACGTGATGAAGAGCAATCCGTACCCCGTGGGCGCTCCTGAGAAACTGGTGGGGCCTAGCATACCCTCCATCAATGAATTTTCAAAAAATTTGAATGATCATTACTTTGGGCTCTCTTTCGTAGACGTACTCCCCCCACGCAATTTATGGATGCCGATCTTACCTGTCGTTATCGACGACAAGCTCATGTTTCCCCTGTGCGTGAAGTGCGCGGAAGAGGATAACGGCGAATGTAACCATATACCCCACCAGCGTAAGATCAGAGGCGTATATACAAGTCCTGAGCTGGCCCTAGCCGTACGCCATGGTTATAGAATACTGAAGATACACGAGATTTTATATATAATTATGTGTATATATTTCTGTTACGTACATATTGAAATGTACATGAAATGTATATTTATTTTATATATATATATATATCCATAATTGTGTGTATATATTTCTGTTATACGCATATTCCTCAAATGTATATTTATTTGAAATGTATATTTTATTTTATATATATATATATATTTCTGTTATACGCATATTCCTCAAATGTATATTTATTTTCTATATATTTATAATAAAAAGAATGATGCAATGTTGTTTATTGTTATGCCTTCTACTACCGGTATTCTAATAATGTATACAACAGGTATCTGGCAATATTTAAGCCTTCTAAGCCAACTGGCTGATTAGGAGTCTATAATAGTGTATAACTGCGCGCCGGCTGCCGTCGGGTCTCGAACCCTGGGCCGATGGATTCGTAGTCCGCGACGCTAACCACTACACCACCGAGGCGGTATTTGTCATTACTTACTCGGACTATAGTGGATTTAATTATCCCAGAAGAGTTCCTTGTTCCATGCACGGTCTGTGTGTAGCATATATATATATATATATATATATATATATTGTGTGTACGTTTTTCCCACTGTTATTCGTGACTTAAATATTATAATAAAAATCAAGTGTCTAAAAAAGTTATTTAATAAGCAGAATTTAATTGGATTCAAATTATATTTTAAAATACGCGCAAATATTTGTAGAAGTAATAACAATGATAAAATTAATATCTGGAGTCAGTGGTGATTTCTGCTCGAATAGCTTGTAGAAGGATAATCCCTCGACCCGAAAAAGGTCCCTAGAGACCTTTTTCGTTCGAATCGTGTCCCTAGAGACACGATTCGAACTGATTTAGCTTCTGCCTTTCATCGTGTGTGTGTGTGTGTGTGTGCGTGTGTGTGTGTGTGTGCGTGCATGAGTTGTTTATTATATATATATATATATCAAGAGTGGTCTGGAAGGAGATGTTTCATAATTTTCTTTTCCGGACGTTTTTCCCACTGTTATTCGTGACTTAAATATTTATAATAAAAATCAAGTGTCTAAAAAGTTATTTAATAAGCAGAAATAAGATGTTTAAAAGAACAGACCCCGCTATAGTGGCTTGGGCAAATCCAAATGAATAATTTCTTTATTTTACGTCATTTTTCATTTTTTCGTCGCAGGAATGAGGCTATATGTTTCATAAGTTTTCATCTCGTTTGGTGGAATTGTATCGTAAATTATTTAAATGAAGTTTCATAATTAAATTAATTGGTTTTACTGTTATTTAGGAAAATTTATATTGGGAGCAAACGTTACAATAATAAGCTTATGTCGATATAGTTACCCATTGAATTGGAACTCTTTATTCACGTTTGCTATTATTTATTGAATGGTGGATAATTAGTTGGGTATCCCTTATGAAAATTCGTTTTCTGTCTAACGAAATAGGGTAACTTTGTTAATTCTATTAAAGCGTAATGAAAGAGGCGCTTGTGTTATTTTTACGGTTGAATCTTGTATAACCATATAAATATATATTGTGGTATTTTATATGGTTCATTAGTTTATTATATATACAAGTACATTTGGAATAACAGCCGTCATATATGTGTTACACGATTAATGGGACACATGGCGCTATCTGGAATACCTTGCGCTATCTGGCAACTCAGCCAGAATAGAGGATTATAAAAGATCGCGAAGCTGGTGAAGAACCATTCCCCCCTCGGCTCCGGCCGAGTAAGGAGCTCTGCTCCTTCTATTTTTGGCCCTTTGGTTAACCCCTTAGTGGCCTCTTAGGTTAGGGAAACGAAAATAAATTGGGGGAGAACTCCACTCTGTCCTTCAGGTGTCTCTCTCCCTCTCTCCTGCATGTATCTTCCTCCTTCAGGCGTCTCTCTCTCTCTCCTGCATGTTTGCCTCCAGCATGTGTACTGCATGTGTACATCCAGCATGTGTGCGTGTACCTCCAGCATGTGTACCTACTGCATGTGTACCTACTGCATGTGTACTCCTGCATGTGTGCGTATGTGTGTATACCTCCAGCATGTGCACCTCCTGCATGTGTACCTATCCTCTCTCCTTCAGGCGTCTCTCCCTCCTACAGGCATCTCTCTCTTCTTCAGGCGTCTCTCCCTCCTACAGGCATCTCTCTCTTCTTCAGCTCTCTCTCCTTCAGCTGTCTCTCTCTCTCCTTCAGGCGTCTCTCCCCCCCTTGGCTCAGCCAACTGGCTGATTCTGGCTGATTAGGAGCCTATAAAACAAAGCCAGCCCGGCTGGAAGTCTTAGTGTGCACTTGGCTCCTGCCAGGTGAACACCTCTCCTCCTTTCTCTCCTCCTCCTCCTCCTTTCTCTTGGGGGATAACGCCGCCTCCAAGTTTCCCCCCCACCCCCCTTTCCCCCGCCCCCATTTGCAACAACCCCCTTCCCCCCTTTGCAACAACCACCCTTTGCAACAACCCTCCCCCCTTTGCAACAACCCCCACCCCCCTTTGCAACATTACATAATAACCTGCAACATTCCTGCACTCTCCCCTTTTGCGGCTATACTACTTATACGTACACTATATATATATATATATATATATATATATATATATATAATATATATATGCAAATAACTGCAATGACCGCGCAGTATATAAATGAATAGAAACGACATAAGTATTAAGGAACGTTTCGTGTGCAGAAACGTTCCTTAATACTTATGTCGTTTCTATTCATATATATATATATATATATATATACTGTATATATATATATATATATATATATATATACAGTATATATATATATATATATATATATATTATATATATATATATATATTATATTATATTATTATTATTTATTATTATTATATATATATATTTATTTATTATTATTATTATTTATTTATTTTTTATTTTTTATATATATATTTTATTTTATTTTATTTTTATATATATATAAAAGAGGAAGTTTGTTTGTTTGTCTGTTTGTCTGTTTGTTTGTTCTCTATTGAAATGAATATGGCTGCACCAAATAGTGTTTAAGGTAGTGAATCAGATATAACTTTTCACGGGGAATCTAATGGTGTTCACAGTAGGTAGGTACAGTAGGTAGGTAGGTAGGTAGGTACAGTAGGTAGGTAGGTACAGTAGGTAGGTACAGTAGGTAGGTACAGTAGGTAGGTAGACTAGACAGTTTTATTTAGTAAATGGGTAGGTACAGTAGGTAGGTAGGTAGGTACAGTAGGTAGGTACAGTAGGTAGGTAGACTAGACAGTAGGTAGGTAGGTAGGTAGGTACAGTAGGTAGGTACAGTAGGTAGGTAGACTAGACAGTTTTATTTAGTAAATGGGTAGGTACAGTAGGTAGGTAGGTAGGTAGGTAGGTAGGTACAGTAGGTAGGTAGACTAGACAGTAGGTAGGTAGGTAGGTAGGTACAGTAGGTAGGTACAGTAGGTAGGTAGACTAGACAGTTTTATTTAGTAAATGATACATTAAAATCTTGTTTAGTTTTGAATGACGGCATAAAGTCACGGGATTTAAGTGGAATCTAATGGTGTGCATAAAAGTTTCAAAATTTTCGAGAACTTTTTAAAATATAAGGTTAAGGAATAAGTTTTTTCATTTTAACACAAAAAAGCTTAAAATCATTATTTTCGAGAACTTTTTAAAATATAAGTTTAAGGAATAAGTTTTTGCATTTTGACATTTGAGTGTGACTTTTGCTATGGGTGACAATGGCCCAAAAAAGTTGGAACACCTCGCAATCTTTATGTTTTGACACCCAATGGAAAAACACGTAACATTGTTTACACTGAAGTGCTACAAAATGTCTGATGTTTTCAAGGAATAAAAACAATTACCAAAACTTTGTGTTTATGTGTTCATTTAGTTTTGTTCATCTTTTTACCTTATTTTGACACACCCTTACATCCCGGGCAACGCCGGGTATCTCTGCTAGTATACTATAAAAACAAAAAGTTATCAAGCCATTTTTCGACACGTAGCAAAAACCCTGATAAGCAACATCATGTGGTGTACCAATTTACATGTCCTGTAGTTGACTGTACGTCGACTTACATTGGTTACACCACAAACCACATTAAAGAGAGAGCATACCAACATAAATATCGTCCAAGTAAAATTAACGAACATTACAGAGTAGATCATAAAATATTAAAGTTAGAAAATATCTCACAAAACTTTCAAATCTTATACTCATCACATAACGTACAAAAACTAAAAATTGCCGAAGCCTTTTACATTAAAGTGAAAACACCGAAAATTAATATAAAATCTAATGAACTTTCGAATATTCTTAAATTAATTTAAAATTGTATCAAATTTACAATCAAAAAATATTTATATAACCCATTTTACTTTAAAATTATGTATAAAGCTCTGAAGATGTTCAAAGTATAAGAACGAAACGCGTCAGCAGAAGAAAAAATGAAAACAGTATTCTTAGCATACTGCAAATTCTTATCTAGAATTATTATTAAGAAACTTAGTACTGAAAATAAAAAACTATTCAGAATATTGGAAATTAAATGTAAATCCTTTATAAAGGCATAGGCTGATATCGACTTTCTAAAATTTTGCCTCAATAATCAGTTGTTTCCTAATTTTCTGAACATAAAACTTTACGACAAAACAGCTCACAAGGAAAAGTCTACAGAAAATTTCAAAACGCAACTTCTCAAACGCGAAATTGTGAAACAGAAAGATAAATTAATCGACCTTAAAAAAGAATCCATTAAAAATGTTTTACTTTTCAGGAAAGAAACCGGAAATCTCCACTTCCATTCTTCTATCTTATTCTTAAATAGAAGCTTAAGAGAATTCAAAGATGACATTGAGTTTAAACACTTAAATAAATTACACAAACTTTATGGAGGAACAATTATGCAGAAAAACAAAGAATCAATAGTGACTAATTTATCAAATTATGAACCTAATGAACACGAATCTAATATACTTGACAAAGGATTAAATTTTGGGCTTAGGAAACCATCTAAAAAGATAGAAAAACAAATTGAAACCGAAAGATTTTATGAAAAAATTAAATACAATGAACATAATGGTAAAATAAATGTGATTAATGATGATGAACTTAAAACGAAATTAAAAACCTTTTCAATCTCATTTATTGAAAATAATAATCATGGAAATTTAACAAAAACTGAATATGACGCGATATCATCTCTTAGAAACAATGATGAAATCATAATAAAAAAATCCGATAAAGGTAATTGTACTGTTATATTGAACAAGAATGAATATAATAAATAAATTAAGAGATATTGTCAGCAATAATAGTAAATTTTCGAAATGTAATATTAACACAACACTTAAAACAAAAAATTAAATAAATAAAATTGCTAATTCAATAAATGACGTAAACATCTCCAAATTACTAAAACGATCAGGAAGTTATAATGATGGTCATCTTTATGGACTACCTAAGATTCATAAAAACTCTACTAATCCACCATTACGCCTCGTCATCTCAATGAGCGGAACTGTCACACATGATATTGCTCAGTTTTTAAATAAGATAATAAGACCGTATCTTAACAAAAATTTAATTGTAAATTCTACGACCGAAACACTAGCTAAATTAGCTAACTTAAAAATAGCCAACGCTGAACAACTTGTTTCTCTTGACGTGGAATCACTTTTTACAAATGTACCAGTCATGGAAACCATAGAGATAATTTTGAACAATGTTTACAATAATCAAAATTTAATTGCACCAACATTAAAAAAGGAAGACATGAAACAATTACTTATTTTGTGTTGTACAAAAACTCCGTTTAGATTCTGTGATGAAACCTACATAAAGATAGATGGTGTTGCTATGGGCACACCATTAGGACCTACTTTCGCAGACTTTTATATGTAGAAAATAAAATAATGAAAGAAAACAACTTCTACAACCCAAAACTGTATATGAGATACGTCGACGATACCTTGATACTATTTAAAAACAATAACCACATTCCTTTATTTATTCGAAGACTTCATGAACTAAGTAAATTAAAATTCACATTTGAACCTTCCTTGAATAATACACTCTCTTTTCTCGACATTAATATATTCATTGGTCAAAATGGATGTTTAACGACTGGTGTACATGTTAAACCAACAGACAAAGGAACGTATTTAAATTATAATTCATACTCACCAGAAAAATATAAACTATCAATAATTAAGACACTCGTGCACAGAGCTTTCAATATATGCTGAAGTTGGCAGCTATTTAATCAAGAAATTGAGAGAATAAAGCAAAGTCTAATAAACAGTGATTTTCTGCTATTTTTAATCGATAATATCATAAACCGAACTCTAAGAAATTTATATGACAAAAATAAGGAGGAGGATGAAAATAAAAATAAAAATACAGATATAAAATTTTACTTCGAAACAAGAAACCCAACAAGACTAAAACATGAAGAAAAATGTCTAAACAATATATTAAAGAGGCACATAAAACCAATGGATAAAGAAAAAACTATCAATGTTAACATATACGGCTGCTGCTGCTGCTGCTCGTGCTGGTGAGGCTGCTCCAGCAGAGGCGGCGGAGGAACGTCTGCATCGCTCGTATCTCTCCGTCTCGCCTCGTCCCTACTCTCTCGTCTCGAGCGTCCTCGGGACGGCCAAATCGGCCGAAATCAATTTCTCACCCGGAGAAAACTGTCGGGGTGTCAGGAAATGATTGCCCCCCCCTGTAGAGCAAAAACTAGAAGAGATAAATAAAAACGGGCGAGACCACTTGAAAGAGCGTTAAAATCTGAATAAAAACCATTATATGCTATTCCTGTGATTTTAATTCTTACCATTTTTTTCCCCACAGAAACCATGGCATCATCTATTTTGAACGATTCAGAGAAAAAGCGAGTTCTTGACCGCATTCGAGCTTCGTGAAGCAAAGGAAGCTGGTGCAACTTTCATAACTCGACACTGGGTGGCTGAGAGATTAAAAAGATCAGAAGACTTTGTCAAAAGGAATTGGAATAAGAATCCTGAAGATTGTGAAACAGAATTTCGAGGAGGAAGACCGGAGAAATTATCTCAAGAATCGAAAGACATTGTGCTGGCTGCATCACGGCGCCGAAAGAAGAGCTGCTCTGAGGTAGCGAAAGAGATACTTATCCGTCGTGGTAAGATAGTCAATCGGCAACTTGTGCATCAATTTCGAGTTCGCCAAGGCTTGAGTGCTTGGCATGAAATAGCTAAGCCACGGAAGAGTGATCTTAATATTGAAGATCGGCTATGGTTTTGTGATTATCTTGAGGAATGGACGGAAGACGATTTCCTTCACTTGGTTGTCAGCGATGAATTCTTCGTTTATGTCTCCAGAAAACCAAATTTTCAGAATGATCGGGTTTGGGCAACAACTCCTGATGAAGTCCCAGACGACCAGAAGTATCGAGAAATAGTAAAAAATCCAGCATGTGTGGGTGTTTTCATTATGTTCTCTATTCGGAAGCTCATCTGGGTTATCAAACCAAGAGGAACCAGTTGGGATGGGCCTTATTTTCGAAATGTAATTTTAGCCCAACATGTAATTCCGTTTTTGAAAGACCCCGAGTGTGTTTTGGATGCTGAACAGGCAACCTTTCTTCACGACAAAGCCCCCTGTATGAAAGCACTTGCGACTCAACAACTGCTTAAGGACAATAACATTGATTTTTCGGAAATAATGAATGGCCTGGCAATTCTCCCGATCTTAATGTCTGTGAACATGTCGGATCCATCCATGAAGGATCGGGTGGAGTCCTTAATGCTGGAACAACCCATTCAGAATCGGTATTCAACAGAAATTATGACTGCAAAGATCAACGAAGTCCTTGAAGAAATGAGTCATGATACCGATCTCTTTGAGACACTTCTGGGATCATACCCCCGTCGATTAATGGCCGTCAGAGCTGCAAATGGGGGCAACACCCGATATTAAAACAAGTGTTTTTTATTCAAAATTAAACGCTCTTTCGCGTGGTTTTGTCTGTTTTTTTCTATTCCTTTCAGTTTCTTCTGTACAGGGGGGGGCAATCATTTCCTGACACCCAGCCATTTTTCGACACGTAGCAAAAACCCTGATAAGCAACATCATGTGGTGTACCAATTTATATGTCCTGTAGTTGACTGTACGTCGACTTACATTGGTTACACCACAAACCACATTAAAGAGAGAGCATACCAACATAAATATCGTCCAAGTAAAATTAACGAACATTACAGAGTAGATCATAAAATATTAAAGTTAGAAATATCTCACAAAACTTTCAAATCTTATACTCATCACATAACGTACAAAAACTAAAAAATTGCCGAAGCCTTTTACATTAAAGTGAAAAAACCGAAAATTAATATAAAATCTAATGAACTTTCGAATATTCTTAAATTAATTTTAAATTGTATCAAATTTACAAAAAAAAATAATATATATATATAACCCATTTTACTTTAAAATTATGTATAAAGCTCTGAAGATGTTCAAAGTATATGAACGAAACGCGTCAGCAGAAGAAAAAATGAAAACAGTATTCTTAGCATACTGCAAATTCTTATCTAGAATTATTATTAAGAAACTTAGTACTGAAAATGATAAACTATTCAGAATATTGGAAATTAAATGTAAATCCTTTATGAAGACATAGGCTGATATCGACTTTCTATTATTATTATTACTAGTACAGTTCCCGTCGCTTCGCTGACGGTTAGACAGGCTAAACTACAGAAAAGAACGCAGCCGTGAAAATTTTGAGCTTCACATTGTGTCAACATTTCTGAATCTGGTATCTCCCAAAACCTCCTCACCCCCATTCATGCAACTCGGGGGCTAACCCCCTCCCCCGTTACCCCCACCCCTCCCCATTACCCCACCCATCCCCCATTACCCCCACCCCCACCCTTCCCCCATTGCTAAACTACAGAAAAGAACACAGTCATGAAAATCTTGAGCTTCACATTGCCGCCCGTAATACAATTTCTGAAATTTTTTTTCATAATTTTTTCTCACAATTTCTGAAAGTGTGACGGACGGACGGACGGACGGACGGACGGACGGACGGACGGACGGACAGCTCTCTTATTATAATATAGATTATTATTATTATTATTATTATTAAATATATATGTGAGAGGAGAGACTACTGAACAGTTCATTTCTTTAAGCACCCTCATCTGGACCTGGAGTTTTATTAGGATAAATTTTATCTCTGGCCGAGAGTACTTCACTTTCACTAATGGTAAAATTGTGAAGCTTTAAATGACCATCATTGAGCATCATTACGGGAACGGGAATGTTGTTCATATTTTCGTTAGTAAAGAAGGAAAAGATGAATTTATTTAGAACTTCCGTCATTTGTAAGTCATCGTAAATTTGTTTGTTGTTTTCGCCTATGGGTGGATCAATAGTCTGAGAAGTTAGTTTTTATTCACTATGGTTCACTATACAGTATATAGCTCGTACTTGTAACTACTTTTTCTAATAAGTTTTTTGCTTCGCCTTCTCAATAGCTTGTAAGCATTTTCATCGGACAAATTATTTGTTTCTTTACATTTGAAACAAGCAGAGCCTTCGGCATCCTGCCCTACGGGCGGAGCTTGTGCTTCGCAAATTCGCCTACGGCAAGGGCACGTTAGAGTTACCTTTTTGGGGGGAGGTCATTCTCCCTCTCCCCCAAACCCCCCTCACCCCCTTTATGCAACTTGGGTGATAGCCCCCACCCCTTGTTGCATAACCCCTCTCCCCCATTACCTCACCCCCAGGGGGCTGGGGCTGGCACCTTGCAACAATTTATCAACATTGCAATTGCATATGCACTCGAACATTTTGCGGTCAAACTACTTTGAAACATTGTGGGTAATTTTTTTTTTATCCAAAAAATGGACCAATTTGTAAGGTTTTTTTAAATGTTTAAGGATACGCATTCCATTTTAATGTCAAGATACTTTTAATTCCAGCATTCCACCATTTAGGTTTAACAGACTTTGCCAATCTCTTTTTATTTAATGGGATATTACTTGATTCTAAACGTTTGAAATAATTAAAAAAAAGGAAGTCCATGTACTATTGATATCACCGCACGATAGAGCCTCATCCCAATTATGGGTCAGAAGTTGCAGTGTCATGTCACGAAATTTAGCTCTTTTAAAATCCAAAATGTATTCCAGGCTCTCCTAATTATGATCATTAATTTAATTTTAAATTTTATTTGCCTATGATCACTGTTGAAGAAATAGTCTCCTACAGAGATATTATCAATTAATAATAATAATGATTGGGGTTGTTTAACCTCCTTCGCAACATCTAAGGTCATATGACGCAAGGGACCTACAACTTTACGGGGGATCCGAATCACAGGTCGCTACATAATCTGGACACAGAGGACGGTCTCCCATCCAACTACTACCCAGACCCAATGTCGCTTAACTTCGCTGATCAACGGGAAGCCGTGTTACAACATTGGCTACGACGTCCTTTTGGTGAAGGACAATACTTAATAGTGCGTGAAATTTAAATCTTGAACTTTGAGCATTAATATAAAATACATTTTTAAAATTTTGAGTACCGCAGTAGAATTTCAAGGTTCTTCTTGGAGGCAGTTGTTGACTGTAAAGAAAATTTGTTAGGCTGGTCGCTAATGTTAGATTAGGTTGACTGTAAAGAAAATTTGTTAGGCTGGTCGCTAATGTTAGATTAGGTTGACTGTAAAGAAAATTTGTTAGGCTGGTCGCTAATCTTAGGTTAGGTTAGGTTAGGTTAACCTAACTTTCCTCTCCCTCTCTTAAATACACCTTATGAAAGGTCGTGAGGACTACGTGGCGTTATCATGCCAAGTTTTTACCGTAAATGTGCTCATAAACGGACGTGAGGAACTCAAGTGGAAATTTCTCAAATCGATCCATTCTTCTACCTGGATGCGTTTATGCTACTGAGCTTACAAATTCTAAATTGCTGTAAATTAGAGTTAAAGTCACGAAATAAAACTTCGCTTTCTGCACCTGGGCGTGGTTTCAACAAAAAAGAACACCCAAAACAGAAACTGGTCGTCTGGTACACCTTTGGACAGGTTTTAGTATGGTGAAAAAAATAAACCATGTTTTACTGCCTCTGACCAAGTCTGTAATGATCAAAGTACATAAAGTAGTCATTTGACTAGGTGTTTATTCATCAAAATCCACTCTTATACGAACAATTTAGAATGCTCTCCTCCGACCCCTTGGTAGAATTTTTTTCCTGACCAGTTTCTGTTTTGTATGAACCCAGGGGGCATACCCGTATATTCTTTCACTATAAACAGAGGACAGGGGCTGGAATTAATAAATATTATTGTTACTTTTAATTATGTATGGGAAATGACATGCATACATATGAAAGTTAGCTCGGTTTATTCAGAAGAAATTTATTCATAAAATTTTTTTAAGGAGATGAAATGTTTTCCCTCACTTAATTAAAAGAATAAAAATTTAACTGCATGAAAAACAAATATCTTTAATATATACAGTAAAACCTTGAATACCGGACGCTCCGAATAAGGAACTCATTTTTGTATATATATATATATACAGGGTGGGCCGTAAGTTTCCATACATAGGAAAAATTAAACGTTTGTTTTATGTTTCAGATACCCTAAGAATATGCGTTTGACGTAAGATCTTGTTTACTCATGAAGCAAATTTTTACGTCAATGGAGAGGTTAATCGGCAAAACATACGTTATTGGAGTAATGCTAACCCTAACTGGCTGAGTCCGACGAAGATGCAAGGTGCCGGTAAAGTGATGGTGTGGGCCGGGATATGGGGTGACAGAATTATTGGACCAATTTTTGTCAGTGGAAATCTTAATGCCGAAAGGTATCTTAACATGTTGCAAGAAGAGATTTTCCCATCCCTACTAAACGAGGAAGGTAACTTCCCAGTTTACTTCCAGCAAGATGGAGCTCCACCTCATTATGGTCTTCACGTGCGTCGGTATTTGGATCAGCAGTTTCCGGATGCTTGGATTGGTCGGCGTGGTCCTGTGGAGTGGCCTCCCAGATCCCCAGATCTCACCCCCCTTGATTTCTATCTTTGGGGGCACTTGAAGGCCATGGTGTATCAGGAAAAGATACGAGACATAAATCATCTAAAGGAACGTATCACCAACGCCATTACAAGCATAACGTCAACTGTGCTAATGCGTGTTCATCAACAGTGGGGAACACGTATTGAAATGTGTTTTCAAAACAATGGCAACCATGTAGAGCATATTATATAAATAAAAATGGTTGTCCATAACAAAATGTTTATTTTTCCTATGTATGGAAACTTACGGCCCACCCTGTATATATATATATATATATATATATATATACACACACTACCAGTCAAAAATTTAAGTACATCTAATTTCCAATGTTTTGCTGCTTAGATCATGACATAAACTTCAAATGTAAACTTAACAGGTACTAGAGATGAATTTGCTTACCTGGCTTTCATATTGTATGCCTCAGTGCATCTGCCCTATGCAGTGTGTTGTAACACAGAAGCTTCTTCAAAATAGCCTTCAAAATGTGTTAATTTACATCTAACATGCAACCTAAAATTAATGCCATTAGCTCTGCACAAAGGTCCAAAAACAGTTTAAAAGTCTTTACTGGGGTAGTGTGTTTCTTCAGGAGTATGTTAATACATGTGTTCAGTTATTAACATGCGCTGCAGGTCTTTACATATAAAATCCTTGCAGAGGAGCTAACTGTGTAGTTTAAGGTATATTTCTGTGTTTCAAAAAGCAAAAATGGGTGCCAACAGAAAAAAGACAGTCGATTGTAACTTTGAGAAATGAAGGTCAATCACTGAGGCAAATTGCAAAAAAAATAAAAGTTTTTGTGAATGTGGTTGCTTGTGCCATTAAATGGAACGGAGAAACTGGTCAAAATAAGGACAGAAAAAGGTCAGGGCGACCAAGAACCACAACAAACTCAGAGGACAAGTGTATCCAAGTCACCAGTCTGCGCAACAGACGCCTCACAGCACCTGAAATCAAAGCCCAGCTGAACAACTCCAGAAGTACAACAGTTTCAACATCAACTGTTCAGAGAAGACTAAGAGAGGCAGGATTAAAAGGACGAACTGCAGCAAAGAAACCAATGCTGAGACTCCAGAACAAAAAGGAAATGCTAGCCTGGGCTAAAAAACACCAAAAATGGACTGTTGAGCATTGGAAATTTGTCCTTTGGACTGAGAAATCAAAGTTCGAAGTTTTTGGATCCAAACGCAGAGTATTTGTGCGGCGCAGAGCGGGTGAAAGAATGAAACAGCAGTGTGTTGTGCCAACAGTGAAGCACGGTGGAGAAAGTGTGATAGTCTGGGGGATGTTTTGCAAGGGAGCAAGTTGGAGATCTCCACAAAGTCACTGGAATACTGAACCAACGTGGCTATCACAGCATTCTACAGCGCCATGCCATCCCATCTGGTCTGCGACTAGTTGGCCAACAGTTCATAATGCAGCAAGACAACGATCCTAAACACACTTCCAAGCTGTGTCAAAATTACATGAAGCAGAAAGAACGGCAACGTCAGTTCACAGTTATGGAATGGCCAGCACAGTCCCCGGATCTGAACCCCATCCAGCTAGTGTGGGATGAACTGGATCGACGAGTGAAAGCCAAGCAGCCATCCAGTGCTCAGAAGCTCTGGGAACTCTTACAAGAGTGCTGGCAGCAGCTTTCCCAGACTACCTTCTTTCTCTTGTTGAGCGCATGCCTCTAATTTGTTCTGCTGTAATTGCTGCTAGAGGAGGCTATTTTGATGAATCTAAAATTTAGACTTTGCTTTTGGTAAATTGTCCTGATTTGTTGTTATTTAAGTTCCCATGTTTTTACTTATGAATTTGTGTCATGATAACTTAGTTAATAAATAAAAAACTTTAACTCTTTACATGCCAACGTTCCCATTTCGGGAACATAAAATAAAATAGTTGTTTTTGAACTGTTTGAAATTATCGCTTTTTGCCGCTTTGTACTACTATTCTTTACCTAATTTTTTTTTAAACAAAAAATTTTGTCAGGATGCTAACACCGATTCCTATGCATCGACAGGGTGTTGTTTCAGTGTATTATATACTTTTCTATGAGATAATTTATCTAATTAGCTGTTTATAGAATTTTTATTTTGATGTTCCCAGAATGAAAACATTGACATGTCAAGATAAGAAGTATCACCGCAAAAGGTTAGAGTGCAATGCAATTGCAAATGTTGCAATGAGTGCCAGTGCCAATCCTAGGGTGCCCCAAAAAAGGGGAGGAACTCCCCCAGCAAGCAGGGGGAGTCCACCTGACCTCTTTGGGGAAGAAGCTGGGACGGCCTCACCTCCCAAAGGGGTATACCTAACCTCAGAAGAGAGAGGAGGAGGAGAGAGAGGAAGAGACCATCCAGTGGTCATGGTAGCAACACTTGACTTAGAACTCAAAATCCACCAGTTGGCATAGAAGCCAGTGCCTCCAGGCATTGTTCGCTTGAACAAGCAAGAAGCGCACACAAACGCAGATAGATCCCCTATTATTACACACAGCCATATATACTAATTATTTATTATAGAGAAGTTTCCAGCGAGAGAGGGAGAGAGAGAGAGAGAGAGAGAGAGAGAGAGAGGCGTCTATTTACTTTTGTCATTCATCCCTTATCCAAATTGCCTTCAAAACAGCATTTCTTGATATTCCAAGAAAGAAAAAAATATCCGAATTGTTCATTCTGACGAACGTCAAGCTTTTCACCCCACCTACAGTTTAACGGGAAATCCGGACTTACCCGAATTGTCAGTCTGACGATAGTCAAACTTTTAACTCCACCCTAGACCTACGGTTTAACGGGGAATCCAGCACCCCGTATCTTAACCACTAGGTCACCCAGAGTACCCATTTTATCTAACAACCAGTTGTGCGGAAGATGGGTGTGCTACGCATCTAATAATAAAAGAAATACACAGTGCTCTTTACACTGCACATTATTCCAACAACATGCGGAAGGATGTTCGTTTACCAGGCGCCGGTTGCAATCAATGGGCCTCGAGCATGGACCCAATGCGGTTCTCCTTTTCGTACAAATTTTTCATCCATCTTAATATTCATTCTTTTGATTTGAGAAATCTATCATATATATTAAATCTCCCATATGAAAACAGGTTTAATAATACGCAGTAAATATACTAAATGCATATAATTTGTAATAAACAATTATTCTCATAGATTAACATTCAACAATCCTTTCTATATACTTTTATATTATTTTTATAAAGAAAATCCTGCCAATTCAAAGTTAATTAACTGTTAATTTTTATAGAAAACAGAGTAAAATACATTTACATTAAATTGTCTTCGCATGCACGATACTTTACGCTTCCAGCCATTATTAAAAATTAACGAAAAATCTTAAAACGCATATCTTAAGCTTGGTTTTTTTTATATTCTTAATCGCCCATAAACTTTAAACCGATGCGAATTGCCCCGATTTCCAAATTTATCTTCCAGCGTCGCTAAGTCCGTCATATATACATACACACACCACAGGCAAGATAATGAAACAGAAGTTTACGACACAGTATTTTCTCCATAACCCTCCACAATTAAATTTTAATTAAATCTTAAAACGCATATCTTAAGCTTGTTTTTTTTATTCCTAATCCCACGTAAACTTTAAACCGATGCGGTTTGCCTTTTTTAACTTTATCTTCCAGCGTCGCTAAGGCTCTCATATATATATATATATATACAGGGTGGGCCGAAAGTCTGGATCCATAGGAAAATATTTATTTTAATACATAAATTACAACAAATGGTAAATACTTAAAATGAATATCAACTTTAACTTGTAAATGCGTATCCGTGATACTGTACAGTAGTTCGTACTCCAGTATAAATACTCAAATACTTTTTTATTTCAGCCCAGAAATGGCTTCAAATCTAACAACAGAAGACCGGGTAGAACTTGTGTTCATGTACGCAAGACAGGGCGCTACACACAGAGAAGTTGCTACCGAATTCAATAGAAATCATCCTGATAAGCATCCAGTAACACATGCGACTGTTGGCAAGTTGTTTAAACGTTTCAAAGAAACAGGAAGTGTACATGATCGACGGCGTTCTGGTCGTCCAAAAACTGATGAAAATACCTCTGCAATGGTATGTGAAACTTTAAAGAATAGTCCAGTAAAGTCAACAAGAAGATTATCAAATGAAACACGCATCTCGAGAACGTCAATTCGAAGAATTATTAAAAATCATAAATTCCATCCCTAAGTGTCTCGATGTCAGAGGCCGCCAATTTGAGCATTTGTTATAATTTGTTGTTTATACTGGAGTACGAACCACTGTACAGTATCACGGATACGCATTTACGAGTTAAAGTCGATATTCATTTTAAGTATTTACCAGTTGTTGTAATTTATGTATTAAAATAAATATTTTCCTATGGATCCAGACTTTCGGCCCACCCTCTATATATATATATATATATATATATATATATATATATATATATATATATATATATACCACAGGTAGATAATATATATATATATATACCACAGGTAAGATAATAAAACAAGTTTATGACAGCCATTCTCTCCATAACTTTCCACAATTAAATGTTAATTTATTTTCAGTTCTAGATGGCTGTAAAATCCCTGATATATATATGTATAAATATATATATATATATATAAATATATTATAAAATATAATATATATATATATATAAAAATATAATATATATATATATATATATATGCATATAACTGCAATGACCGCGCAGTATATAAATGAATAGAAACGACATAAGTGTTAAGGAACGTTTCTGCACAAGAGGAGGAGAGATAACGAATAATGAAAAATGAGGCGAACCGCCCAGGAATCGAACCCAGGGCCTTCCAATTGCCGGTCGGACGCTCTACCATTATGCTACGGACCTCACTCAATCACAAATCGAAATTCTCCCACATAGGGCAGAAACCAATGCCCTGAGAGGGCACCCTCGCAAATCGTGAATATGCGCATATAACTGCAATGACCGCGCAGTATATAAATGAATAGAAACGACATAAGTGTTAAGGAACGTTTCTGCACAAGAGGAGGAGAGATAACGAATAATGAAAAATGAGGCGAACCGCCCAGGAATCGAACCCAGGGCCTTCCAATTGCCGGTCGGACGCTCTACCATTATGCTACGGACCTCACTCAATCACAAATCGAAATTCTCCCACATAGGGCAGAAACCAATGCCCTGAGAGGGCACCCTCGCAAATCGTGAATATGCGCATATAACTGCAATGACCGCGCAGTATATAAATGAATAGAAACGACATAAGTGTTAAGGAACGTTTCTGCACAAGAGGAGGAGAGATAACGAATATACTGCGCGGTCATTGCAGTTATATGCGCATATTCACGATTTGCGAGGGTGCCCTCTCAGGGCATTGGTTTCTGCCCTATGTGGGAGAATTTCGATTTGTGATTGAGTGAGGTCCGTAGCATAATGGTAGAGCGTCCGACCGGCAATTGGAAGGCCCTGGGTTCGATCCTGGGCGGTTCGCCTCATTTTTCATTATTCGTTATCTCTCCTCCTCTTGTGCAGAAACGTTCCTTAACACTTATGTCGTTTCTATTCATTTATATACTGCGCGGTCATTGCAGTTATATGCGCATATTCACGATTTGCGAGGGTGCCCTCTCAGGGCATTGGTTTCTGCCCTATGTGGGAGAATTTCGATTTGTGATTGAGTGAGGTCCGTAGCATAATGGTAGAGCGTCCGACCGGCAATTGGAAGGCCCTGGGTTCGATTCCTGGGCGGTTCGCCTCATTTTTCATTATTCGTTATCTCTCCTCCTCTTGTGCAGAAACGTTCCTTAACACTTATGTCGTTTCTATTCATTTATATACTGCGCGGTCATTGCAGTTATATGCGCATATTCACGATTTGCGAGGGTGCCCTCTCAGGGCATTGGTTTCTGCCCTATGTGGGAGAATTTCGATTTGTGATTGAGTGAGGTCCGTAGCATAATGGTAGAGCGTCCGACCGGCAATTGGAAGGCCCTGGGTTCGATTCCTGGGCGGTTCGCCTCATTTTTCATTATTCGTTATCTCTCCTCCTCTTGTGCAGAAACGTTCCTTAACACTTATGTCGTTTCTATTCATTTATATACTGCGCGGTCATTGCAGTTATATGCGCATATTCACGATTTGCGAGGGTGCCCTCTCAGGGCATTGGTTTCTGCCCTATGTGGGAGAATTTCGATTTGTGATTGAGTGAGGTCCGTAGCATAATGGTAGAGCGTCCGACCGGCAATTGGAAGGCCCTGGGTTCGATTCCTGGGCGGTTCGCCTCATTTTTCATTATTCGTTATCTCTCCTCCTCTTGTGCAGAAACGTTCCTTAACACTTATGTCGTTTCTATTCATTTATATACTGCGCGGTCATTGCAGTTATATGCGCATATTCACGATTTGCGAGGGTGCCCTCTCAGGGCATTGGTTTCTGCCCTATGTGGGAGAATTTCGATTTGTGATTGAGTGAGGTCCGTAGCATAATGGTAGAGCGTCCGACCGGCAATTGGAAGGCCCTGGGTTCGATTCCTGGGCGGTTCGCCTCATTTTTCATTATTCGTTATCTCTCCTCCTCTTGTGCAGAAACGTTCCTTAACACTTATGTCGTTTCTATTCATATATATATATATAAAATATAATTATATATATATATATATATATATATACGAAGGACTGCCCCGATTTCCAAATTTATCTTCCACTCTCGCTAAATCCCTCATATAATACACCACAGGCAAGGTAATAAAACAGATGTTTATCATACATCCGCTATACAATTATTTTTTTAAAAATTATTTTAGATGGTTGTAAATCCTTCATATAAAGTTTTATTTCCCAAACAAAACGTCTCTCTCTCTCTCTCCTCTCTCTCTCTCCCTCTCTCTCTCTATCTCTCTCTCTTCCTCTCTCTCTCTCTCAACGAATCATCTCTGGAAGAAATCTATGGAATGGGTAAGTTATATCTGACACGCTCCAGCATTCACGGATCAGCCAATTACACCCCAGTGGGCGGAGCCCCAGGACCTCTAGTTGGTGGATAGTAGCACTTACACCTTATGCACCGTCCAAATTTCACCGACGGCCAATAGGAAACCCGTGATTCGGCTATTGGGGTTGTTTACAATTAGGTTCGCGTATATAAAAGGGAGCTTTTTCATCTGGAATCCACAACAGTTGTATTTATCAAACAGTAGTTCAGAAATATCTCGTTATGAGCCAATCACAAAACCTTTACGGCTACCCACAGTTGTTCAAAGATGGAGATGCTGCAGCGCTGTCTACAATTCATCTTTTCGCAGCGACAGATCGGAGTGACCTTCTCTCCACACAAAGCATGCAGAAATTTGCGATGGAATGCAAGAATCATCCGTTGAAGACGATATTGAAATGTAAGTAATGAATTTAATTTGTGATTCGGGCTTTATACTTCGGTTCATTCAGTGCCTGTGTTAGTTAATTTATAAAAAGCCATAATAAATGCGTTTTGAAAAACTAGTTTGTGATTTAAGCGGAAGGCCGGGCTATATATATATATATATATATATATATATATATATATATATATATATATATATATATCGCTTCATTCAGTGCAAGTGTTATAATTTATAAAAACTCGTAATAAAACGAAGTGAAAGGATATCTGCCAAGGGGTCGAGGCCCCTTTGGAGGCAGACGATGCGGAGCACATCCAGTTAATCTTACTTTTGAAAACTGTCAGGATATCTGCTTTGTGATTATAATTTGCTGGGCGTCCTAATCGGCGTTTTCTCTTATTGTAACTCTCTCCCCATACATATATATATATACACACACATATATATATATATATGTGTTAACAACCGGGCTCGTTACCCGGTGCTAGAAGATGCTGCGTAGCACATCCAGCTAATCTTATTTTTGAAACCTGTCAGGATATCTGCTTTGTGATTATAATTTGCCGGGCACCCTAATCGGCATTTTCTCTTATTGTAACTCTTTAATTTAACTTTAATTAAAAAGATTCAGTATGAACTAATCATGTTAATTTCTCCTTAAAGGACCGGTGCGGAACTTGATCGTGTTATAGCTACTTTTCGCGACAGCTTTGATGAAAGGCAAATAAATGACGACGATTTGGAGGCTTTACCGCGCAGCCAATCCAGTGACCTGAATACCGAGGTCGAGGTATTGGCTCACATCCGTTCCAACAAATGCCAGGTCATCGAGGAACTAATGTAAGTTTTTTTTGTGGTTAAGTACAATTTATTAAATGGTAGAAAGCATGTTTTAGTACAATTCGGCTTACAGAACCAGCGTCCATTAAATAACACACATTAATGGAGACATTTTAGTTATAATTATACATATATACACACGTAAAACTTTACACAATAGAGTTACAATTATATATACACACGTAAAACTTTATACAATACAACGAGTGCGTACAAATGGGAACATTTTTTTTATTTGTCTGCTTACCAATTCATCATTCATCTCAGTGTCACACAAATCGAATAATTTTAAAAAAATTATAAAACCCTTCCCACGTGACATGTGCAGGAGAAATGAAAGACAAAACATGCTACAAGTATTACTAAAATATCCTTGGAAACGGTAAAGATTCTAGACAATTTCAGGGACATGTAGCTGTTCGATAAATTGTACAACCACAGGGTCACTCCAGGGCTGAGTGCCGAGTGAGTCAAAATAGTACATTCTTTCCCTATTTTTAAAATAGATTGGAAACCAATGAATCCCCTCAACCCCACAATGTCCGTATTCACGATAAGGCTACACCAATCTCTCGTAGTTGGCAATTTCAATGTTTCATTCTTCGCAAACACACCGATAAATTTGGAGCGTGACTCGGTCACTCTTCATTACTCTCTGGAGTGTATACACGTTCATTTTAAAAGTCTGTGACAACGTTCCTGAAACGACGGTCGACCTCTATTAGAGCTTGGAATTCCAGGTATACTAGTACACTAACAGGCGCGTCTATAGGGTCGACGAACTCCAATCTGACTGAGATGTTCCCACTTTGTTGTGGACTTAAGTGTGTATTTACACTAGCAGATAAGTCGTGGGTAATATCAAATGGGTAAAGATTAAATTGATCGACGAATTGTTTCTGCGTTACGCCAAACCCAAGCTCGTCACAGCCACCGGCAATATGGGCAACATTGCTATAAGCTCTCGTGCAGAGCGGGAACACCGCGTCTGATGAGTAGCCCGTAATCATAGGCCTGCCCAATGCAACGCCATTTCCGTATAGAGTTATACTTTTAAGGCCGAAATTCTCGAATTTAAAGGCGCTCTTTTTATATTTTCCATTCGTCGAAGCGTGATCCTGCATTCCAATTAATATCCTTTTAGGTAGAACTCCCAGGGCCACGTTTTCTAGCTGCTTCGAGGCCAACCCGGCGGGCACCATGTATAGTTTGATCTGTACTCTGGTAATTGGGTATTTTACTGCTGCGTGTATTAAATTTTTTTCAATTTATACATATTTCGGCGAGCTTAATTTCACTCGCCGTACGCGCAGATGTTTCCATGATGTGAATCACAATGGTCTTTGTGCCCTCTTCTTGATTAGGTCCCAGATTTATGGAGATCTCACAATTCGTGCGGTTGAGTTTTAGCTTGATGTCGATGCCGTTCATAAGTAGTTTCTCATGGAATGTGAAGTCTGTATGAAGCCGTCCAAAACACTCGTGTATCTTCTTTTTAGAATTTTTAAATTTCTCCTTTATGCCATGATACTTTCGTCTTTAATCTAATAATAGCCCTCGGCAGTTAAAAAGGTATCCTTCGCTTCTTTTGAAAAGTTGAGGACATTTTCCAGATAGGCTTGTATATGATAATAACCCGTTCCTGCCGAGATGTTAACCTGATTTAAATACACCTCACACTGGCTGAATATGAAGTGTAGAAAGTTGGTTTCATGGTATGCAGAGTAACTATCATCGCAGACCGTTTCATCTGCATGGGCTATACGCAGTTTATCACGAATTCTATAGTGGTACTCGGTGAACTAATTGTGTTTAATGGATTAATATTAATAAAGTCGCTATACTCAATTGAAACCTGTGTAGGGTATATATCAAAGAGGGACATTTCCGATTTACAACATTGTGAGCTACACGGATGGATGAAACGCGCCATGACGAGTCAAAAATAGTGCCACCTCTCTCGACAAGTAGTAATCAGCCTATGATTCGTGAGAGCAGTGTCCTCAACTTATACCATTTAAAAAAATGATCAGCCATAGGCTTCATACGCTTAGAAAACTTCTTTTTTGATGTCCTTTTACGTTTAGCGCCACGTGTTGGTAGCCCGTTCTTCCTGACAGCCCTTTTCTTCTTCTTTCCGCCACCACGCATTTTTCTCTTTGCATCTTTGATGATTTCGTCCGGTGTGCGTGTTAAATGTTTTTTTAGAGCTTCTTTAGGTTTAGTTCCACCCATTATGTCTTCTACCGCGTTAAAACCTGATTGTGACGCCTTCTTCCCGAGGTATCTAGCACTCCTCTTCAACAATGGGACACCCGTGCTTAGTATGGTTAAAAAAATGGAGCCAAGCCCACTCCCACGCTCTCACTCCTCGATAGATTTTGAAAGGCCTTCGGGTCATTATAACTGAATGCGACGAAAGTGTAGCTTCACTGTTAAGCTCCTATCACCGAATGGGAAATTTTTTTCCTTCAATCGTTCTTATATATATACCATATGTCCCACAAAAAAGTACACCCAGCTTTAAATTGTACTAACTCCTCCAAAAATTGAGATATTTTGGATCTGTTTGTTTGATTTAATATAGCAAATTATTCTTTGTTAACGTTCAAATTTATTCATGTTTAAACGATTCAGTGTTTAAGCATCTGCTTTTAACTGAAGGGTACAACAAAATGGATTGCGCAAAATTGGTCAATGAAAAAAATAATGTGTGCTATCGATGTAATGAAAAGACAAATACATAATAATAGATACTTTAACATAATTTTAATAAGATACAAAGCAGATTTTTCATTATTCCTTATTGCAAAAGTTATGCTTAGTTTCGTTTTCTTTCAACATGACCGCCATTCCTATCGATACAAATCTGGAGTCGAGCTCTCATCTTCCCCATCACTCTTTTGATAAGATCTGGATTGTCTTTTAACAAGTTGATTTCAGCTGTGATGCGAGTCCTCAAATCATCTAAATTGATAGGTTGTGATGCAAATACTCTATTTTTCAAATGACCCCATAAAAAGTAATCACACGGGGTCAAGTCAGGGCTTCTGGGAGGCCATTCAATGTCATGGCCTGTAGCAATTACTCTTTGGTGGAAGACTTCCTGCAAGCGTTCCTTCACAATGACTCTCCTGTGAGCAGGAGCTCCGTCTTGCACCCACCAAGTACGATTAAATCGGTTTCCATAAGTAATACGTATTTGTGGATGGATTTCTCGGTCTATCATTTCTAGGTAAGCTTCACCATTTAGATTACCATCGTAAAAGACCGGGCCAATTACCGCTCCATTACCGCACAGTCCTACCCAGAGAGACAGTGTTTGTCTAGAGTTATTCTTTTCGTAGATATGATTGTCAGGTGGATGATTTTTTGGTGCATACTGACGGCAGATTTGTCTGTTCACTAGACCATTCATAAAAAAGGCCGCCTCATCTCTAACCACTAATTGTTCCGTGAATCTTTCTGGTTTTTCAAGAAACCACTGGGCAAATCTTAGGCGGCGAGGTAGATCTCCTTCAATGAGTTGATGTCGAATTTCCATTCTGTATGGGTACAAATTCAAATCCTCACGAACTATTCGATGAAATGACATGCGTGAGAGTTCTGTACCATTTCGCCTGGTGGACACTTTTGGATGTCTCTCTAATAAATGCCGAACATGCTGAATGTTCTCGTCTGTTCTTGCCGTCTTCGGATGGCCTGAACGTCCTTTGTTCAAATTGAGGACCGTTCCTTCTTCTTTGTATTTCCGAACATTCTTCAAAATTGTATGTTTAGTTGGAGAAGCTCTATCGGGAAATTGCAGTTCGAAGGTATTCTGAACTTGTTTTAAGCTTTTAG
Source organism: Bathynomus jamesi (assembly GCA_023014485.1). Taxonomy (NCBI): domain Eukaryota; kingdom Metazoa; phylum Arthropoda; class Malacostraca; order Isopoda; family Cirolanidae; genus Bathynomus; species Bathynomus jamesi. Next base: position 263,948 of record JAJOZX010003851.1, read on the forward strand.
TTTGCAGATAAGTTGTGACCATGAGAACGCGCTGCCTTCGTGTAAACTGCATGATAAGGGTTTCAAAGTTATTTATAAATTTAGTAATTCAGATTCTTCATTTATATGTATGACTCGTATCTTAGATACAAAAGTTCGGATTATTTAAAAAAAATATTTGCAATATCCTTCGACGTAAAAAGTAGCACATTGGTTAAAGCAAGAGGAGCTATCTGGCTGGGAGAAATGATCATTCCTCGCAACCCATTTTGCTGTACCCTTCAGTTAAAAGCAGATGCTTAAACACTAAATCGTTTAAACATGAATAAATTTGAACGTTAACAAAGAATAATTTGCTATATTAAATCAAATAAACAAATCCAAAATATCTCAATTTTTGGAGGAGTTAGTACAATCTAAAGTTGGGTGTACTTTTTTGTGGGACATATGGTATATTGAGACATTGGTTAATAGATTAGTCGCAATATTCACATAATGGGGCTTGTCATATATAATGCTCTTCCCTCTATGCTTGAGAATGTGTACAATGCGCACCAGGCGCGCCTGGGTGTCCCCAACAAATTGATGCTCCACGATATTGCTGTAAATATAGTACATGTCTTGGGATGGGTAGCTTTCACCCAATTTCTTCAACTTCAACTGATACATTAAGCTGGATAAGTTATGTTGTGCCTCGTGAAAGGTATCTCTTTGAAGAGCTGCACCATAACGACCCTCGGCAACAATTGTGAACAGCTCTTTGTCTTTAATATTTCTACTAGGCGTTGATTTTAACTTCAACGTGCGTGCAGGCGTGTCTATGTTCACAACTTCAAAAAGTAAGTCGTTTGTCAGGTACGACTTTTCAAGACTCTTGTTTAACCCCGTCACAATGTCCGTGGCTGTCATAATGACTGATTCCTAGTGCTACATTTGTACTATAGTACTGTACCTCACGGAACAGGACTGATCGCACAGTCATCGACTCTTCTAAGGATCAGAAATATGATCTGTTCTTTTTGAAGAGTTAAAAATGTGATGGCTAGCTGGAATTCACAAACACCAACTTCTTACGAATCACGTTCCAACTCAATGGGCCCATGGAGTTCTGTTACAAAGTTGGCTAGTATGTTGTTAGGAAGTACAGACAGAGAAGAAGAGGACGGGAGTGTGACATAGAAATGGTTACGCGCCATGTTGCATACTATTTAAGCTTCATGATTGCAGCAGCTTTTATATAGGTATTGAAGCTTTCTGGGTAACCTAGCCATTTCACAAGGTACATTTTCCTCTTTCCTGAACATTTGCTACTTAAAATTATTTCAATTTTAAACACATTTTTTCCAAAATTAAATGCAACTTTCTGCAACTCCTCGCGGTAAAAGCCTCCAGCGATTTCATCCCCATTCAAATCTTGAACGTAATACATCATTATCTCGCCTTTACGTCTCATAGCACTAACTTTAAAAATCTCACGTGTCCATCCTTGCTCAAATCCCTTCGCGAATTTATTTCCCGAACGCGATAGCCTTACATAATCATTGATTTTGAAACGTGTAGGTTGTGGTGGCGGTGTTCCACCTCTTCTCACACCAGTGTCTGGGCGAGTAAATCTTTCTAAAGCTTCGTTAGGTGTTGTGCCAATCGTACGGTGGTGTGAACGGTTGTATGACGAGGCCAATGATCCCAGAATGTCTATATATCTGTATGTATTTTTATCGGTAAAATAGCAATGCATGTGTTCCTTTATGGTACGTTGAACTCTTTCTGCTAAAGAGGCTTTATGTATAGAATTGCTAGTGTAGTAACTGATATTAAACTCTGTCAGCATGTTCTGAAAAGCTCGGCCTATAAATTCTTTCCCCATTCTATTTTCTTTCAACATCAGCGTTTTGGTAGCTTTAGCAACTGTTTCATGCGATTTATTTTTCAGAGGAATTAGCCACAGATATCAAGAGAAGACATCTATTATGAGTAGGATGTAGCGGTAGCCATCATTATACACTGAATATCTTTGCATGTCTGTTAAATCCGCTTGCCAAAGAGAGTCAATCGAAGTCGCTGTTGTCCTGGCCGTTTTAAACCTTTTTCTCACCGGCTTATGAAGTGTATCAGCATCCTGCTCGCGCAAAAACCTCTCAACATCTTTTTTCCCTACTCCATCATTGTAAACACCTCTTTCCAGTGTATTAACACCGCCATAGGAGGCGGGGTTAGAAATGTCATAATAGTGTTTTCTTAATATGTTAGCCATTCACATATTTTAGAGACACGTGGGTAAGGTTGGTCGTTTGTTCTCTTCTTTCTCCTCTTCAGAGATGTTACTGTTGGGGGTGATGGCGTACTCAGTTGTCACACATGCGAGACTTGATCCAAGTCTTTTAGCCTATTCAGATTTCCTATCAATGTTTTGGTGTCCAGAAAATTCTGTCTTGAAAATTCGATCTGGGAAAATTCGGTCTTGAAAATTCGGTCTCAGAAAATTCGGTCTCAGAAATTTCGGTTAGGTTAGGTTAGGTCTTGGAAATTTCGGTTAGGTTAGGTTAGGTTAGGTAAAATATTTGCCCCGAACTAATAATGCCTTTGAAGCATTTCATTCGGCATTGAAATCATCAGTTACAAGCAGACTAAAATTTCACATTTGCAACGAGGAGACAAGCCAAGTAAAAAGAAAAAATATGAAACACTTGACTCGCGCATCGAAATACTTGTGCAAAAGTATGTTGAAAGTGATAAAATTGCCTCTTAAAATCTGTTGCTCATAGCTTAATTTCATTTTAACTTTTCGAGTCTCAAGACCGAATCTTCCAAGACCGAATCTTCCTTTATGTTTTACCCATTATTTAGGGTATCTTTTTAGTTTTAAGTTTTAAACAACAAAACAATTCCTTTAATAAATCTTTTCAAATTCTCGTTTATGTTTTCATTATACTTGGCAAATGTGATTTAAATATTTTTTGCTATCTGAGCTCATAGATTTACTTCACTTTTCTGAGACCGAATTTTCCGAGACCGAATTTTCCAAGACCGAATAATCCTAGCACCCAATGTTTTGTGGACATTTATTTGTTGTAGTCTCGTTTTAATATGCTTCCATCCTGTTGGTGAGGGCCTGTCCCACTTTCTCACCAGATCATGGACAATGTCGACGATATTGGATACCTGTACCCTTGTTCCTTCAACAATGACCTCGCCTGTATCGGTCCACTGTATGATGGGGTCCTCATTCAATAGATTATAAAGACTTAAGCCTTTATTCCTCAATGTATGTGGGAGACTGCTTTTTAATATATGCTCGATGTGTTGCGTTCCGTTATTCTTTGCTGGTCATCTCTAACGTCGGGCCCAGGTCCTAGGTCACCATGCTCATCGTTGCTAGCGCTGTGCCTAATAACCACAGGGAGCTCTGTCGGATTCTTATAATCTTCGTACTCATGAAGAAATTTCTGCAGAGCCTCTTGGTACAAGATCCTTTTCTCATCAGGTGACTTTTCACTCTTTAACAGGGCTAAAAATTCGCTTTCCATTCTTTTAAGCCTACTTTTACGGGGTTCTAGAACCGTGTCTGGATTCTTTGAACTTTGCAGTGAAGCATACACCTCGTGCGGAATCACAACCACTTTCTTCATTATATTAATTTAGCAACTAAAGGTCCCAAAACTGAAAATAAGATGGGGAGGAATGATCCCCTGTTTGTACAATAATTCGCTTTTTCTTCCCCACAGTTTGACTTTTACGAGCGAGCGCACGTATTATGTCCTTGTAATGACGAAGGCGAGCCTTCTGAGGGGGTTTCATTGGCACATTACATTTTATAACATTAAGGCAGATTTCACAGATGCATTTTAAAAAGTCAGAGTCGATATTTTTAACAAACATCTGCTGCAATGCCAGGGGGCAATCGTTGATATATTATTAATTCACGATATTTCTTCAGCCTCTTTGTCATTCTGGAATATCCACCGTTTCAGGCTCGTTTGGGAATACATTCGTTCTTAGAAGCACCCTAAACGTGTTTCGCGGGTGAAGGTCACAAAGCAAATATCCGTAATGCTGACTTGTGGTTTTTTTATAAACCTCCAAAAACTCCTTACGCTGATTCGGGAACATTTCATTGAATAATACCCCAATTTGTGACACATTTTTACGTTGCGCGAATAAGACTAGATATTGTGTATTTAACGACACATCGCGCATATATCTATTTTTGAAAAATAGATTCTGATTGATGAAGAATACGCTTATGTTAAGATGGTGGAATAACACTGTAAATGTCTCGGCAAACGTTTTATCCATTTCCAACATGAAATCGTCAATTACAATGACTGTATGCTCATTTCTCTTTAACGAATTAACGTCATATACACCTTTGTGGAACAAAATATCATCTTGGTACTCGTTGAACACTGATTGATACGTCGAATAGCACCATATTACTTTATGCACAAATTTTGAGAACATCTCCCCCTTATCTTTAATGATTTTAAGCATAAACACAGTTTTACCACATCCTGTAGGGCCAGATATAATACATGTGGAGGGCTTGTGAACCTGAATTTTTCTACAGATCCATCTCTAACACGTCACACCCCTAAGTGGGTCATTTACAAAATATAACAAAATTTAAGTGCTGCTCCTTATATTCTTGTTTTTCTTCTTCCACAGAACCGTGAATGACGACGATGTACAGCCCCCCATCATCGATATTACAGATGACCCCGATGACCGTGTAGCTACAGACTCCACCCCCTGACGAACCCTCACCAGCGATACCTGTAGCACGCGCAATTCAAAGCGGAAGCATGATGAAGAACCCTCCACGTCAGGTATAAAGCGTGCCAGGATTGCGCCGGTTGTTAGACCCCCAGTAATAGAGCCCCAACCCTCTACGTCTTACGACACAACCCCCACAATAGTACCTTCCTCAAATATACCCCTTATTCCTGTTCAATTCCGGGTACTTCCTCCACACCAGCAGCAGCTTCTGTGTGGAGGAAGGTATAACATTCGAGTTGGTGCGCACCGCTACCCACCCCTGCCCTGACTAGAAATCGGTACGTGGTCAGGGTTGACCCTGGATCCCTGTATACAACGGTGTTGGACTGCGACGCGTAGTTGAACGTATTGTGGAGTTTGCCCTTCAGAACCGCGACGAACGTGAAGTCCGGACGAGGTTGTCCTTCAGGTTCGGGTCAGATGACGGGATGTAGATGATTTTTGGGTAGTAATACCGTTCAGACGCTTGGCAGCTGTAGACATAGAATATATCTTGGGCCGTATAATGCAGGCCTCTCAAAGTAGTACAGCCTTCAATATGACAACTTCATGGTAGATATTGACAGAGTATTCCGGGTTGCGGGTCATAGTGCCACACCTTATACTCTTAATTTCAATTCTCAATCTATTTACAGAAAGCATTTAAACGTCGATCGTGGTTGCGGCTTTATAGCAATAGTCTTAGCTCATATGTTCACTGTGCTAAATACAATCGCGTATAATATCTGGCTGCCTACGGTTGTGCAGCGTGCCCGTAAACTGGCTTCAGATTGTAAGCTTGAGTTTGAGTGTAATATGGGTCCTGAAGAGCTGAGAAGGGTCGAGCAGGAAATGAATGTTCGTATAGTTGTATTTGGAATGGATGATCGTCGTAGGACTGTGTATGTTTTTAAAAGCTGTGTGAGAGATCGTACAAGACCTCTACTTATTTTAGGATTGTCAGGAACATCGTATCTCCCCATCCGTAATATAAGGACTCTCTACGCTAGTTATGATAAAAGTCGAAAATATGGAAGGCATCATGATTTGTGTAAGGGATGTCTCGAGTTTGCGGATGATATAGTGAAACATTGTAAGGATGCTACATGGTATGTGAGCAGTGTAAAAGCCCCAAATGTGAAAGTCGTGTAGTTGAAGCTGAGAAGAGGGAATGTAATGTGTGTAGACGTACATTTTTCAATAATAAATGCTTTGAGCTCCATAAATCAATTGGCACTTGCAGGAAAATGAGAATCTGTGAATGTGGCATGTTTCACATGATGGATAATTGGGGTAAGTTTGTGCATAAATGCGATGAAATTCACTGTTCTACATGTCATGAAAAATATAAGGCGGATGGAGTGAAGCATGTATGTTATATGAAAGATGCTAAGCCTAAAAATAGCCCTTGTATAACCGTGTACTACGATATAGAAACATACACGAACGCTGAAACCAAAGAGGTTATTCCACATTTACTCGTAAGTCAGACTATCTGTGATGATTGCATGGATGTCGAGTGTGATGAGTGTCACAAATGTGGTAAACGGACAAACGTTTTTAAAACGATTGCACACGACAGCCCTGTGAAACTCTTTGTATCCTATATTGGCAAGTTAGCGGACTAGTTCAAAAAAAGACTGTGGATATTCTTGCTCATAACTTAGCAAAATTTGACTCACAGTTCCTTTATAAGGAGTTGCTTGAACACGAGTCATCGGAGATATTTACAGGCGACCCCTTGAAAAGAGGCAACAAACTAATACAAATGCAGATAAGAGGTAATGTTCAGTTTGAAGACACCCTGCTGTTCACACCTTGTAAATTAGCTAAGCTACCCAAGGCCATGGGCGTAGCCGCTGAAGTTTCAAAAGTGTATTTCCCTTACACTTTCCTCACTAACGAAACTTTAAACTACGTAGGACTGCCTACCCCCAAACATTACTTTAACTACACCAACATGAGTGATAGTGAGCGTAATGATTTTGACCGCTACTACAACAGTTTTAATGAAACTAGTCCATACAATATAGCTGATGAATGTGAGCGTTATTGCGTGAATGATGTGCGCGTGCTTAGAGTATGTTTCAAGGCCTTTAGAAGTATGTACAAGTACATAGCCCGTTTCAAATGCGATCCGCTCCAAGTTGCAATCACGATCGCCTCATTATGTTTTACTCTGTTCAAGAATAACTTCATGCCTAAAGACACCTTAGCCGTCATTCACAGAAACAATCCCCGCACTTATGGGCAAAAGGCTATTTACTGACTCATACACCTACAGCAACAAACCGGGGTGTATATATAAAACACGCCCGCAACACGGGGGAAGTACCTGTTAACCCTTCAGCTGCGTATTTGGCGGATGAAATGATTCCCTATAAGATGCAGGTTTCCACTAAAAAATGAAATCATTGATATTTTGTTTAAAAATACTTTTTCTGGACGATTTTAACCTGAATGTTTTTAATCTGAACATATAAATCACATAATTATACAATTTTATTAAAAAAAAGGCAGATTATTAGTGAAAAACTGCTGCAGTCACAGGTTTTTCTATATTTTTTTGTGTGTGGCACACTTCAAAACAGGGTTGTTGATGGGTGCTTGTTGATGGATAATCTTGCTGAGTTTCTACTTCATCGCTTTCGTAGTCAGGGCCATCGCTAAACTCTTCTTCAGAACCAGACGCCAGTAGCAGCGGCTCAATTATATCGTTGGGTCCCGGTATGTTGTCACTCATGATGATCTGAAAGAGAGAATAAATTTGAAAAAATTATGGAAAGAAAATTATATAATACTAAATACAGAATACAAATAATAAAATAAATAAAATTATATAATACTAAATACAGAAGATAAGTAATAAAATAAAACCATTTTGGCAATGCACTAGAAAAAAATGTGTAGGCCTACAACATGTACGGTAGTATGACGTACACAACAATGTGAAGCCAAAAAACCAGTAGATAATAATAAATAAATAAAAAAAGGCCTTTACAATAATTACAATTACAATAACGACAATAATATAACTATTTGTTGTATATACACAAAAAGTGTCCAAATGGAGTCCTCACCTCATATACTACAGCTCACGCTGAGCTCCATTGATCAACTGACAGGAGTATCTTCGGAGCGCTCTTGTAAACCCGGGATGGTATAAATTCACTATATAGAAACTCTGGCGAACTCAGGAAACATTAGCCTCATGCGTATTAAAAGGAATATTTTTTTTGAGACCGTGGACTAAAGTCGCTTTTGCACAGTTTCGAAATTGATTCTCTCAGGCGACTATAGTCGCATTTTGCAGCTAAAGGGTTTTTAAAAGGTCAATGGTCGTGTTTTTTTGGGTTGATGGTCTAAGTGAGGATCCAACCACTGGTGAGAAGACACTGTACTCCTTTAACGGGTGCTAGTGGCATGGATGCCCACGCCCTGAGTGTGACGTCACACGGGACCTCCATGGAAGATCCCCCGCCGACAGCTTTGCATGGACCCGTAACCGCGATCAACTTATAGGATCCCAGTTCACTCACAAGATTGTGTGGGAGCATCAGTATGATGCACGGATGGAAAGAAATGGCCTGTACCGTGAAGAAATAAGGACCATCAAACGTTCAATGGTGTTGGACACCCTCAAATGCGGTAACAGCTTGTTTGGAGGGCGTACAAACCCATTCAAGCTATACTTTCCGCCAACGGAGGGCGTGAAACTCCATTACTACGACTTCTGTTCTTTATATCCCTACATGGTGAAGAACAATCCGTACCCCGTAGGTGCACCTGAAAAACTGGTGGGCCCCGCCATGCCAACCATCGAGGAATTGTCGGCTAACTTGAGTGAGCGCTACTTTGGACTCTCTTTCGTAGACGTGCTCCCCCCTCGCGATTTATGGATCTTACCCGTAGTTATAGATCACAAGCTCATGTTTCCCCTGTACGTGAAGTGCGCAGAAAACAACGGTGATTGTAATCTTACAACCAACCAGCGTAAGATCAGAGGTGTATATACAAGCCCTGAGCGGGACATAGCCGTTCGCCATGGCTACAGAATATTGAAGATACATGAGCTGTGGAGGTTTCAGAAGCTACCCAACCTTTTCACGCCATTTTTAACACGTTTTTGAAGGATAAGGTAGAAGCATCGGGGTATCCGCGAGGACTTGATACCGAAGATGAAAAATCGGCTTATATTCAGCGTTACCGTGCCCATGAAGCTATACAGCTTGACCGTTCTCAAATTGTTATGAATCCTGGCAAGCGCTTTAGTGCAAAGTTGTTTCTAAACAGTCTTTGGAGAAAATTTGCACAGAATACTGGCAAAGGGAACGTTCATTTGGCACAATGTTATAGTGAAGTCTGGGATTATGCCAACGCTCCCGATAAAGAGGTTATGGAGATCGTGAATGTAGGTAATACATAATAAAGTGCAACATCACCGAACTGGCTGTAGATACCTTACGGGTTACAAACATACCTGTAGCCAGCTTCACAACGGCCTTCGCCCGCATCAAGCTTTGTAGACTACTGCACTCACTTGGGCGGAGGGTGCTGTACGCTAACACAGATAGCGTAATATTCACAGAGAGGGAGGGTGAATACATGCCGCCTAGTGTGGAATTCATCGGAGAGTTAACTGACGAATTCAAGGATGAGTATGGTGATGGTGCATACGCTGACTCATTTGTATCAACAGGACCAAAAACTTATGGGGTAAGGGTGAGGGTGGGGGAGGATATGAAATATATCGTGAAGGCTAAGGGTATCACGCTTAACCATGCAAACAGACGAGTCGTTAACTTTGACTCGTTGAAAGACCTAGTGTACTTGGAAGATGATGGCGACCATGCACCCCAACTGACTGTGGGGACCCACAATTTTCAGGCGCAGAAACTGTGGTGTGTGAAGGAACTTAGAACACGAAGGTATGCCGTAACATTTATAGGAAACGTTACCAGGTGCCTGGTACCTATGATACCGTACCCTTTGCATACCTTAATCCTTGATTGTTTATATATATATATATATATATATAGTGGTGGACCGGATATCCGCATCCGTATCCGCACTTCTGACTGCGGATGTTATGCGGATATTACCTCTAATAAATTATACAAATTTACAATTAAATTAGCTTATAAAGTAGCTTATAAGGCCCAGTCATGCACATTTCATGTAAAGTATTAATCATTAATGAACAAACAAATATATAAACCTCAAAATATAAATACCTGGTAAAACAGAAAATTGAATGAAACTTGTTTCTTTGAATTTTCTCTGGCTGAAACTCTTGAGAAAGTTATTATTTTTATCATAATGAAAACATGAATATTAATTTTAATTCTTGTGCATTGCCTGCCATAATAGTAATATCACTAAATTTGAAAAATTATGTCATATATTCATAATTCTATATTGTATTGATAGATTAACTAAATATCTGCATCCGCATCCACGGATATTGAAATTCAAGATCCGCATCCGCATATGTTGAAAACTGACATCCGGCCCACCACTAAATTACATATATATATATATATTGTTAACGAAGTGTTTATTTATTAAGTATGTTTGTTTCAATTAGGGTTTCATTTTCTCCTTTGTGTGCGTGGTGTGTACAATCATAAGCTCCGCCCACTGTGAGCTCGGTCATGTGACTCCTGCTACTACCTGAGCATATCTCTACCCCGGCGTGCTCAGTTGACCTCTGCAAACCCTGGAGCTCAGATGTGTATTTTCTCACGTAGACGAAAAAAAGTGATGCCTACTTTGGATATTGCGTGTTCGACGTTTATGAAGTGCTATTCGGAAGATGTGGTGAATACTGAAAGACGACCTACCCCACCCTTCTTTGAGACTTTTAAAGCTACATTGAATCTGACGAAGGAACAAGATGTTCAAATACTCTATGGATATTCTGACGAGAGTATTACCGGATTTCGCGGCACAAACGACGTAATGGACTACGTTGTAGGGCTAAACTGTATAAAAGCGTATATATACCGTGAGGTGAAAGAAACAACGCGTGCAGAAGAGAAGCAACGGATATGGATAATGAGTCTTGTTGATGAATGGTATGGCAGGCGGTATTATATCATGCTGCATTATACCAAGTACGCGTACCCTGCGGCTGAGAATGTGAGCCTTGACATCATGGACAAGCTAAAGTACTTTTACCACTACATTCATATATATCATGACGAGGTTCGCAGTGAGGTTGTGGCTAAAGGACTGCGAGAGTTTTTAATAGAATTTAGAGACGAGTATCGATTGCTAAACAAAAAGGTTAAATACGGTCTCATGTTTCTCTCAGATAGTGCACCGGATTGTTAATGTGCGGAGAACGTCTAGTGCGCATAAAACATTAAAACTGAAATCACCCCATGTGTGGGAAAATTGCCTGGTATAATGGCCACAAGTACTCGTATGATTCATGCTAGGACAAATCCTTACACGATTCAACAGCTTATGGTGTGACTCGCTCCCCCCGTCAAGCCGATCCGCCCAACCATGGCTCATAGTCATTTCAGAGCTTGAACCGACTGGACGTGCACTCCTCGAATATGATGGAACTTCCTTTGAGAAGCATTCTGAATGCCGCGTACGATGTGTCCGTGACGATGTCATTGCGCGTGTTCAGGCGTGAAACCGGTGCCATTAACAATGTACTTGAAACGATTTGTAGACAAGTAAACTCTGGTAAACGTAATGTTATTTATTTAAGTGTTGAGGAGATGAATAGAGTCTTCGTAATAGTTGAGATGTGGGGTGAAAAGAAGAGAACAAATTAGTGATGCCTCCTCATATGCCGTTGTTTGTACGTTGTTTATAAATAACGATCAGCCATGCATTGATATATGGCTGATGTGGAAGAATGCATCTGATAATAACGTTCTTGTCCCTACGCGAAACCGATTCATCCTCGACAGAATATTTGAAATCGTCGGATTCCGCAAGCTGAAGTCTATATTAGACGCGCGTGTTACAGATATGATTTATTTGACAAGGTTCTTGAATACGCATACACCGCTCTGCTCGACGGATTTATCGAATGTAGGAATGAGAAGGGTGAGAATGGTCTAGAGCTGGATGCTTATTTAAAAGGTTTAGACTCTCCGAAATATCATGAACTTTGGTACAAAGCACTTGAGCAGTACAGGGCAGAGCTCGCTTACATTGTTCACCCTGAAGAATTGTACCTCTCTATAAAGAGCAGTTGTCTTTACGACTTGGAAGCTTATTTCAATTGCCGCTATGCGTTGTGAAGAGTTCACGATTGAAATGCACGGGTCGGTAAGAAAAAATCCTCGATTGGAAAGGAGTGTTTATAAACTTGTATTTAATAGTGTGCATGCTTTTGATTGTATTCTATCCGTGTTTAAAGATAACTTGCCAACCAAATGTAAAGTGGGCACAAAAATAGTACTGAACGATATGAAGGCCATTTACATCGAGTATAGGCGCCCGCACACCTTGAGCGGTGAAATAAAGTTAAATCGTATTTACTGCGTAAGGCAAAGCAATAATGATGTGACTCTAGACTCGATTACGCGCAGTAGAACGAATGTATTTTGATGTATATTTATTTTCAATATATTTAATTATTTAATATAATTGTGTGTATATATATATATATATATATATATATATATATATATATATATAATAATGTAAGAAATACGAACGAGGAATATATATATATATATATAATCAAAAAGTAAAAAATAATAATATACAAAACGATGGAGTATAACCACCAATATAACAGTACAGGAGAAATATATATATATATATATATATATATATATATATATATATATATATATATTAAATAAATAAATATATTGAAAATAAAAAATAATAATATACAAAACGATGGAGTATAATCATCAACATATTAATACAGGAATATATATATATATATATATATATATATATATATATTCCTGTATTAATATGTTGATGATTATACTCCATCGTTTTGTATATTATTATTTTTTATTTTCAATATATTTATTTATTTAATATATATATATATATATATATATATATATATATATATATTTCTCCTGTACTGTTATATTGGTGGTTATACTCCATCGTTTTGTATATTATTATTTTTTACTTTTTGATTATATATATATATATATATTCCTCGTTCGTATTTCTTACATTATTATTAATTTTTATTACATATATTCCTCGTTTGTATAGGATTGCATATTTATTTTCTATATATTTCGTGAAATTCATTCCAATAATTCGTCTAAATAAACAGAATGATGTAATGGTGTTTTATTTAATTCTTTTGGTTGTATATGTACCAAATGGCTGGTTAGGCCTTCTAAACCGACTGACGAATTTCTAAGCCATCTGTCAAGAATATCTGAATGGCGCAATCTGGCAGCTGAAAAGTTAATTAATACACACTCCTGCCTTCTAGGTCTTCTACGTCAACTGGCGGGTTAAGCCAACTGGCGGATTAAGCCAACTGCCCGTTAATGCCAACTGGCGGAAATCAACTGTCAAGAATATATGCTTTAATTAAATAAATAGCGCAATCTGGCAACTCAACCCTAATAATGTACACCTCAACAAGCTATTTGTGCCTTGTAAGAAGCCTTTTAAGCCAACTGGCGGATTATGCCAACTGGCTGATCAGGACCTTATAAGAAAGCGGGCGCTCGGATGAACTCTCATTATGCATCTGGCAGGAGCCAGGCGAACACCCCTCTATCTTCCTAAGGTTAGGGCTTAGGTTAGGTTTCCATTTGGGGGTTGAGGCCGTCCCACCTTCTCCCCCAAAGACTTTCCTCCTTTCTCTCCCTCTCTTAGGTTAGGTATACCCCCTTTGAGGGGTGAGGCCGTCCCAACTTCTCCCTCAAAGGGTCAAGTGGACTCCCCCAGCAAGTCCCCTTTATTGCAGCTCGGGGGATAACCCTTCCCCCTTGTTGTATAACCTTTTGCAACATTTTCCCTCTCCCCTTTGCAACATTGATCAACATTTGCAATTGCATTGCACTCTAACCTTTTGCGGTCATATGCTTAGCTATGCTTTTTCCGTGCTTTTTTGCTCATATCGTAAATTTTAAGCAATGGAATGTGCCTTACTTGAAAGATAAGGCGCATAAAATAGATGACGCATGAAAATGAGTCAGAAATACATGCATCACATGTTTATGATGCAGTTATATCAATTATTGCGTCATTGTGATGACACCAATTTTTTTACTTTCAGCGTAATAAGTTTGTATAAAAGCAACCCAGGAACGCATTTCTCATCATTTGTCACGTACTTTACTCTGTGACATATAAATGCATCGTCTGTAATTATCTACTTTAGGACTAGGTTTACATTATTTTATTTCATGATAAGGATTTTTATACAAGTTATGAAAAATATAAAGAGTGTAAATTTAGAAGTGACACCTGACTGATTTTATTGTTTTGCAATCCTTTTTTTTTTAGATCACGACCTCCTGTTTGGAGATTCCGTTTCCTTCAGACGGCGACAGAAGCTGCTGCAAATTCAAGCGCTCCTGAGGTAGATGTTGTTGTTCTGCCTCCTCAAACGGGTAACCAGAACGTCGATAGTGATGAAGAATGTGATGATGCAGTTTTTGATCAAGAAAGTTTGCCAAATGAAGTTGCATTTCAATGAAGAAGATGAGGATAGTGCCGAAAATGTCAGTTCTTCGCAAAGTAGTCTGTGCTGGCGGAAAACTGAAAAGATTTCTTTGACCTCCCATTCTATTCCACATAAAGTAGGGGAAGATCACTGCGGTAAGGAACCTTATGAAATATTTCGTTTATTTTTCACAAATGAGATGATTACATTTATAATGGAACAGACAAATTTGTATGCGGTCCGAGACAAAAGTGTTCAAGGCTTTGAAGTTAGCGAAGAAGAAATAAGAAAATTTTTAGGATTGTTACTAATAAGTGGTTATCATAGTGTTCCCTCTGAAAATCACTATTGGTCTACAGTGTTGACATGGAAGCGTCTATATTTGCTAAAACAATGAGTAGAGAAAGGTTTAGGTCCATAAAACGATTTCTACATTTTTAGAAGATCAGCGTACATTGTACGCTGATCTTCTAAAAATGTTCTTTCATTTGGGGGCACTTTTTTTTCTTTACAGCAAAAACAAGAATTCCAATTACCACATTTACAAGAAGCAATATCAAATAGTTGTTCCGAATGTTCCTGAAATGACTTCAATTTACTTTTGTAACTTTCAGAATTCCTTTTTAGTTTACCTGTTTTAAGTAAGGTCTTGAACTTATTATGATAGTTTTTGAGCATTCATGTATTCTTTTCCTTGATAAAGTTAGGATTGAAGCTGTGAGCCATATCTCTTGAAGTTTGGAAATGATGTCATTGGCAATAATATAATCTGGAATGGAGGATCTTGGCCTGTCGTTTTTCTGTTGTTCCGGTGCCAGAGATAAGCTCTTAGCACATCTCCATAAGTAGGTAGAACATTATTAACAAAATCTGCTGGTTGACCGATGCTATGGCATTTTGCTAACGTTCTGGTTACTTTTGAAGGTTTCTTTTCAGACATTATAAATCTATTTACGATATTTACCAACTAACTGCGGGTAAATGGTGATATACCACGGTTGATGAACAAGTTATAACACAACCTCTCGCCACACGTGACACACAACAACTGACAACGTCGCTTCCTTTGCCAGCTTATATAGGGTAGGGAACGGGGGATGTAGCAGTGTGCAGTGTGCATTTTATATAATGTTCATTGTTCAATGACTGTTATTAATTTATTCAAGCCTATAATAGTGTTCTCAGGGTTGTTTGCACAGAAATATACCGGAATTAACATTTGTATAACTGTTAAAACTTGCTTTAAATCAATATTTTGGATATTTTAACGGCTAAGACGCCACCGGAAGTTATTAACAGATTGTGCTGAAATTTTTATTGTTTATTTTGTAAGTCTTTAAAACCATTTTCCAATCTACCCCGTTCAAAAATACTCACAAATATAATTATGAATATTTTTTTCAAATATCTTATTTTTATGTGTTTTTAGACCTATTTTTCGATTTTTAAGGACTCGCTGCCACCGGAAGGTATTGACGTAGATCAAAAAAATTTTACACACTTTATTTTCTCTCCAAATCGCAACTTTTCCGCACTACCCTCAATCAAATATCGAAAAAAGTGTAAAAACGAGCCGCCCTAATGCTCATCGAGGGATCATGATTTTGTATCCGAGCGCGGACTTTGTAATTTTTTAGGTCCGTGGTGGGGTGTGGTTCGCATTCCAATTTAGGCTGTGGGACTAAGGTGGTGCGACAAGCATGACTTTTGTCAGAATGAACAATTCGGGGAGTAGCATAATGCATAACTTATCTCTATTCAATTCACCACCACATTACATGCGAGTAGTTTCATACAAATTTAGAGTTATTGAGCCTTCTTCGCTTATTTTAAAATTCACTATTCGACTAAATTTTGAGAGATGCTTTATGAATTTGGGTTTTATTGCCTACGACTATAAAGATTAAAATCTTGACAGTCTTGTTATCTTCATAAATTAACGATCTCGCTAACGTTTTCCTCGATCACTTCTACATGCACATATTGGATGTGTACACTTTTGGGCACAAACACACGCGCACACAACAAAAGCAGCTTGAAGATTTATCTCATCTCATAAACGTCAGTAGTATAGCCGCAAAAGGTAAGAGTGCAGGAATGTTGCAATTTATTACGTAATGTTGCAATGTTGCAAAGGGGTGGGGTGTTACATAGGGGGTGGGGGTGTTATGCAACATGTTGCAAATGGGGGTGGGGTGTTGCAAAGGGGGGGGTTGCAAAAATCCCTGCAAAGGGGGGTGGGGGATGCTGCAGGTGCAACAAGGAAACTTGGAGGCGGCGTTATCCCCCAAGAGAAAGGAGAGAAAGGAGGAGAGGTGTTCACCTGGCAGGAGCCAAGTGCATATTAAGACTTCAGCCGAGTAGGCATTGTCTTATAGACTCCTAATCAGCCAGTTGGCTTAGAAGGCGTAAATGGCTTGAGTTGCCAGATAGCGCCATGTATTCAATAGAAGGCTGAGTTGCCAGTTTGTGCTATATATTTAATTAATTAATTCTAATCGAAGACTGAGTTGCCAGATACCATTGTATACATTATTATAGACTCCTAATCAGCCAGTTGGCTTAGAAGGCGTAAATGGCTTGAGTTGCCAGATACCATTGTATACATTATTATGGAGAGTTGCCAGATACCATTGCTCAGGTACACAGTTGCCAGATTGTACCATTTATTTTCTTAAAAGTTGGTTTAGAATTCCGCTAGTAGGTTTTGAAGGCGTAACATGATATAATTAACCAAAATAATTAAGTAAAACAACATTGCATCATTCTGTTTATTATAAATATATAGAAAATAAATATACATTTCAATAATAATAGAAATGAGGAATATGCATATAATCCGTCAATATAACAGTACAGGAGAAATATACACACACACACACAATTATGGAGATATATAGAAAATAAATATACATTTCAATAATAATAGAAATGAGGAATATGCATATAATCAAAAAAAATATACACACCCACACACAATTATGGAGATATATAGAAATAAATATACATTTGAATGGTGAATAATAATAGGAATATGCATATAATCCTTCAATATAACAGTACAGGAGAAATATCACAAATATGTTAAATACATTTAACTTTTTTTTTTCAAAATACTAAACTCGCACTTAATCGAGTTTACAATTACATCATTATTGCTCTGCATTACGCAGTATATGCGGTTTAATAATATTTCACCGCTTAAAGTATAGGGAAACCTGTATTCGATATGAAGGGCTTTCATATCGTTCAGTACTATTTTTGTTCCCACTTTACAACCGGTTGGTAAGTCATCTTTAAATATGTCTAGCATACAATCAAAAGCACGCACAAAGAGTTCATCGTTAGCTACATTATTAAACACAAGTTTATAAACACGCTTTTCCAATCGAGGGTTTATTTCTACCGACTCGAGCTTTTCAATCGTGAACTCATCTTCACTCAACATAGCGGCAATTGAAATAATCTTCTAAATCGTTACTACAACTGCGCGTTATATAAAGAAATAGTTCTTCAGGGTGAACGGTGTAGGTGAGCTCAGCCTTGTACCGATCAATTGCTTTGTACCAAAGTTCATGGTATTTCAAAGAGTCTAAACTTTTTAAATAAACGTCCAGCTCTAGACCATTCTCACCTTCTTCAGCCTACACTCGGTAAACCCATCGAGCAGAGCGGTGTAAGCGTATTCAAGTAATGTATCAAAATAAAGCATATCCGTAACACGCGCGTCTAATATAGGTTTCAGCTTGCGGAATCCGACGATTTCAAACATTCTGTCGAGGATGAAACGGTTTCGCGTAGGAACAAGAGCGTTATTATCAGAAGCATTCTTCCACATCAGCCGTATATCAATGCATGGCCGATCGTTATTTATACACAACGTACATACAACGGCTTATGAGGGTGCGTCACTAATCTGCTCTCTTCTTGTACCTACGTTAGCAGGTATTTTATAACGATCTTCACTCCACTTCTCAACTATAACGAAGATTCTATTTATCTCCTCGACACTTAAATAAACCCGTTTGTTTGTTTGTCTACATTCCGTTTCCAGTACATAGCTAACGGTACCAGATTTACGCCTGAACACGCGCAACGATTTCGTCACGGACACATCGTACGAGGCGTTGAGAATGCTGCTCAAAGGAAGTTCCATCGTATTCGAGGAGCGCACGTCCACTCGGTTCAAGCTGTGAGATAACTATGAGCCGTGTGAGGCACGCAAGTAGGCAGGAACGGTTCGATGAGCGGCTGACTCGATGATACGTGAATGGGCTTGTTCGAACTCGTATGATCCGCGAGTCGCACCATAATCGAATTGTTGTACATATTGGGTAGGTGTTTTTCCGCTACAAGAATTAATTTCGGTTTTATCACTACCAGACTACGCACCAGACAGTTTCCCTCTGGATAATTTTCACGAACTAGGCACATTTATTTTACTAAACATCTTCACACTCCGGCGCACTATTTGAGAGGAACATATGCTCATATTTTTCCTTTTTGCCAATCAAACGATACTCGTCTCTAAAGTCTGTTAAAAACTCACGCAGGGCACTAGCCACAACCTCACTACGAACTTCATCATATATACATTAATATAGTGATAAAAATACTTAAGATTGTCCATGATCACGAGATTCACATTTTCAGTCGTAGGGTATGAGTAATCGACATGGTGTAACATGACGTAATACCGCTTGTCACACCACCCATCCGCAAGACTCATTATCCATACCTGCTGCTTCTCTTCTGCACGCGTTGTTTCTTTTACTTCACGGTATATGTGAGACTTTATAAAGTTTAGCTCTACAGCATACTTCAGCACATCGTCTGTGCAACGAAAGCCTTCAACCGTCTCACCAGAACATCCGTAGAGTATTTGTACATCTTGCAACTTCGCACAATCCAATGTGGTTTTAAAAGAGGTATAGGAGGGGGGAATAGGAAGTTTTTCGGTATCCACCACATCCTGGCACTTTGCTGAATACCATTTCATAAACGTTGTACAAGCAATATTAAAGGTAGCCATTTGAATACACGTTTGATCTCATTTTTTTCTTCTACGCTGGCGAATACACGTCTGATCTCAAGGGCTTACTGCAGTCGACTGACCACGCAGGGAATCCCAGATAGTAGCATGACTCACGTTGCAGGTCTTACAGTGGGCGGAGCTTAGAACTTTCACCTGCGCGCGCACACACACACACACACACACACACACACACACACACACACACAAAGGAGAAAGTGAAACGCTAATTGAAACATGATTTATTTAATAAACGAGAAATTCAAGTTATATATATTTACAAATACGATTTAATAAACGAGATACTCAAGTTATATATATTTACAAATACGTGTAATAAATCAATAGATACATCAAAGATTATATACAAGACAAATACGTGTCACTTAACAATAGGCGCATCAAACGTTATGGTATCCAAAGGGTACGGTATCATAGGTACCAGGTAACTGGTAACGTTTCCTATAGGTGTGACGGCACACCTTCGTACCCCTAAGTTCCTTCACGCCCCCCAGCTTCTGTGCCCGAAAATTGTGGGTGCCTACAATTAGTTGGGGAGGTCGTTCGCCCTCATCATCGTCCAAACACACTAGATCCTTCAACGATTCAAAGTTAACAACCCGCCGATTCGCATGGTTGAGCGTAATACCCTTTGCCTTCACGATATATTTCATATCCTCCCCCACCCTGATCCGTACCCCATAAGTTTTAGGTCCTGTTGAGACAAAAGAGTCGGCGTATGCGTTGTCCCCATGCTCATCCTTGATCTCATCAGCGAGTTCGCCGAGGAATTCCCCAATAGCGGGCATGTATTCACCCTCCCTCTCTGTGAATATCACGCTATCTGTATCGGCATACAATACTCTCCGCCCAAGAGAATGCAATAGACCCCAAAGTTTTATACGGGCGTAGGCAGTTGTGAAGCTGGCCACAGGTATGTTTGTAGCCCTTGAGGTATCTGTGGCCAATTCAGTGTTGTTGTACTTTATTATGTAAGTATTACCTACATTCACGATCTCCATGACCTCTTTATCGGGAGCATTGGCATAATCCCAGACATCACTATAACTTTGTGCCAAATGAATGTTCCCTTTGCCGGTATTCTGTGCAAATTTTCCCCATAGACTGTTTAGACACAACTTTGCACTAAAGCGCTTGCCAGGATTCTTTGCAATTTGGGCACGATCAAGTTGTATACCTTCGCGGTCGCGGTAACGTTGAATATAGGCAGACTTTTCATCTTCGGTATCAACTCCTCGCGGATACCCTGATGCCTCAACCTTATCCTTCAAAAAGGCGTTTATATATGGTGTGAAAAGGTTGGGTAGCTTCTGAAACCTCCACACCTCATGTATCTTCAGTATTCTATAACCATGGCGTACGGCTAGGGCCAGCTCAGGACTTGTATATACGCCTCTGATCTTACGCTGGTGGGGTATATGGTTACAATCGCCGTTATCCTCTTCCGCGCACTTCACGCACAGGGGAAACATGAGCTTGTCGTCGATAACGACAGGTAAGATTGGCATCCATAAATTGCGTGGGGGGAGTACGTCTACGAAAGAGAGCCCAAAGTAACGATCATTCAAATTTCTTGAAAATTCATTGATGGAGGGCAGGTTAGGTCCCACCAGTTTCTCAGGAGCGCCCACGGGGTACGGATTGTTCTTCATCACGTATGGGTATAAAGAACAGAAATCGTAGTAATGGAGCTTCACGCCCTCCGTAGGTGGAAAGTATAGTCTGAATGGATTTGTACGTCCTCCAAACAAGCTATCACCACATTTGAGAGGATCCAGCACCATTGAACGCTTGATCGTGTTTATTTCCTCACGGTACACCTCGTCTGTCTCCATCCGTGCATCATATTCATGCTCCCACAAGACTTTGTGAGTGAACTGTGATCCTATAAGTTGATCGCGGGTGCGGGTCCATGCAAGACAGTCGGCAGGAGATCTACCGTGGATATCTCCGGCGATTCCGCACTCAGGACGGGGGCATCCATGCCACCAGCATCCGTTAAAGGAGTACACAGTCTTCACACCAGTGACACGGTTTTCACTTAACCCATCAACCCAAAAAACACGTCCATTAATCTTAATGGGTACTTCACCCGTGTTGCGGGCGTGCTTTATGTATACACCTGTCTGTTGCTGTAGGTGTATGAGCCAGTAAATAGCCTTGTGTCCGTAACTGCGGGGTTGTTTCGGTGAATAATGGCTAAGGTGTCTTTAGGCATGAAGTTATTCTTGAACACCGTAAAACATAATGACGCGATGGTGGTTGCGACTTGCAGCGGATCGCATTTGAAACGGCCTATGTACATCCTTCTAAAGGCCTGGAAACATACTCTAAGCACGCGCACATCATTCACGCAATAACGCTCACATTCATCAGCTATATTATAAGGGTTACTTTCATTAAAACTGTTGTAGTATCGATCAAAGTCTTCACGTTCATCCATACAGTCATAGTTAAAATAATGTTTGGGTGGTGGTGGGCCTACGTAGTTTAAAGTCTCGCTGGTGAGGAAAGTGTAAGGGAAGTATCCTTTGGAAACTTCAGCTGCTACCCATCACCTTGGGTAGCTTTGCTAATTTACAAGGTGTGAATAATAAAGTGTCTTTAAATTGTACATTGCCTCTTATTTGCATCTGTATTAATTTGTTGCCTCTTTTCAATGGATCACCTGTAAATATCTCAGAGGATTCGTGTTCAAGCAACTCCTTATAAAGGAACTGCGTGTCAAACTTTGCCCCGTTATGGGCGAGAATATACACAGTCATTTTTTTGAACTTGTCGGCTAACTTGACAATATAGGACACAAATAGTTTCACAGGACTATCGCGGACATTCGTTTTAAAAACGTTTGTCCGTTTACCGCATTTGGGGCACTCGTCACATTCGATCCCCATACACTCATCACAGATGGTCTGGCTCACAAGTAAATGTGGAATTACCTCTTTGGTTTCAGCGTTCGTATATGTTTCTATATCGTAGTATACAGTTATACAAGGGTTATTTTTAGGCTTAGCATCTTTCATATAACATACATGCTTTACTCCATCCGCCTTATATTCCTCCTGGCATGTAGGACAGTGAATTTCGTCACACTTGTGCTTAAATTTCCCCAATTATCCATTGTGTGAAACATACCACATTCACAGATTCTCATTTTCCTGCACGTGCCAATTGATTTATGGAAATCAAACAGCTATTATTGAAAATGTGCGTCTACACACATCACAGTCTCTCTTCTCAGCTTCAACTACACGGCTTTCACATTTGGTGCTTTTACACTGCTCACATACCATGTGACATTCTTTACAATGTCTCACTATATCATCCGCAAACTCGAGGCACCCCTTACACAAATCATGATGTCTCCCATATTTTCGACTTTTGTCATAACTCGCGTAAAGCCACCTTATATTACGGATGGGGAGATACGTTGTCCCTGACAATCCTAAAATAAGTAGGGGTCTTGTACGATCTCTCACACAGCTTTTAAAAACATACACAGTCCTACGACGATCATCCAACCCAAATACAACTATACGGACATTCATTTCCTGTTCTACCTTCTCAGCTCTTCAGGACCCATATTACAGTCAAATTCAAGTTCACAGTCTACAGCTAGTTTACGGGCACGTTCCACGACCGTAGGCAACCAAATTTTTTGAGTCCGTGTATTTTGTACAGTAAACATACGTGCTAAGAGTACTGCTATAAAGCCGCAACCACGATCGACGTTTATATGCTTTCGGTAAATATCGGAGAATTGAAGTTAAGAGTATACGGTATGGCACTATGACCCGCAACACGGAATACACGTCAATATTTACCGTGAAGTTGTCCATATTAAAGGCTATACTACTTTGGGGGCTTGCATTATACGTCCTAATATATATTCTACATCTTCAGCCGCCAAACGTCTAAATGGCACTATCACCCAATAATCATCTACATCACCGTCATCTGACCCGAATCCGAAGGACAGACTCGTCCTGACTTCACGCTCGTCGCGATTCTGAAGAGCAAACTCTACAATACGCTGTACAACCCGGCGTAGCCCGCGCTCAATTCCATTGCTATACATGGCTCTAGGGTCGACCCTGACTCTATACCGATTTCTAGTCAAGGCTGGGGTGGGGGCTGCGGAGCGCACCAACTCAAACGTTATATCATCCTCAACAGAACGGGGGGCAACTGTGGCGGATGAATTAGGGGATATATTAGCGGAAGGTGCTGCTGGGGGGCCTGTTGCGTAGGAGGTTGAGGGTTGGGGATCTATTATTGTAGACTTAACAGAACGGGGGGCAACTGTGGCGGATGAATAAGGGGATATATTAGCGGGAGGTGCTGCTGGGGGGATTGTTGCGTAAGAGGTTGAGGGTTGGGGATCTATTACTGGTGCAACAGGCGCGTATTTCGGTCGCTTTATACCTGACGTGGGGTTCTCTTCATCATACCTCCGCTTTGGACGTGCTACCGGTATCGCTGGTGAGGGTTCGTTGGCAGGGGAGGAGATCACAACTACACTGTCGTCGAGGTCATCCGTAATGTCAATGATGGGGTGCTGTACCTCATCGTCATTCACGGTTCTGTGGGAGAAGAAAACAAAATATAAGGAACAGCACTCAAAATTTGTAATATTTTGTAAATGACCCACTTAGGAGTGTGACGTGTTAGAAATGGACTCTGTAGAAAAATTCAGATTCACGAGCCCATCCACATGTATTATATCTGGACCTACAGGATGTGGTAAAACTGTGTTTATGCTTAAAATCATTAAAGAAAAGGGAGAGATGTTCTCGAAATTTGTGCATAAAGTTATATGGTGCTATTCGACGTATCAATCAGTGTTCAACGAGTACCAAGATGATATTTTGTTCCACAAAGGCGTATATGACGTTAATTCGTTAAAGGGAAATGAACATACAGTCATTGTAATTGACGATCTCATGTTGGAGATGGATAAAACGTTTGCCGAGACATTTACAGTATTCTCCCACCATCTTAACATAAGCGTGTTCTTCATCAATCAGAATCTATTTTTCAAAAATAGATACATGCGCGATGTGTCGTTAAATACGCAATATCTAGTCTTATTCGCACAACGTAGAGATGTATCACAAATTGGGGTATTAGCCAATCAAATGTTCCCGAATCAGCGTAAGGAGTTTTTGGAAGTTTATAAAGAAGCTACAAGCACGCGTTACGGATATTTGCTTTGCGACCTTCATCCGCGAAACACGTTTAGAGTGCTTCTACGAACGAATATATTTCCAAACGAGCCTGAAACGGTGTATATTCCAGAATGACAAAGAGACTAAAGAAATACCGTGAATTAATAAAAATCTATCATCGACTGCCCCGGGCAATGCAGCAGATGTTTATTAAAAATATCGACGCCGACTTTTTAAAATGCATCTGTGAAATCTGTCTTAACGTTATAAATTGCAATGTATCAATGAAAACCCCTCAGAAGGCTCGCCTACGCCGTTACAAGAACATAATACGTGCACTCGCTCGTAAAAGTCAAACTGTAGCGAAGAAAAAACGAATTATTGTACAAACAGGAGGGTCATTTCTCCCCATCTTATTTTCAGTTTTGGGTCCTTTACTGACTAGATTAATATAATGAAGAAAGTGGTAGTGATTCCCCACGAGGTGTACGCTTCACTGCAAAGGAATCCAGACACGGATCTAGATCCCCGTAAAAGCAGACTTAAAAGAATGGAAAGCGAATTGCTAGCCCTATTAAACAGTGAAAAAACACCTGATGAGAAAAGAATCTTATACCAAGAAGCTCTGCAGAAATTTCTTCACGAGTACGAAAATTATAAGAACCCTACAGAGATTCCTGTGGTTATTAGGCACAGCACGGGGGACGATGGACATGGCGACATAGGATCTGTGCCCGACGATACAGCTGACCAACCAAAAATTAAGGGATTAGCCACACAACATATCGAGCATGTATTAAAAAGCACCCTCCCACATACATTGAGGAGTAAAGGCTTAAGTCTTTATAATCTATTGAATGAGGATCCAGCCATACAATGGACCGATACAGGCGAGATCATTGTGGAAGGATCAAAGGTACAGGGATCGAATATCGTAGACATTGTCCATGATCTGGTGAGAAAGTGGGATAGGCCATCACCATCAGGATGGAAGCATATTAAAGCAAGACTACAACAAATAAATGTCCCTAAAACGTTGATAGGAAATCTGAACAGGTTAAAAGACTTGGAACATGCAACGCATGTGACACAATTGAAGACGCCGTCACCCCCGGCGGTAACACCTTTGAAGAGGAGAAAGAAGAGGTTAAACAACGGTCAACCCTACCCACGTGCCTCTAAAATACGCAAATGGCTAACGTATTAACTAAACGCTATTATGACATTTCTAACCCATCCTCTTACGGCGGCGTAGATAGACTGTACAGAAGTGTTTACGGAGTAGGGAAAAAAGATGTTGAAAGATTTTTGAGGGAGCAGGACGCTTATACGCTTCATAAGCCTGTGAGAAAAAGGTTTAAAACAGCCAAGACAACGGCTTCCTCGATTGATTCTATTTGGCAAGCAGATTTAACAGACATGCAAAGATATTCTGTGTATAACGATGGTTACCGCTACATTCTATTCATAATAGACGTATTCTCTAGATATCTGTGGCTAGTTCCTCTGAAAAATAAATCACCTGAAACAGTTGCTAAAGCCACCAAAACGCTAATGTTAAAAGAAAACAGGGTTCCTGGCTATTTTTGTACGGATATGGGGAAGGAATTTATAGGCCGTGCTTTTCAGAACATGTTGACAGAGTTTAATATCAGCTATTACACAACCAATTCTATACATAAGGCTTCTTTAGCTGAAAGAGTTCAGCGCACCATAAAGGAACGCATGCACCGTTATTTTACACATAAAAAACATACAGATTTCTAGACATTCTGGAATCATTGGCATCATCCTACAACCGCTCACACCATCGCACGATTGGGACAACACCTAACGAAGTTTTAGAAAGAGGTACGCTCCCGAGAAGAGATGGATCACCCACCACCACCACACTCGGCGCGCTTCAAAATCAATGATTATGTAAGGCAGTCGCGTTCGGGGAATAAATTCGCAAAGGGTTTTGAGCAAGGATGGACACGCGAGATTTTTAAAGTTAGGGCTATGAGACCTAAAGGTGAGATAATGATGTATTACATTGAAGATTTGAATGGGGAAGAAATCTCAGGAGGCTTTTACCGCGAGGAATTGCAGAAAGTTGCGTTTAATTTAGGAAAAAATGTGTTTAAAATTGAGAAAATTTTAGGAAGCAAAGGTTCAGGAAAGAGAAAAATGTACCTGGTGAAATGGCTAGGGTACCCAGAAAGCTTCAACACCTATATAAAAGCTGATGCAATAATGAAGCTTAAATAGTATGCAACATGGCTCCTAACCATTTCTACGTCACACTCCCGTCCTCCTCGTCCCTGTCTGTACACCCTAACAACACACTAGCCAACTTTGTAACAGAACTCCACGGGCACATTGAATTGGGTCGTGATTCGTATGAGGTGGGGATATGCGAAATTCAGCTGGACACCATCTTTTTAAATATTGAACATAAAGAAACCGTTTTTACGATTCTTAGAGACATTGACGAGTGTGAAAAAGCTGGGGTAGCTATGGATGAAACTATACGTATCGCTCGGACTAAGGTTGCACGGTATTACAGTACAGAAGTAAGACTAGGACCGGGTCAATATGGTTCGGTCGAGGATGTTGTGAGAGGCTTAAACGTAAGTTTAAGAAACTCAAACCTTACGAATGATTTAGTATACGAAATCGTAAACAAAGGAAACCCTGCACATACACTAATCCTAAAATCAAAGACTAACAGACGTATTAAAGACCATAGAATGTTCAAAATTCTAACCAATGGCCGATATAGCGCAGCCTTCCAAAGAGACACATTTCACGAGACACAGCATGACTTGTCCAGATTAATGTATCAATTGAAGATGGAGAAATTGGCTGAAAGGTCCCCAGACATGTGCTATATTTACAGTAATATAGTGGAGCACCAGTTTGTTGGGGATACCCAGGCACGCCTGCTGCGCATTGCTCACATCCCCAACCATAGAGGAAGGAGTTTGAGTATTACATATGACAGACCCCATTATGTGAATGTCGCAACTAATTTAATAACCAATATCTCAATATATATAAGAACGATTGAGGGTGAAAACTTCCCATTCGGTAACGGGAGCTTAACAGTGAAGCTACACTTTCGACGCACTGAGTTATAATGGATAGAAAGCCTTTCACCGTCTATCGAGGGGTGAGATACCAGCGCGGTAGTGGACTTGGATCCATTTTTTCATCCATACTACGTACGGCTGTTCCTTTGCTGAAGAGGGGTGCCAGATACCTCGGAAGGAAAGCGCTACAATCAGGTCTTAACACTGCAGAAGACATATTGGCCGGGGCTAAACCTAAAGAAGCTCTAAAAAAACATTTAAAGCGTACACGGGACGAAATCATCAAAGATGCAAAGAGAAAAATGCGTGGTGGCGGGAAGAAGAAGAGGGCTGCCCGGAAGAAGGGGTCACGTGGTATTAAACGTAAAAGGATATCAAAAAAGAAGTGCTGTAAGCGAATGAAACCTATGGTTGACCACTTTTTTGACTGATATAAGCTAAGGACATTGATCTCATGAATCATAGTTTGTTTACTACTTGTCGAGAGAGGAGGCACTATTTCTAACTCGCCATGGCACGCTTCATCCACCCATGTAGTTCACAATGCTGTAAATCGGAGCTGTCCCTTTTTGAGCTGCCTCCAACTCAAGTTTCTATTGAGCACAGTGATTTTATTACAATTAACCCTTTAAACACAATTAGTTCCCCGAGTGCACCTATAGAATTCGTGATACCCAGCTCAGGCCCTTACTTTTTTGATCCAAGCTGTGTGCACATGTACGCTAAGCTACGTATAGCCCATTCTGATGGAACGGTCTGCGATGACAAATATGCTGTATACCCTGAAACAAACTTTCTGCACTCCATATTCAACCAGTGTGACGTATATTTAAATCAGACCAACATATCGGCAGGCACGGGGTACTATCATCTACGAGCCTATCTGGAAAATGTCCTCAACTTTTCCAAAGAAGCGAAGGCTACCTTTTTAAGTGCCGAGGGATATTATCAAACTAAAGATGAAAGTAGTATAAAGGACAAATTTAAAAATTCTAAAAAGAAAATATACGAGTGTTTTGGACGGCTGCACACAGATTTCACTTTCCAGGAGAAGTTGCTTGTCAACGGGGTGGATATGAAAATAAAGCTCACCCGCACGAGTCCTGAGATCTGCTTAAATCTGGATGCTGATCAAGAAGAGGGTGCAAAGCCCGTTGTGGTTCACATTATGGACACATACCTCCGCGTACGGCGAGTGAAATTAAGTTCACCAAAACAACTAGAAATTGAGAAAAATTTACTAAACGCTACAGTGAAATATCCTATTAACAGAGTACAAATCAAACTATATACGGTTCCTGCAGGGTTGGCATCGAAGCAGATAGAAAACATTGCCCTGGGAAATCTTCCTAAAAGGATATTAATCGGAATGCAGGACCATGCTTCGGTGAATGGAAAATATAAAAAGAGTGCCTTTAAATTCGAGAATTTCGGACTTAAAAATATAACTCTATACGTTAATGGCACTGCTTTGGGTGGAACAATGGGTACGGACTATTCATCAGACGCTGTGTTACCTCTTTGTGCCAGAGCCTATAGTAATCTGACCCATATTGCAGGTGATTGTGATGAGCTTGGTAATGGGGTAACGCAGGAAGAATTCATTGATCAATTTAACCTTTATCCGTTTGACATTACACCTGACTTATCTGCTAGCGTAAATACGCATTTAACCCACAGCAGAGCGGAAACATCTCAGTGAGGCTGGAATTCGCCAAGCCTATAGACGCGCCTATTAGTGTACTAGTATATCTCGAATCGCAAGCCCTAATAGAAGTAGATAGATTTAGGAGCGTTATCACTGACTTTTAAAATGGATGCTAATACACTTCAGAAAGTAATGAATAGAACGTCACACGTTCCAAATTTATCGGCGTGTTTGCGAAGAATGAAACATTGAGTTTGCCAAGTACGCGAGAATGCGGTAGTCTTATTGTGAACACAGATGTCATCGGTAATGAAGGGATTCATTGGATCGCTGTCTATTTTAAAAATAGACAGCGCCTGTACTATTTTGATTCACTCGGTACTCAACCCTGGAGTGACCCTATTATTGTAAAATTTCTCGCTCAGTTACATATTCCCGAAGTTGTATGGAACCCGTTTCGTATACAAGGATATTTTAGTAATGCTTGCGGAATGTACTGCGTCTCATTTCTCATGCATATGTCATGTGATAAAGAATTTATAAATTTTTTAAATTTATTTGACCCGTGTCACACTCGCCGAAACGATGAAATGGTATGCAGACAGATAAAAATCCGTTTTCCAATTGTACGTACTCGTTGTATAGTATAATGTTTTTGTTCGTGTGTGTATATTTGTAACGGTATATTCTGTAGTTGGTTATTGTACTGATTTCTTTCATTTAATAAATTTATGAAAATATATTGTCTTCTTACCCCAAAAAGATCGAAAAACACTTACATTATTTCGGTGTGACATTCATTATGCTGACTGATCAGTATATCCTCCGTATTCATGACACGAGATTCTTCAAAAGATTGTATAACACGTGTCAAATCCTCATCGGACCTTAAAGGAATAATGTTCATTCTTTTTTAAAACATATACAGAGTATACAGACAGACCCCATTATGTGAAGATATCTTTGGTTCGAAACTCATTTAAGAGGTAAATCCAATAACATTTAAAACGATTGCCATAAAAATTTCGGTTTTAGCATAATGGTGAGTATCTAAATGAAGTATTTGACGAGATACTACAACCCTCCATATATATAAAATCATGTTTCTTGTGAATAAATTATAGACACTTACATTTCTATGGTAGTCCCTTGCGTCGGATTGTAAGGAGCGTCACTGCAAATATCTTCAACGGTTTGCGTTGGAAATAATTCATCACGGTCAATCGCGTTAAAAAGATTAATTGCAGTCAATGCTGCAGTGTCACCTTCTTCATACAAATCCGGAAACGTAAAGTTCGTGGTCCATGGTGGAGGGAATGCACTGGCAGAGGGAATGATTATTCACTGACGCGAAAATAGCTACTGTTACTCCAACTGAAAAATATTTCCTTTTATATGCACAATCGCCAAGCTCCGCCCCAAAAGATTAAGGCCAGATGTTCGTAGTGATTGGTTGCCAGTGTAGCTGGGTGGAGCTATGATAAGTTTGTGTACCAATCCGCTATAACGGGTCCGGACGAGTAATGGCATCTTTATATTTTCTCCAATAGATTTAATGCTCGTATTACTCCTTGCTGTCTTTACCATGTCAATATTTTTCCCCCACTATTCCCGGATCATTAGTCACTAATGTAATCGAGAGGATTTTATAATAAAGAAATTATAAATATATCCGAATTATATTTTTAAAAAAGAAAAGAGCATTCGGTTTCCACGTTAAACTGTGGGTCTAAGGCGGAGTGAAA